>ML677397.1:5013803-5117824 GCA_007922305.1 Dermatemys mawii | reverse complement strand
GGGGGGGGGGGTGTGCGCGCAGGGTGTGTGTGTGTGTGTGCAGGGGTGTGTGTGCATCTCTGCCAATCCCTGGCTCGGAACCAATGGCTGCGCGGCGGAGGAGGGCTGGCCATGGCCGGCTTTGGCGAACGTGCCCGCTGCCCCAGTGCGAGGGGAGATAATTACGGAGTGAGGAGTCCCTCTCGCTCGTCCTTCGCGGGGAGTGGGGGGGGAGAAACGCTGGATTTAAACCTCTCCCCGCCAGCCTGAGAGCGACCTAGGGCCGCCGCGGAAGGGGGGCGAGGCGAGGTGGGAAAAAATAACCCCAAGCACCCCCCTCCAGAAGAGACACAAAAATGCCCCGATCTCTTTCGTGGGCGATCTTCGCTGGACTGGCCGCCTTCTTCCTCTTCCAAGGTAGGGGCTGGCGCCGGGCGCGGATCGGCCCTGTCGCACCTCGGGGGCAGGTGGCGGGGTTCAAAGCGGAGGCTGCTGGCGGCTCTGTGACGGTCGCCCGCCGGGGCTGAGCGGCCAGTGCCCGTGTCTGCGGGGGATCGGGGCCGCCTGGTGCATCACTCACTGGGGCGGGGGGAGGGGGGCGCCCCCCTCTCTAGAGACCGGTGTGGAGGCGGTCTGGGATACAGTCTAGTGCCCGGGCGCTGCCCGTCACAGCCGGGGGAAGGGGAACTTGGACGATGGATTTCCAAACTTCCCCGGGTGCAAAACATCCAACCGATCGACCCGGGGCTGCGGGGGGGACCAAACCCCGGAGATCGGGGTCTGGGCTGAGATTTCCGCCGGCAGCTTCAGCCCCCCTGGCTGGACGAGTCAACCCGCACAGAGGTGGACAGATGCTTTCTTCCCGGGGGGGGGGGGGGGAGGTGTGGGGGGGGCTTGTGTCGCGGGGGGGGGGGGGGTCGGTAGAGTGGTCGGGGGGCTGCCTGGGTGGGGGCGGGGGAACCTCTCCCCCACTCCGCGAGAGCTAAAGGGCTCCCGTCCCGCGCTGTGAAGTTCCCCGGGTGTTTCCGTACGGAGCTGCGGGGTCCCGGGAGAAGGTCCCGTCCCAGCTCTGCTGCATCTTTCTGGGCACTGCTGGGAAGGAAGCCGCGGGGAGGGGGGTTTGCAGCGCGCTGCTCTGGCATCTCCGCGCCGCGTGCACACTGATTGCATTGTATTATTAATAAGGACCGTCGCCTGCAGCGCCCTGCCCCTTCCGATCTCCCCCCCCCCCCCCCCCCGCGCTTTGCCAAGTCCAGCAGCGTTTTGTGCGCTGAACTCGTGTCCCCCAGAGCCGAGCAACTTTAGTCCGCCAGGAAAGCGGCATCCAACAGGCTGCGAAGGGCTGGGGGGAGGACGGGGGGCGCGGAGTCAAGGGACGGTCCCGTCTGTTCCCCGCGTGGCGGGCGCGCTCCGTGTTTCCACTTGCTGGGTCGCTGCACGCACCCGATTAGATACTTTGCTGGCAATCCGCTCGGCCCCTCCTGCTCAGGTCAGTGGAGCTGATGAAGTCTTAATGCAGCCGTCCCCCTCGGGGGCCAGGGAGAGCCGTCCCGGGGGCGCCTGCATTAAAGCCAGCCGGGGGCAAAGCCGGGGGTTGCCTTTTAAAGCGGCTGCGGGCTGAGTTTTGCGAGGGAAAAGGGACCAAGCTGCTTCCCCCTGCGCTGCTCTGGGGAGCCAGTGCCAGTGGTTAGGTTCCTTGTGGCCAGCTGGGATTAGGCTTTACACAGCATGCAAGGCACCAGGGCGGGTTCTGGGTGCCATGCACGGTGAATTCTCTAGCTCTGGGGCCCCGTGCAAGGAGGTAGTTTTGAGGGGTGCTCTTGGATACTAAGGGTGGGGTCCACAGCTGGTGTATATCAGTGTAACTTCATTGACTTTATTGTGCATTTATGCCAGCAGCGGGTTTGGCCCTAGATGTTTAACAAGGGCAGACGGCACTCTCCTGGCTGTCTTCTCCCTTCCCTAGAGAGGCTAAAGCGGGGGGTTGCCTGCATCTTGAGACCCCCAAGAGCTGTTCTGGCCACTTGGTGTAAGCCAGATTTGTGCAAGGAACACATACCGTAATGCAACCAAATAGCCTGAGCACACCAGCCACCAGAACTCAAGCTCCCAAGTCACCTCGTCCCTCTCCTTATGGTGCCAGGGCATGTCTTGCTGTAGGACAGCGTTTTCCACATGTTGCTCCCTTCATTTCTCTGTACATGCCATTAACAGCTTTAGTGCAGTGAGGGGAAGTTGCCTGTCTTTTACCCAGCTCCCCCAGTGATGGACATTGCTTGGTCCATATGTCAACTTGGCCATTTTTACATCCGATTTCAATCTTTATTCTCAAGCACCAAAGCTGGTGCGTGGATACAGCAGTGTTGTCAGGCCATTTGTTTATTTTATTTGAAGGAGGAGGAAATGCCAGTCTGCCAGCAATCTCTGTTGGATCAAATTTCCACCACTCTTGGGTCTGGTATGAAATGATCCACCCCTATTGCATTGATCCACTGGGGCTACTTAGAATGCAGTTCACATTCCAAGGCATTTTTCTCCTCTTCTCTCTCTCTTTAAGCTCGCTCCTTCTGTCGGGGCTGCTACTTCCTGCCTTTTTCTGCTTCTTGAAAAGGTGTCTAGTGCCCACAGCAGGTTCATAACTCTCCCTCTGCATCCAAGCTTTGTGTAGGAGAGAATTTCCTTGGTATCAGTGCTGATTAATGGAGAAGAGATGAGGGGGTGTTGGGCTGGGAGGTGGAGAAGGAGACAAATGATTAGCTCCCCTAGGGCTCTGGCCTCTACCAAGGGCTGAGTTTGATTGTTAAGAGATTCTGATTTCGGTGGAGTCAATGGAATCAGAAGGAGCTGTCCCTTAAGCACTCGCCTCTCTGCTCCTGAGTTAGATCCAGCCTAAAGGGTGTTGCTGCTTTCTCCCCTATTTCTCTCTCTAGCAATTGGATCGTTTCCTCTTAGGAGGATTTGTTCCTGTTAATGCTTTTTGATCAGTTTTGTTTGATTCCCCTATTCTTTTTTGATACCCCTATTCCTGCGATCTCATTTTCTGTGTCTGATAATCTCTCCCTTTTCAGGGCACATAGATGGCTGTGGGAGGATGCATTCAGATCACCCCAAAATGGTCTCACCCTAATCACCAAACCAAGTTCACTTAGCTACCATTAAGTATCGATAGCATCTGCAGAATTCCAGACAAGGTCCTTCCTCTGGTGTAGTCAAGGGGCAACAGATAAACTCGGTGTTCCAGGGGAAGGAAAAGCAATTGCTTGGGTCCTGCTTCCTGTCATCAGGATCCATTCTGTGCTGCGTTTGATGCTCTAGAACTGGACAAGTTATATGGACTGCAGTTGTAAAAGTGACTTAATTGGCACTGTTGAGCAATATCAGAGGTTGGTGGAGAGAATAGCAGAGCCATGTGCAGCAGGGCAGAGATGTAATGTAACCACGAAATGTTTGAATGGCCTGTTTAAAAACGTAAATATCGTACTGAATGATACCAGTAGAGCTGCTTGGAAATATTTCAACATTTTTTTGGGGGGGTGGAAAATGCTGATTCTGCTAAACTGACATCCTTCATGGTAAAGGGTTAGTTTTCATAATATGGCGGGAGGAGAGAGGGAGTTTTGAAATTGTCCAAACAAGTCTGCTCTGACAGTTTTGAAATAAACGTTCTGCTTTTTCAGTTCAAAAAAATGTTTTATTAAGAAATTTAAGTGACTTTACAGGTCTCAAAAAAAGGTAAAGGAACAAATGAAAACGGCGGCACTTAGAAATGATTGGAGAAGAGGTGTTCCCACTGAGCTGGTCTAGAGGTCTGTCTCACAAATTGTTTTGAGATTTTGACTTTGTCCTGATTTGGGACAAGAAAAAATGTCAAAATCGCAACACTTCCAAAGACCTCTAGTTCTTTAGCTCGTGTGTTGGAGATTGGTACATTGGAACTAGTAGGCATGGGTACAACAGGTTAAACAGTTTTAAAAAAGTGTTTTGAAAAATTAACTTTTTTTTTCATTTCCACTTTTTTTTAAAAAAAGTTTTTCTTCGACCAGTTCTAGAACTGGGTTCTGCTCCTGCTGGCGGGATCGCTGTTATGATCCCTGGCCTTATGTCTATGGCTGTTATATTGGCCAACACTTTCGGGACTGACCTGGAGACTTCCAGAGCTTAAAGCATCAGCTGCTGCAGATTTAGCTAAAGAGGCAGGGCTCCCTAGCTCCCCCCGGAACAGACTCCTGTTCTCTGTGGATTGAGCATAAAAGGATACATATAGCACACGCTCACCAGTGGGTTATGCTAACATATGCTACAGCTGTCAGCAAACCTCATACACGTATTATAAATTTTAGGTGGGCTGGTGAGTGATACATGTCTCCTTCTGTCCCAATCCACTGAGAATGGGAATTGTTCCAGCCTCCTGCTAAAAAGTCTCACTAGATTCAGAAGGGGTGCGGGGGGAATCCTTTGGCAGTTTATGCTGCAGGATGACTACCAATGAATGTCTGTGTTTAAAAAAATATATCACAAATATCGACTTCTTTCTGTGAGTATCAAAATTTATTGTCTCTTGAAGAAAATCTTAGGTTTAGTTTCACTTCGGTCAATATTTACCACTCAGGTCAATAAAACTTTGATATTCACCTCAACAGCAGCTTAATAACTAATAATAATAATCAATATGTGCAGGATTAGATAACCCAGCTATAGCACATAGGAGAGAAAGGAGTTATAGAATCATAGGACTGGAAGGGACCTCGAGAGATCATCTAGTCCAGTCCTCTGCACTCATGGCAGGACTAAGTATTATCTACACCATCCCATCTTTAAAAAAGGGAAGAAGGAAGATCTGGGGAACTACAGGCCAGTTAGCCTCACCTCAGTCCCTGGAAAAATCATGGAGCAGGTCCTCAAGGAATCAATTCTGAAGCACTTAGAGGAGAGGAAAGTGATCAGGAACAGTTAGCATGGATTCACCCAGGATAAGTCATGTCTGACTAACCTAATTGCCTTCTATGAAGAGATAACTGGCTCTGTGGATCAGGGGAAAGCAGTGGATGTGTTATTCCTTGACTTCAGCAAAGCTTTTGATATGGTCTCCCACAGTGTTCTTGCCAGCAAGTTAAAGAAGTATGGGCTGGATGAATGGACTATAAGGTGGATAGAAAGCTGACTGGTTCATCGTGCTCTATGGGTAGTGATCAATGGTTCCATGTCTAGTTGGCAGCCGGTATCAAGTGGAGTGCTCCAAGGGTCGATCCTGGGGCCGGTTTTGTTCAATATCTTTATTAGTGATCTGGAGGATGGTGTGGACTGCACCTTCAGCAAGTCTGAAGATGATACTAAACTGGGAGGAGTGGTAGATATGCTGGAAGGTAGGGATGGGATACAGAGGGATGTAGACAAAATTAAAGGATTGGGACAATATGCAGCTGGGTATTTCAGCTGCATATTGGAGTCAAGGCTTTGGCCATACCGATGTCCATTCATGTATCCCACCAGGGGCCATCGGGAGTTAGTCTGATATCTTTCCTCAACACTAAAAGTCTCTTTATAGATATATGGCCAAAGCCCTACAGGTAGAGTCAGGTAGTCGAATGGACACAGCAGAAAGAGGCAAGATGCTTAAGGGAGCTGATTATGACTCCTTGATTTTCAGGCTGGATTAACACTGGCCCCAGTCTCGGTTGAGTTTAGAACAGCCTGGGAGCTGCTCTACATTCTGTCACCTAGTAACCATTTCTGCAGTGCCTTCTACCAGCTGGGAATGGCCAGAGGGTGTTATGTGCCTGCTATAGTCCTACCCTCTTTTTGACAGCGAGTGCATGGGCAGTGATGTAGGAATCAGTTGGGCCAATTTATGCCCAGAGGGGAATCCCCAGTAGGGGAGATGTGACAAGTTTCCTAGAGCCAGAGTGGAACAAAGGGAGCACATAAAAGGCCCAGGATCTGATAATCATAATCTCTAATTGTCCAGCTGGAAGACTTGTCATCCCACAGGAGTCTGTAGGAATTTCTGAGCTAAATTAGACAAGGATCCATCTACTCCTGTGTCTGGCCATGACCAGCACCAACTGCTTCAGTGCACGAAACCCTGCATCAGCCTGTTATGACAGAACCTGCCCCAAGGAAAACCACCTTCTTTTTCCCACCTCTAGGCTACCTGGCATATATATCAGCCTGCCCTCCCTGGCACCTGGCTGTGCTTTTGACACCCCTGCCTCCATAGATTTAATTTGGTGCATTCGATATTCTAAGCCTTGGTTCATTTATTTTCTTGCTGCTTTAGCTTAAAAAAAATCCTTATTTATTTTTCCTTATGGGGGAAAAGAACTGATTAGTTGACAGAACTGGGTCAAGCCAGCGGGGGTTGTTGTGTTCCACACTGGTTTAACATAAAGTAGGAAGAGGAGAGCTGGCCTGCACCTCGCAGAGATCTTGCAAGCAGGTCACATAGCTTGGAGCAGTGCTGGCGAGTTCTGGCGCCCCTCCAAATAGCCAGCAAGGTGTATTAGGAATTCTCTTCTGACCCGAGGGATCATGGGAGAGCTTCTCTGCATGCGTTTTGCCTTCCCTAATATAAGATGTGGCAGCGGAAGGTGGATTTTCTCTGCTTAGTTCAGGGGAAAGTCACTAGGGCTATTTGGGAATCTTTTGGACAAAAGGTTTTTCGTTGGAAATGTGGCTTTGTTGCAACTGCGACTTGTTCGCAGAAACGCGTCTGTTTGAATGTGAAGCTTTCTCAGGTCGAGGATGGAATTTCAAGTCCAACTGAGGGAGAGCAAAAGCAAACCCCAGAATTGCTAATAGTCCAGTGGCTCAGGGACGCACCTGGGAGATACAGGTTCTAACCCTTATTTCGACTGACTCATTCCAGGCTGTTGGCTATTCTGTGGGGAAGGGTCTCTCCTACTCTCTTAATTTCTAAAGGTCTCAGTTTCATCCAACCTCTGAATAAAAATAAATTTCAAAATTTTCCAGGAAACAGAAATGTTTTCTGGCTAGCACTAAAATTCACCCCAGTGTAGGGGCATATGCACCTGCTGAGGCTAAAATGGGACTGAACTGGGGCACATGCCTCATGTTGTTCATCTGGTGAATTTTACCTTGAGAGAGCCATTACCTGGCCCTGCTCCCACAGAGGACAACGACAAATTCTCACTGATGTCGATCAGGGCAAGGTGAAGTCCTTGCATCTCTGATCCACTTTGAGCATTCGCTTGGAGGTGTGAATTGGGGCTGGTCTACACTCAAAACTGTCATCGGCATAGATACAAGTCTCAGGAGAAAAAGTGATCCACATTCTGAAAAGGTGGAGAATCCCCCTGTGGCAGAGGGTGACCAGAGATTTAGCAGGTGGCCCCAGCAACGCTCAGAAATGAGTTCAAGGCAAAACTCACGTTTGCTAGATAACCCAAAGGAAACCTCAGGGAGGGGTAAGTTCGAAGCGAGTCAGGATAAGTATCTGCTGTGCTGGGGGCGGGATGGGATTGCCACCTGTTTAGTGGGTTAAGATTATTAATAGCTTTTGGGAGATTTGCTCAGGATTACACTGCATGGTGTTTGCAAAGCTGGCGATAGACCCCAGGAATCCTGGCTCCCAAATGACCTACCCTAACTGTTAAAGCACATTCCCCTCCCAGAGCTAAGCCAGGAGTCCTGGCTTCTTGTCCCTGGCTTTAATTTTCTAGACTGTCACCTCTCTCTTCCCTCACAGAGGCAGGAAAAGAACCCAGAGACCCTGGCTTTTAGTCCCCTGGCACAGTCCTTTATCCTTTAATGAGGGGGAAATCTCCCACTAACTCCATTGGAGATTTTGGCCTGAGGAAAGGAGAGTTTGCTCAAGCCCTGGAGGCATGATATTGAACTGACTAACCCTGTCCTCTTCCTTCACTTCCCAGTTCACTGGGATAAGCAGAGGGCCGATCACCGAGCCCACGCAAGGGGCCGTGTCCTGCAGTGCTTGCACGCCTCAGATGCGGCAGCATCCCAGCCCCTTGCGGAGCTGCGGCTCCAGCCACCGCCTGACTTCTGCTTTCAGAAGCGCGCTCCTTGCTCTTGGTTAATAATAAATCAGAGGTGATGTCTTCCCCGCGCTCTCTCTTATCTCCTGCCAAGAAGGATATCATAGATTTTTGATGCGCTTACAGTTAATATGTCCAGCGCTGAAAGCTGTTGTAAATTAATTGGCCCTTTTGACCCCCTTGTCCCGTCAACTGTTCTCACTAAAGACAGTATCCAGTTGTTGGCATCCTCCCCTCTCTCTCTTCCTCCTGCTCGCCCCTCTCCTGCATGTGCAGCCTGCTAATCAGAGGGAGCCCAAGCAGGCTTCCGAAGGAGCGCACATGCAGACCTTTAGGCAGAGGAGAAGCTTGAGGCTTTGTAGCAGGTGTGTCTAGAAGCCAGGAGCCCAGCGAATAAACATGAATAAATCCCGGGTTGCTGGAATATTTCCTTTAAAATGCCATGGGCACTGAGATGGAGGCTGGCCCTGCTACCTCCCCTTTTTCCTATGAAACACGAATGGGAATGTTGTCGAACTGCCAGGATCTCTTTGCCCCCAAACCAGAACTGCTGCTGTGCCTGAGTCCAAGGGCCTGTTGCTGCGACTTGCTGAGTGCCCCTTCGGAGGAACTGGGCACCCTCAGCTCCTGTTGATGTCCACGGGCGCTCAAGCACTCAGCACCACGAATGGCCATGCCTCCCCTGCCCCTGTAAGACAAACAAGCTGCACGTCACATAGGGAGCTTATGTTCAGAAAAGTGTCTATCAAAGCCATTGTGAGGTTACTTGGGGCTTGATTTCCAGAGGATCTTGTCACCACTGACTTCACCCTGAGTTGTGGGGTTCTTTGCACTTGAAAATCAGGCCCATATTGTCACCCCTGCTCCCAGAGTGAGGTGGGGGAGCATAGTGGTTACAGTAGCAAACTGCCAGGAAGGATGATCTTGTACGTAAGGCTAGGATTCAGGAGAACTAAGTTTATTTCCTGGCTCTGCCACTGATTCCTTGGGCAAGTCATTTCACCGCTCAGTGCCTCAGTTTCCCATCTGTAAAATGAGGATCATAATTCCTATTTTCTCCCCCTTTTGCACAGCCTGTTTAGATTGTAACCTCTTTGGGGGCAGAGACTCTCTCCTCCCACATGTTTGTCCAGTGCCTAGCACAGGGGGATCTGGTTTCAGCAAGGGTCTCTTGTTACTGTTACGGTGGCAAACTCTCAATCTGTCAAGACCCTGAATGGGAGATGCTGGCTTTTTAAAAGACCAACAAAGACCCAATTATGAAACTCAACCAGAAAATCAGAGGATAGATCTTGAAGTGAGGTTTGTTGTTTTAATACCATCCTGCCCCTTTTAAATCTCTCCTGCACTGCAGAAAGAAATCCATTGGATAACATTGAGTTCCTGACTTTTTGCATTTACATTTTTAAAAATAGCTACATTGCCTTCCCGCAGCACTGATGCAATAATGAAAGGTGACAGGGCAGCATGTATAAAAGTCTTCACTATATCCGCAGCCAGAAATAGTGTTCTCAATGATTGGCCAAATTGTGGGACAGCACCCGCGTTGTTTGGCACAGAAATCAGTTTGGATTTAACAGTAGCAACATAGGTCCCACTAACGTGTATTTAAGACTGGTGCTGTCTGGGAGCATGGTTTGTTAGCAGCTGGGATACTCCTGAAGCCAAAGCAAATTGTCAGCGAGTACAGCATTAGAAATTGCATTACTTATTGCTCACCTTCGCGCCACTTTTCTGCACATTAAAATTGCAGATCTCAAGCTTCCCGCTCTGGCATCACATTAATGGCCAGCTAAAGTCTCTCCCCACCAAAGAAATAAGTAAACTATGCTTATTCCCTCTGATCCGCTTGTGTTTACGTAAATGGCTGGAAAAGCCATTTTCAACTTATTTCAGTAGCTTAAGGTCTTCATACAAAGCCTATTATTGGAAAAAATCAGAAAGTGAAAAGCAACTTGGAAGGCTACGAATTAGCAGCTCAATGTCTGTGTGTGTAAAGATGACTGTATTGGATGTGGCTGTGTTACAAATGGGAACTCCCTTGGGATTCAGTAATCAAACACTTGGCAACAGGTTGTCTGTTTCAGCAGTGACTGGGTACTCAAAGGAGATTTGCAGCTAATCCAGATAGAATAGAGGGAGCATCCAGGAGAGGCCCATACGGATAATGCAAGAAGGAAAATGGGGCTGAAGTATTTCGAACCTGTAGCTTTCTGTGATTCATATGAAGGGACGTGGTGGGATGGGTAGGACCCTACAGGATGGTATAGGGTATGGTTTGCAATGGGGATGCAGACAGCATTCAGTGGTTGTAAGGTGTGTCAGATGTGATTGGATCCCATGAGGGGCGGCAAGCCAGCCTCCAGCTGGCGGCGTGTCTGCCCACCTGTCTGCCGGGGAATTAGCTGATGATCTCCTTCCCTCACTCCCTGTAGCTGAATGCGGTGGGAGTGCATGTGAAAGAGGGAGAGAGTTTGTGAGGGAAGCGTGTGTGTGTGTGCAAGAACATGTGTGTGTGTTTGAGGCAGAAGTGTGTCAGAGAGAGAGCAGATGCAAGTTGGTGTGTGAGAGAGACTGATTCTCTGTGTGTGTGTGTGTGTGTGTGTGTGTGAGAGAGAGAGAGAGAGAGAGAGAGAGAGACTGTGTGTGTGAGAGAGAGAATGAGAGAGACTGTGTGTGTGAGAGAGAGAATGAGAGAGACTGTGTGTGTGTGTGAGAGAGAGAGAGAGAGAGAGAGAGACTGTGTGTGTGAGAGAGAGAATGAGAGAGACTGTGTGTGTGAGAGAGAGAGAGAGAGAGAGACTGTGTGTGTGAGAGAGAGAATGAGAGAGACTGTGTGTGAGAGAGAATGAGAGAGAGAGAGACTGACTGTGTGTGTGTGTCTGTTCATTCCTGGGAAGGATATCAGGCCAGCACATGCAAGGGCAGTGTGAACATAGCCTAGTGCATGCAGTCTCACTGCCTCAGTTGCCTCTCTGAGAAGCACCCACCTCTGGGGTGAGGGCTTGACTCCCCTGTGCGGACCCTGCCAGCCCATGCTGGCAAAACCCTGTGGCGTAGAACGAGTCCGACAGAAGGGGTTTGCTGTCAATCTTGCGGGGTTAGGCAGATGTAGCTCTGGCTTGTGGATTTTTCACACTCTGAGCAGCGTAGCTCTGTTGACCTAAATTTGAAGCATAGACAAGACCTCAGCAGTAACTCTGTGTTACACTGGGTGCCTGCTCTTTCTTACCCTCGCCCACAAAGCAACCCGACGCTGACCGCCCTGAAGAGGCAGAGGGCTGTCTCTAGCTGTGCTCCTGTAAATCAAACATCTTATAAACAGGCTGTGTCAGGCCTTTTCCCATCATCTGGCTCGGCTGCCTCTGATGTCTCCTGGTTTTGGGGGTTTTTTTCTTTTTTTTTTTTGTCTCTTTCCCCTTCCTTATGTTAATTTCCCACCTGAGCACCAAGTACTTTATAAATAGCAAATCTAAAATGAATTTCCTAACTGCAGTCATTAGCTCCCTCAACATCCATTAAACATTCACACAAGCAGAGCGAAATGACAAAAGGGATTGATTTTTTTACAGTGGGTTTAAAAGGGCGGGGGGAGGGAGGGAGGAAATATATTGACAAGGCTTTTCTCAGATCCCCCGTATCATGAGGAATTTGCAGTGACTCATATGTTACCACTGAGGAAAAGTGGGGGGAGTACAGACAGAAAAATTCCTCCCCCCTCCACCCCGCCAACCACTGCACACATAGCTTGGATCCATCAACCACATGTACCTGGTAACCATAAAGTTAGTTACCCAGCACTGGCTGTTGAGATGAATATGTCAGAATTAATGCTTCAAAACATATAGGGGTTGGAGGGGATGGCGGAGGGAGAGGAAAATATCCAATTTGCAGCAGAGCCATTGGCAGAATAAATGTGTTGATGCAATAGTTGGGATCCAGTGAGCCACTGCCATGCGAGGCACTGTGGCTGAAAATTTAACTTTGATTTCAATTTTCATATTTGTCAGCAATAATTAGATTCAAGAAACGTTTTTGTCGCGGTTCTAAAATACTAATAAGTAGAGGCCTTTGTAGTATGGTTAATGGAGTCTTTTCTTCCTACGTGGCTAGAAAACTTCCATTAAAGGGAAGAAGTCAGCATATATTACTGTGCTTCCACACACATTGACTTTTACTTCGGAGGTAATCGCCTTGCTGAGTGCTGACAACTCTTGCTCTAGCCACAGGGACAGTGGCTGGGAATGGAAGTTGGGGGTTTAATATTCCATTAGTCGTGACCCAATGCACACTTCCGCCATTGGGCAGGGGAGTGAGTGTGAACGAAACGCATCTGGTAAAAAGCCATTGGAAGGCTGGGTTTTTATGTGAGAGTCTCACTAGGGCCTGGGCAATGTGGTATGTTCGGTTGATTTATGGTTAGGCAGCAGATGGGTACTTCTCTGCTCATTGATGACGTCTTGTGGGTTATTACTGATGCTCCGTTCCTTTTGCTTCCGCATCCCCCAGCAAATCCGTTAGGCCCCAATCCTGCACCACAGCGGTCAATGAGCAGCAACACAGTAGAGTCCTTAAGAACATGTTCCACTTGGATTGGGCCTTTCATACAAAGAGCTCAAAGCCCTGCCCAGGTATTAGTTCACTGAGCCTTACTGCAATCCCAGGAGCTGGGATGTAGTCATTAGCAGAGCTGGCAGGAAATGGTTTCCATGACTTGTCAGAATGATCGAGATTTTGAATATTGTTCCCACCCCAAATTGAGGAGAAAAGTCAAAAGAGCTAAAATTTTCATGAACCAAAAACCCTTAAAAATAAATAATAATGTTGGATCAGTTCAGTTGAAATGTTTTGTTTCAATTTTGACCTTTTTAAACTTTATCAATTAAAATTTGTAAACAAGAAGTTGTTTGGACCCAAGAAATGGAACTTTTTCATCTAGAAAATGCCCAAATGGGATATTTTGACATTTTTTTTTCCGAAATGGGAAATTAATTGAAATGGCCCCTTTCCTACAAACACTTTCAGTTTTGATGAACCAGCATTTTCCAGTGCGGGGGGAAAACATTTTGTTGAAAGACTCCTAAACCAGTGACAGTCATTACTCCTTTTTCACATGTGGGGAGTCAGAGAGTTTTAGGCCATGTCTACATGAGAAGTCACACCAATTTGACTTGACTTAAACTTTAAACTGATCTAGTTAAACAGGTGCAGAGCCTTGCATGTATGTTTCCATTTCAGTTTAAGAGATTAGTTATTTAAAGGTAGCCTATGCCAGTTCCTAACTGACTTAAACTAAACTAAAGTAAGTCTGGTTTAAACAGAAGTAGGAGTAGCCACGTGGCGTATTGCACTTGGTTTGGCTAAACTGGTTTAACATCATGTCTGAAGAGCCATCATGCCATTAGTCTTGTCTTGTCCAAATTTTCACTCTAAGCCAGTACAAGAGCCATGAATAGATCCCAGAAGTCTTGACTTCCATTCCCATATTCTAACCACCAGACAGTTCTCCTTGTTGGAAGATGGCATGAGGTAAAGGGAGAGAAAGCCCTCTTAAGATGGTGTTGTTTGCCAAGCAAGTCCTCTGTCCTCTCCACCGACGCTAGTTATCTAATAAAATCAGCAATATATGGGGTAACCCTCCTCAGATCCCTCCACTCCTCCAAGCTCCCATGGAGTGATAGCTTTATGCCATAATGGCTGTGCCAAGGAATCCAGCAGGGGGCCAACGTTCTCATATTTATTTTTATATTTTCTATAGATTTTGCTCACTGCTCACCCTAGACTCTGGCCCTTTGTGCTAATTAAAACAATCCAGCCATATTCTGTCAGAAAATCTAATCCTCTACTCAACGGACTAACCACCTTCCCCCTCCTCAATGACAACACCCCATCAGCTATACTAAGTAATCAGCCAGTCCCTCATGTATCCATCCCATCAATCTGTCTCTTGCAAATGCCCTCCAGTAATGGCTTGGATGGCCAGATGGTTAATACATTCAAGCCCTGGTCGGTCAAGGGAGGGGATCAAGCTCCAAATCAGAGAATCATTGCCCTACGAGCAGTCCACCTGAAAAAAAAATAGATCAATTCCTCTTGGTTCATTTATCAGCTACCTATCTACCTACTGATCTACGTCTGTGCATGGCCTCTGTCTACCTGCGTACCATCAGGCTAGCTATCTGTGTCAAACTAGGTTGTCATACTGGTGGTCCTGTCTATCTCTAAACTCTGTCTCTCTTCTGTTAGCTATGACCTCATCAACTAACTGAAATTTCCATCCCCAAATCCCCTCCCCAGCTCCACCATACTCTTCAGAAGGGCCCATTTTCCCCCCTCCATTCCCAGCCTCAGCCGCTGCATGCATTTCCCTGGTGGCATCTGCCAGATTTCATCCCAGAGCAGCACTTGAGAATGAAAGAGGGGAAGGGATATTAAATTTACTGGCGGTACGTGCAGCAATTGGGGGAAGCGTTAAGTTGGTGTCATTTTCAAGCTACTTCAGCCTATTAAGCAAACAAAAGTGCTTGTGGAATGAGGAATGTAAATGGGCAATGCAAGCCGATTAATCCTGGATGTACAATTCCATTAATAAACTGCCTTTTTAATAGGTGGCTTCTTCCAGCAGCTGCTGGGACCCAGACTTGATGTATTCGCTGTAATTGTATTGCAACTAATAGGATATGAAGAAAATTGTACTGGAGAACCTAGTCTTTCAATGCTATTTTCCAATCAGCTGAAATAATGACTTACTATGGAAGGGCCTAGCAAGGTAATGACACTTAATAAAAAGAGAAACCCAGGAATATCCATTATTCTAATCCACAGGATTTGGGCTTATGTACGTATAGGCTGTCCTCATATATGCAGAAACCACGGCTGAGGTTTGTGATGCTGCGTAAAGGATTTGGGTTTATTCCCATTAAAATGCACATGAGCAGCCACCCAAATTTCCTAATTAGCTTTTAAAAATCAGAGCCCAAAGACACGAGGGGCATCTGTTCACTATTCGAATACACAGATTTCTCCCAGCTGAGCACAAGGCATCTCATTGCATGCAACTGCTCCCCACAGCCCAGGCTGCCTTGTGGGATAGGAGTGCGTGAAAAGTGGGTGATTATTCGCCCCTCCCGGCAGAGTGAGCACAAGGTCTGTGGACCAATGGCATTCGTCTGGAGAGCCAACATGAGATTTCACTGGTACAGAGCAGGGAATTTTACCCAGAGTACTTTGCTTTAAAGGCTTCGTCTGGTCTGATATTGTTTGTGTCAACAAGGTGTTTGCCATTGAGTCCTGTGGGAGACCTGGTAAAGAGCCTTACTTGGTTTGTTCTGTGTCTTCTTTCAGGTTGAGCTCCCTTTGGCTGAGTAATAATGTAGCACAGGGACCTTAGGATTTGTCTGCTTCTTAAGACACAGTCCTGCTCCTCTGGGAGTTGATGGCAAATATCTCTCTGATTCTGGGCAAACAAGATGCTGGAGGGACAAGACAGAGAGCCAGGGCCAACGCCCATTGAGCCAGTCACAAGCTATTTTAAACATTCTAAACGAGAAGTCATTTCAAAAGGAAAAATTGAATCCTTCTGCGGGAAAGGGATATTTTGATGTTGTCAGAACTTTTCTCCCCTAAAAAATAACTTCTGTGACATTGACACCATCATGTGGTGTTTCAGTTTCCCTGGAACTGCGTTCTCTGGTGGAGAAGGGTTCCGTCCAAGCTTTCTGACCACCTCTATTGAGAGTCCTGGCTCACCATGGATCCTTGGATGTACCCAGTGAGGCTGCACAGGTGTGTGTGTGTTCAGTGCTACCCCAACTGTTGCAAAACCTAGATTCTCCCACTGAAATTTTGTTTGCAATTCTTTTCTTTGGGCTTGCTCATTCTCTGATGAACTGTACTAAAGAGGTTAAGATAGCATGTATGAGACTGGACTTCTGAGTGATGAAAAGGTTCGTAAGTTTGGTTCAGGTCAGGTAAGCATCTATAACTTAGATAAATATCCTTCCTTTTCATTTCCCCACAGTGGCAAAGAACCATGTGAGTGAACTGCATCTTGGTCGCTTTGAAACAGCTGTGGTGTGAAGGAGTATCTGTGACACAGGAAAGTTGCCTCAATTATTTAGCAGTGTTCCAAAAGCACCTGTGTGACACAGAATCACAAATCCCCTGGACTTTCAGTAGGAGTCTTGTGCTCCTGTGAAAATCTCACTCTGAGTTTTTGAGACAATAATGCGGCTAGTGTAACGATGGAAATGTCATTGGTACAGAATGTTCCAAATCATGAGTTGGATGAGTGGATCAACATAAAACCGAGGTAATATGTGACACATTGCCCCAGGACACATGGTTTCAGAATATTCATGCAACTAGAGAATAATGCACATTAAAGCTGAGGAAACATCAACCATAACAGCGAAATGGTAGTGAAACCTAATCAGCTTTTGATTATTGCAGCTTGTTCTTTCTTTGCTAATGGGCTGGGGGATTGGGAGAAGTTTGTAGTCACTTCTTGTTCCTGTCTGTCAATCACTGACTCTGTTCCCCCTCTCCTATTGGTATGCATGCTTTGACCCTTCTTCAGTAGCAGGCTAAAGAGTAAATAAAAAGGGGGTGGGGGAAGCCAAAGCACATTTCAGCTCAAATCCCCGAGGAAACAGATGTGATTGCCTTACAGAAATGGCTCCAATAAGGCCAGAAAGGAATATTGCTTTTATAGCTTTTGGGATATAAAACATTTAGCAAATGTGGATGACCGGCAGGGTCTAATCCATCATTTATCTGCTTTGTCAGTCTCCCTCTCTAACACACACTTTTCTTTCTTTTCTCTTTCTTTCTCCCGCACAAACTTTTCTCTCTGTAACTCCCTGTCCCTTCTGTCTCTCTGTCTTGGATTTATCATCATCCTGCTAAGTAGTAACACTCCGATCGCTATTTATAATTAATGCTCAGAAACCTGCCAATCCATTTAATGACACTGGCGGGTCACAGCCTCCCTTGTAGCTCACTATTAATCATCATTAGACCATTTCTGAGTTTTTACATTTCTTTAAAATGTTAATTCACCCTTATAATGCGCTTTTTGGCTCTGACTGGAAAGGCAAACATTGCAATGACTCTGGACTGTCACGTATGCAGGTGAAAGGCTCAGGAGGACGTTTGTGCTTGATAAAGTCTCTTCTTGGATTTCCCCTGCTGGAATGAATTTTATGTACAAGCCAGGAGAGGAAGATGACATCCTCTCCTCACCGCCCTCTCCTGGCTGCTCTCTGAAGCATTGCTGGTATGGCTTGTTCCCTTCCTATGCCTGTATCCACTCTCTTGGAGGGCAGGAGGGTCTGTATTGTTAGGATGGTGCCGATTGGTCTATATCTATGTGGGCGGAAGTGGATGAGCAGGGCCCATTGCATTCTTCTCTTGATTCGGATACAATCTCGTGAATTGAGGAACGCGGGGGCCCTAGGGATAGGCTTGTAAGGCCTTGGTCTTAGCCCAGCCCTGTCTACACACCAAATTCCACTCTCCTCCTGGACGCCGGAGCAGTTGGTTATGTAGGAAGAGTCATTGTGGGGGCTCTCGTACACGTGCATGGCCATTTCTATGTCTCTTCGTTAAAGAAGTTGTTGCCGTCCTTGGTGCGTGCAATGTGCCAGCAGGGGTCTGCCCGTGTCACCACTGAGGTCAAAGACTTCAGAGGAGGGACGAGAGCCTGGTTCCCCATTACCTCTTGGGCAGCACTTGGCCGTCAAAGCAGTGGGGTCCGCCCCCGCCCCCAGTAAATAACCCCTGTATCAGGGGGTTCCCAGGCCACCATGGATCTGGCAGCAGCAGAACAGAGGAAAGCACAATCCATCTTCACAGTGTCCTCTCAATTACGCTGGCATGAGGATCTGATTCAAAGCCAACCAGAATCTTTCTGATGGGGGAGTGGGACAGAGATGGGCTGGGAGTGAGCAAAGAGATCCCAAGCAGTTCCCTAGCTGCCATAGGAGCTGTCCTCTTGGTTTGGGCATAAACCACATCCGTTCTGAAGGTTTAAAAACCAATAAACCAATGGGGAGAGGGAGGTGTCTGAGGGGCACTTGCACTGATTATTTTTATCTCCCTTTATTTTCTCATATTGCACCCAAAAACAGACCTCTCCTCCCTCCCACCCCCCACGCCTCTGTCCTAGGGCTTCTGCTGTCACTTTCTCATCACAACAGCTAAGCCAGTTGTCCCGTGAGCCCCAGAGAGGCTGGTGTAATGGCACAGCAGAAGGGGATCTGACAGAGATGTCAAAAAGCAGCTCGGAGGAGAGAAAGCTAGTGGCACAATCTGGTAGCTTTTGGCAGGCGTGGGCTGTTCTTAAATAGACCCGTTAACATGTTAGAAAGTCTCCCTCTCTCCCTCTCTCCCCTTTGCTTGCAGACTTTCAGCTTCTCTCTCTCTCTCTGCAGCAGGAAGAAGCAAATCCTACTCTGAAATCATTTCCTTATTTTTTGTAATAGAGATGGGCCCAAGTGGCAATTTTTTTAAATATCTGGATTCTGGTTCAGAGAGGAGTTGAGATCCAGTGCTTTGGCTAGGCCTATTATAAGGGCAAGGTTAGGTTGCGATTTAGGCTCGTCTCTCATCACTCCTGGATGCTGCTGAGGGAGTTGTTATCTCCGCCCAGCGAGATGACCAGCAAAATTTAGCAGGCGCCTATTATTGAGACCCTCTGCACTATCGATTGAGTAACATATCCGGGCTAGGGTGAGATTACAGCGCTAGGCACTGTGTAACCCGGGTAGCCATCTGCAAAATATCCCATCGCCCTAGTTGTTAGTGTGTAAGTGAGTGCAATGGGAAATGGCAACACAATCATTGGGTCACATCTTCGGCAGGGGTCGATGGGCATCGATTGAGATCTGACCTGGTGCATTTGCACCAGGTCAGGGTGAGAGCAAAGGCTCATGTTCGATTGATTGATTGATTGATTGATTGATTATTGTTTTTACTCGAGTAAAACTGATCCGTTCCTGTTTCCTTTGGGGCAGTCCTAGTTCTTTATGAGATCCACACCCAGCCCGTGTTTTGCCGTATAAATACGCCGACAGCGTTTGGCTTAATGAACTGTGGCTTTTAATAAATGGCTCTTATCTTGCTGAAGTGCAGCTAAATAGTCAGGATTTAAAATTAGCCTAACAGATTTGTGGGTGATGTTTTATTCACTGGTTACTCAGAGAGAGAGAGAGAGCGCCCCGCCCTGTTCTTCCTGAATTATACAACAGTTATTTATTTGTTTGGGCCAAAGGGGATATGTTCTGGATTAATGTGCAATGCCTCAACACTCGATTTAATGAGGATTTAGAGGGCTAGCCAAACCGATAGCCTCCAATTAATCACTCGCTGGCCCCTCTGCTCTGTTGCCTCTGGAATAGATTTTTCAAGCTGTCACGTTTGGCTATTCTTGCACATACAACTTCCTGCCAGCAGAAGGAGACAGAATCAAGTTGGTCTCCCTTCCATGATATTAACCTGTCTGCCGCTTCTTCTTGCATAAAGGACCATGTGTGGGAAGAGTCCGCTTGTTGATGAGTGGGTACTAAGTATTTGCTCTGAGAACATATTTGACTGTCGGTACCACACTGCATCAGTTCATATAGCTGGTGAAGATCTCGTGGTTCTTTTTATGGGGGGCATTAACCTCCTGTTGTAGGTGAATCTCAACATCATGCCTTCTTTAAAAACAAGCAAATAAACCTTCCTCTGCCCTAACTGGAGAAAAAAGTCTTCATGAAGATTAAACAGCTGCCACATTCCACACCAGAGGTGGCTGCGTTTCAGTGATGATGGAAGGCACAGCAGATCTGGACAGATATATTGCTCCCATCACTGCAGTAAGAACTTGAGCAGGCTGGCATAGAAGCAATCCAAGTATGCACAGCTCAGTGACTAGGGCTCACCAGAGTCAGTATGGACTCAAGAGACCTACTTTCTAATATGCTGCTGACTTGCTGTGTGACTTTGGGCCAGTTACTTTGCTGCTTTGTGCCTCAGTTTCCCCACCTGTAACACGGAGGTAGCAATGATGCTGTTTACCCAACCTTGTAGACAACATGGAACTGCACAGAGAATAAAAGCCAAGTATTGGTTTTATTATGAAGTGCTTTGCGATCCAACTGCATGAAAGATGCCAGAGAAATGTCAATCGCAATCATTATTGTAATAAACTGCTGTAGCTGTAGAGATAATAATAATATTTAGCAATTATATATCACTTAACAAGCTCAAACAGTGCAGATAGCAGCTAATTAAACCTCACAACACCCCTGTCAGGTGGGTGTTTTCACCTGCAACGTGTACTGCATTACACACACAACACCCCTGTGAAGTCAGGTATATGTTCTTCCCCTCTGACAGTGAGGCGCAGAGAAGAACGGACTGTTCGACATCTCCCAGGGAGTCAGGGGCGAGGGTAGGACTGGAACCCAGGATCCGAGAGGATGGATGATCTTGCAGTTAAGATACTGGCCTACGTCTCATGAGATCTGTTTGGGTTTCAAGCTCAGACAAAAACTTCCTCTGTGACCTCAGACATAGTACTTAATTACCATACGTTTCAGTTTTCCATCTGTAAAATGGGTATAATGACTCTTCCTTTCCTTGGAGGAATACTGTGAGGATAAATTCATCAATATTGTGTTTGGTCTAATGGACCCAATACTGGATTGTGAGAAAGGAGAGCTATGTTGTGCCCCACCTCTGCTGCTGACCTACCTGTGACCTTGAACAAGTCACTTCTTCTCTTTCCTCTCCTATCCTTTGTCTTGTCTATTTGGATTGTAAGCTCTTCGTGCAGGGACTTTCTTTCACTATGGTATGTACAGCACCAAGCACTCTTGGGCCCCGATCTCAGTTGGGGTGTCTCAGTGCAACCATAAGACAAATAATGCAATGATGGAGGCCACACAAATGGATAAAGGACACAATTCCTAACTCATAGTCCTGTGTTCTTTCCACTAGGCCATGGCAATGCAAAACTTCTGGCATTGACTAGCAGGGAGCAGGTTGGGTATTTTGATCCAAGCCATTTGGATCCAAGCAGGCTCCTGACCCATTCCAGCTTGTCTCTGCCTCCTCCACCCCTGCAGGATGTTCCCCAGGCCTGGCGAGCCAAGGCTGTCCCTGTGACTTTGTGAAGGTCAGTGTTTGCTTCTGAAGCGAAGCAGATTGGAGAGATGCATGATGTGCAGTGTCAGCCAGAAAGGAAATATTGTATATAAAAGATAAGTTTTCCCTTTCTTGTGGCAAAGGAACAAGGCGCTGGGTTCATTTAGCATTCATAAAGTCTTGCTTTGGAAACGCCTTTAAGTACTGCTGAGGGAGACTTGAAGGAGTGTGTTTGAGAGTCAAATGCACATCTCCTTGGGCTCTCCTTTCATCTGCTTTAAAAAACACAATTTTTTTTAATCTCCCCCTCCCCATAAAAAATACTAATCTTCTCCAACAGCAGCAGACTCCCAGGGTGCAGGCGCTTGGCAATTAGTTCAGAGAACAGAATAAGCAGAGAGCAGAGGGAGGGCAGGCCCAACCGAACAGTGGGAAAAAGGCAAAATGAAGCTTGTTAATTAGGAGGAAGCACAGCATGATTTTGGGGAGGAAGGTGACTGGGTAACTCAGATGCAGAGCTGCTAAATAGCAATGAATGAATCTTAGGAGACAAGATCAGCTCTGGCAGTGACATTCACACCTGGATCCAAACTGCTTCTGAGATGCTGGATTGATATTTGACAGAGAGATGAGCTTGCTGGAAGTTTGGATCTTGGTATGGGTCCAGATCTGAACAGCTACAAAGTAGAGGATGACAAGGTTTTGGTGCGGCCCATTGGGCAGGCAAGAACCAGCTGTGAAGTTTGCAGCTGCAGTTAGAGCCCCCGGATCTGTTCTGATCCACTTCTTGGTTCAGGCCCATCTGTACTGATAATGAAGAAGTTGAGTTTGGAGGCGCTTCCAAACCTGTGGCCTGAACTTTCTTTCAAGTACCCACAGCTCTTGGGCCTGGGAAACTGGGCTGTTGATTGCAAGAGAAAAAGTTGTCCTGTGGGTTTTCATACAATCAACAGCTTTTCCAAAGACAAGATGAGGAATCCGGGAGACAGCAGGGATGCTAGGCTGAACAAAATGAGTCAACAATGGATCAGAGTCAAGCTAAACTTTCACCCAAGGGCCACAACCTGAACTGAATATTTCTTGGGGGCTGAATCAATTTAGTTGGCAATAATGCATGTTGCTGCTGTCACTGCATTTCTGGCTGGGATCAGACGAGGCAGTGCCCCGCTATTGCAAGCATCTCCTGACAACCATCACATCAGCGAGCCTGTCCTGTTCTGATCTTTCTGATCCTGTGAGACAGGACACTTTTCAGCTCTGCTTGGTTTTTGTTCCACCATGCAGTGCTGCTCCATAGTCACCAGGCGCTTCTGGGCACCCTAAAGAAATAACACCCGTAGAGCCAGCATGGGTGCCGGCTACCTGGAAAAAGGAAGGCGTTGGCTAGTACCACGTGGGGACAGGTAGTCCCTCTGCTTCCAGCACTTGCTATGAGAGGTGCCATTCTGCTGGCTACACTAAATCAAAGTGACAAATGTCCCCTTGAAAAGCTTTTGTTACAGGACAAAGTACAGCATCTAGGCATTTACTGCTTTGTGGCAAGAGATAATATTAGGCTGTATCCTCTAATAGCTGAAGGATGCAATATTTACCTACCTAATTCTGTTCTTGCTTGCACTGCTGTAGCTCAGGAATAACTCTGTGAAGTCCATGGAATTACAGTGGGGTCAATAAAAGGGGGGCTCTGTTTATCTCTCTTCCCCTGCTCTATGAATCTCAGCACTTCACAGATGCTATAATTGCTGTAGTGCCTTTAAGTGCACCACAGGCCAGTTGGCTGAAGGCGTATAGCTTTCCCTTTCGAAACTGCGGTTCCTTGGTTCAAGTCCCCGCAGCAATGACCCAAAGAGAAAAGATGACTTATAATTACATTAGTAATTGAAAGTGATTAATGGCAGCAAAAGAACTTCAAGCGATTTCCAGTCATTTAAATACTAATTAATTCCTTTACAGTGCAGAGCACCATATTTGCTTTATGGGTGGTATTTATGGCTGCTCTGTAACATGCATCTTTTTTAAGATGTACTGTGTAATTTTCCAAAAATATTTTGCAACTCTGAGCAAACATGACTAAAGAACAATTTGGTCATGCTGTGTCTGTAATTAGCAATTCTTAAGTCGTTTTTTTCACTGAGGAACACTGTTCTGGAAGGGCCTCCTCACCCCGATCTTGGAGGAAAGTGGACAAAGTGTACAGTGCTTAGCTCAACTGGGCCATGGTTTTCCCAGGCACTATTGCAATATACATAATGATCGAAAGGAGACATGGGACCAGGAGGTGGTAGTCAGGCTGGGATGTGAGATGGAACCCAGGCTAGGGTCAGCTTTGACGGCACTAAAATATCTCAGAAGAGTTCAGGTCAGGATGACTGGACTCTCTTGAGAGCAGCCAAATGTTTTTTGCCATTTCTGCAATCTCGAATGACGGGAATCTTTCATAACTGGCTGCTTCCATGAGATCTCTTTTTGAACAGAGACTTTTTTATTACAATGCCCAGTGTAATGGGCCCCAGATTCCTGAATGGGCTTCTGGGTGCTACTGAATTATTGCTATTTATATATTAGTTGTTAAGGAACTTTGGCTATGTGCAAACTGGAACTGCATAACAGCCCCCTCGTCGTTTGGAATTTGGCCTGGTAATTGTAAAGTAGGTTAATATTATGGATTAAGGTCATTGTTTTAAGGGCTGGCAGTGAATTTGTCACAAATGGAGACGGAGCTCCTGTCCAAAGCATCTTGCACTATCACCAGACTGATGAAGGCCAGACACACCAGTGCGATGGGAGACCAGAGATTATTCTAGATGAGACCATTGTTCAACCTGTCTTTGCTGTTCAGCATTGTGATGAACTGTTTTAGCCTTCAGTTTTTGTCTAAGCAAAGTTTTGGTGCCTGCAGTGGGTGCAGATTAACATTTGGGGGGGTGGGTATGGGAGAAGCGAGTGGGAGATGAGGCTTAAATAGAAAGTGAATATTCCCAGCATATAGGTCAGCCTGTAAGAAGAAGGCAGGGTGAAATGAGCGGTGAGGAAGGCTTTATTAATGGAGCGAAGTGGGGAAAGGGCAAGCAACAGGAACAGACAGTCTTCACATTTGTTCGTATCCAAGGAATCAAGCTCAAGCCCCTGAACATCTCTGGGACATTCAGATCTGAGTTTCTGGCATTGGTCCATCTCTACTGGTAACATGCTCTATGCAAGGGGACTATATTGGTTAAGGGCACAGACGAGATGTAATCTGGGGTCACTTCCACCTCATCCTCCAGTATTACAGTGGAAATGTGGAGATGACACGTTGCTTGTGTTGTGACAAAGTTCTTCATTAAAGAATTGCCTGGGGAACTTGTCACCCCATGGACCTTAACCCGGGTTCTCCCATTGACACGTGGGGAAGCATCTGATGGGAGCCGTTCCTTTTTCCACCAGTTTCTCAGTTCCTTGCCAATGCTTTTCATTCCCTGTCGCTGCTTGAGAGAACTGATTGTCTGATTAAATTAAGACAACACAAAAACAGCTGGCCTGCCAAAGCCTGGGATTGTATTAAAAATAATACTATTTACAGAGCTCTTTCCTTTTACGGCACATATAAAACCGTGTGTTCCACTCAAGCAGCCAACAGGCTTGCCTTAACTTCCACAGACAAATAAAAGAGATGGGAAAACACTAAACCTAGCAATGAGGACTGGTAGGAGGAGAATGGGGGGCAGAGAAGAAAGGAAATGAGGGTAAGAGATGGAGTGTGTCTGTATGGGCAAGTGGGAGAGAGAGAAATCCAGGAAACAGGAGAAAAGGGGAGGTCTGGTACCCCTGTAAATGCATACGCAGAAATGAGGCACATAGAAATCAAGACTGATCCCAGAAGAGAGGAAATAAACAAGGCCAAAGACTTGGGGACCAAGACTCCATCTGAATGGGTATGAGAGAGTCTTATCCTCGTTACAATATTCCTGAGCCCTTTCTTAGCTATTAGCGGGGCTGGGATGTCTCCCCTGCTTTTTACTGACAGATCTTCATGCCACTGGGTTTGGGTGAGTTTGGAGCTAAAGTCTTGCAGTTAGAGAGAGGAATGACTGGATTAACCCACGGGAGGTGGGATGCTCAAACTAAGAACTCCATCTCTCATCCCTCCAAGCGATTAAGCATGTGAGCCATCTCCAAGAGATGAAGTGACTTCTCTGAAGTCTGACCGGGAGCTTGGAGCAGATCCGTGGCCTGAACCCAGATCGTGTGAGTCCCACTTCAGTGTAGTAACCATAAAGCTAGACGTCCTGTCTGTTAATATGTGAATGAAATGGCTGCAAACCTCAATCCAGTGCCTGAGAGGTGGTAATGGAGGACAAGCTGGTGAAAGAAAGGGACCTCACTACCATCTGGCATGAGCTCATTTTTTCAGCTTTCCTTCTCTGCATTTGTTGCCTTTTTCTCTCTTTCTTGTTGGTCTGTTTTGATTTGGTTCCAGAAAATGAGCTATAAAAACCATGGCCAATGGTGTGAATGAAGGAGAGACGGGAACTTTCATGAACTTGTGAGAGGATTTTACACTTCTGTTGTCCGTCTCCTGGACCCCAGCCCCAAAGCCAGGCCCTGGCATCAAAGTTAGCTGAATTCAGAGCCATGCCCAAGCCACGCTATGATTAAAGTGCACTTGAGCAAATTCTCTGCTCCTTTACACCTTCAATCTGCTGAAGTCGGTGGAGCAACCCTGGGATAACTGAGGACAGAATTGGGACACCCAACATCTTCCCCACGGTCCCCCACAACTCCTCCTCTCCTATCCCCAAATGCCAGGTGAGCCCACAAATCACTTTCCTCAATTGTCTCCACCACCACCACCACAACACAGCACCCACTCTCTCCAACACCCACACGTAGTCCTTACCTAGGCTGATGTTTCTTCAGGAGCAGGTGGCGCTCAGATCCAGCAATGGGGTCCTGGCCCATTGCTCCAATCAAATGTCGCATGTTTTGTGGCTTCCCCTGTCTGAGGTACCCAAGAATGCCTTGTTTCTCCCCTCAGGCCCAGGGAGTCCCCAGAGCTCTGAAGATGCAAACACAGCAGCTGACTCTGTCTGAGATTGTGCAGATTAGAAAAATGTTCACAAAAGACCCCTCAGTATGGGTGACAGAGGTTCTCCATGAGCTTTTCTGAGGCTCATGCATCTTGTGAGTAGATCTGGGTTGCGTTTGGAATGAACATCCTCCTGTTGTCTAATGAGATGTCTGTACTCCGTTCCACCCCTATGCGGTCCAGGTGAGGGTTGAATTCAGAGGTGCCATATGGTCATAATCCCAGACCAGATGAGCCTCGATGATATGAATAGACTTTCATTCTCCTTCCAACCACCAAAATCAGTGGGTCTGAACAAAAGTTACCCAAACTCTCCCCATGCAAACTGAAGCCATTCGGCTCTACTGAGAAGGCCATACAGAGGATTTCTGCAAAACTATGGGGAGTCTCTTCAAACCAGCAGGAACCAAGGTTCTTGTCCGGCTTACATTACATGGGATATTTGCACTGATTGCAGTGGATATGGTGCCACATTTACCAAAGCACTTTCCCACCGTGGAGAGAGGAGAAGGTGGCAGATCTGGGTTGACCCTTATTTCCCTCCCCGCTAGCCCTGAAAAACACTCTAATCAGTCACCGGGTTGCTGAGATCCCCATCCATGACTCCTCTGTGTCTTGAAGGCAGGTTGTAGAGGAATCTGGCATAGTGAAAGGAAGGAACAAAGCCGGGGTGTAGCCTCAGAAACATCTCGAACAGCAACAGCCCAACCTTCCAGCTCATCACAATCCAGCTTTATTATTTATGTGCCTTCCGTCTCCTCCTGGTCTCAAGAACTGCTGAGTCGGAAGCTGACAATTTTAAAAAATGCATTGTGCTCCCGCCCTCCCTCTAAACTCTCTCTCTGCTAATAGCTCCTTCCTTTTCCCCGGACGGTGCCAGGGAATGAAAGATGACTCCTGCACAGACGTTTTAATGAGCAACTAAAATCAAGTCTGCCCATGGTGGAGAGCGAAGTGAGGAACAGGAGGGTGGCTTGCTAGTTACAAGGTTGGAACCTGGCAATGTCATTGAGAACTGCCTGCTAACAGTTCTTGAGGGCATCTAGAGCCTTTTCGACAAGGACTGGAAGGGGCAACCGTGGCACCTAATTATCTTTGATTGTCTTTGTTGTGCCTCTCCATCGGTCCATGGCTCAGGCCCCTAGGATGCTGTGCTGAAAGGGATGGTGTCACCTGGGAAATGCCTTGAATGCAGATCACGGCTGTTGTTTGCTTGTCTAAAAGGCCAAACAGCATGGCATGACTTTTGGAGATGTCCTGCCTCCTCTCTGTCTCTTACATTGTCTCCCAGTGCCATGCAGATGAGTGGTGGTCCTATGTGATGTATCTGTGGTGCTAAGCAGCGTGGACTGTAAGAGAGTTGGCTGTGCATCCTCCATGCAGTTTGGAAGTTTGGCACAAGGGAGGATTGAATCATTTTTAAAATTAATCAGAAACATTTCAGAGAGAGAGAGGAAGAACGCATCATGACAGTGGTGGGTGTTATGGAGCAACTTCCTATTCAGTCTGATGCAGGGCTGTGCAAAACACTTTGGGTGGGATTTTCAGCCATTTTTACTCAAAACAAGGCCTTGAGGGGGCTGTTCCCCTCATTGAGAAAGTCTGAATTTCCATGTGTGTTTGATGTAAAGCTGATTCTTCTCCAAATGAAGTTGTTCAGTGTCTCTAACAAGGAACTCTGTTCCTCGAGTCTTCTATACCTGTCAGCGCATCAGGAGGGCAGCTCTCCGTTTGATAGTTAATTCATCTCCCGTATTCCATTTTTAAACCCACTTTCAATATTTTATTTTAATGATTTAGGACCCCATTCTGGCTTCACATTTGCACTGCTCCCTTTAAGTTCAATGAGAGCTGTTCCCATGTATCCCAAGGCGAAACATGGTCCTTACCCTGCTTTGAAATTATACACAGTGATTAGAATGTCTTTCAGATGATACTGCAGTTCAGCACCTCAGTGGCCTGGAGAACACACTTGGAAGTTGGAACTAGGTGCATTTATATGCTCAGCATGTGGTTTGTGAGACTTCAGTGCTCTTTGCTGGTATTTCCAGATTCATTGGAGACACAAGCTGCCGAGTAGTTTTCCCTAGTGAGTAAGGAAGAATGAAGTTCTATTGAAATGATGGCGTGAGAGACTTGGTCTATGCATAAAAGTTAGCCATGGCTTTGTGGCTCTGCAACTGAACCCCCAGTGTAGACACAGCTAGGTCTTCCATTGATCTAACTACCACTACTCAGAAAGGTTGATTACCTACAGTGATGGAAGGGTTTTATTTTTCCATCAGTGTACGAAGTGTCCATGCTGTGATGCCATACAGTGGCATAACTATAATGCCATAGCACTCATAGTGTAGAAAAGGCCTTAGATATGTTTCTGGAAAGGTGCTCATGAAATCTTCTTGGAATTGCCAGGAGTTTGCGGTCTGGCCCACTGCTTGCTATTCATGAGTGTTTGCTGCGTGCCCGTGAATCCCGCAGTTTAACATGGATAGTGATATGTCTGCATAGCTGCAATGGAAACTCTGCTACTCAGTATTCAGTTTATCAAGGTCCCAAAGTGATACCATGTGACGGTCCTGTTGCCAATATCAAAAAGTCCCAAGTGAACAGTTTACAGATGCTCCCTCTTCTATTTGCCCAAGCTAGTCAGAAAATGTTTACAAGGGATATATGCATTTGAGATTACTACTGGCCTCTTTGTCTCCCTTGCCATCTACTTCTGTGCAAAGGGAGTGTGCAGTGTGTATAAAAGCATTACCAAAGCTCAGTGGTAGCACCTGACACCCATTTTATGCTGGTGCAAATGACCACATGAGATGCAAGGCAGGAGAGGATAGGGCTCCAGGAATGGCTCAAAAAGGGGCTATTTCATAACCATTACAACTAAAGCTGGTTGGGAATTTGACGATGAAAGATTTTTTCCATCGGAAAATGACAATATGTCAATCAAAACTATTTATGAGAAAGTGTTGGTTTTGAGTAAACTTATGATGGGAAAACATTTTTTTTGGGGGGGAAGCTTCAAAATTATCAAATCATCCCATTTTGACATGATCAAAATGGCAAACTTCATTTTCTGGTTTGAAAGGACTTCTTGTTTCTAAATGTTGAAGTAGATCTCTGTGTAAGCACCTAAGCTTGTCTCTCTCACCAACAGAAGTTGGTCCAATAACAGATATGATTGCCCCTCACACACACACACACCTTGTCTCTCTAATGTAATCTAAAGAGAGGTTTGTTTATTCATTTGTTTTTAAAAGGTCGAAATCAAAAGGAAACCTTCCGAAATGATCAAAAAAAAATGTTTCAAATGACCTGAGGGTTTTTTTTTTTCAGATCATT
The DNA here is from genome assembly GCA_007922305.1 of Dermatemys mawii. Lineage (NCBI taxonomy): Eukaryota > Metazoa > Chordata > Testudines > Dermatemydidae > Dermatemys > Dermatemys mawii. Next base: position 5,088,292 of record ML677397.1, on the reverse strand, counting down.
TTTCTGATTTCTGATTTCAGTTGTTTGTCCCAATTTGAGACAAGGAAAAAAAAAGTCAAAATCTTTCAAGATGGCCACTCAGCTCTGCACACGAGGAACTCTGAGCTCTGGTAACCAGCGGAGCAGCTCAGTTTCGGGTGGCCAGTAGGGAGGCTAATTCCCGCCGACCCAGTGAGCTTATCTCTCAGTAGCAAATAACTAAGAAATGCGGGGCCCAGACTGACAGAAACCTTTAAATGTCATCAGAACAGTTCTGCATGGTGTTCAGATCACGCCGATGTGATGCTGCACAAAGAGACTGCAAACCTCCCCAGAGCAACGTGTCCCAGTCCTGGCAGCTTCCTCTGCGGAAGGGATTTATTTACCTGCCGGTCTGTGAAACAAGGAGTTACAGCCAATGCAGATCGGTACTGGTAGTAGCTATAGAGACGCCAAAGGTCCGGTGGCTTCCTCTTCCCATGGGATTTGTGGCAGGCAGCTCTCTAAAGAGGAGAGAGGCCCAGGAGAGCAGCCTCCTGGGGCAGCGTGGGTAGGGATACTCGGGAGATCCCCAAAGCACAGAGATGCAGAGAACAGAGGTTGAGATTGATCTGGCTGATGCCAGTGAAGGCGTCACTGGGTGCATTTGAAAGTGCTTGTTTTAGGAAAGAAATTCTGGCTGCAATCTTTCCCTCCCAAGTGTACTGACACAGGCCTCCGTGGGGATCTTGAACACAACCCCCTGGGTCATAGTCACAGTGAGGGTAGCATTGACCCGATGTTATTTTGCCTTCAGTGCCTCCTGGGCTTCAAGATTGGTGGCTCCTGATGCAACTATTGCTCTGGTTACCAAGACATTGGCCCCAACCACTGCAGAGATAAACATAAGCAAGCTGGCAATGCCCTTCTGCTGCTTTCTCAGGGCATCATTAAAGGCAATGGGTTTAAAATGATAACCAAGATCTGTCCCTCCCCCTTGCTGCTTTCTGTGCAAGCTCTCCCAGTGGGGCTAGTTCACAGAAAGACTGACCCGATTTGGCACCACCATGAAGTCACTGAGCTTGAGTGCCGACGCGGGGCAGGTGTGTCTTTAGCACAGTAAGACACTCTTGCTGCATTGACACAGACAGACACACCCGGATGCATGTGTTCACTGTCTGACCCAGCCTGATACACAGACGCACACACACATGCTGTTCTGTCTCATTGTCGGACATACACAGCAAAAGCACATTGCTCTCTTTCTCAAACACACAGCCAAAGCCATTTCAGAGACACAAACACACACACGCACACTCTCCCAAGTGGATACGCCCTTTATCCTGACAATCCCACACATACTTAGAAGCATTTATGCTACACTGATAGACACACTTGCCACACTCAACTACATAGCTAACCCCAATGTATGTGTGCACACATATGTGCCTCAAAACACATCCCCCACACCCTGAAACTGACAAATAAACACACACGGGCAAGATAAGACACACACAAGGAGCATGATCACACACAGACACACACAGACGCACACACAGAGCAGGAGGATATCCAGCAATTCCCCATCATAGGGCTGGCTGATGCAGTTCTTCCCAGCAGACCAAGCCACTGTTACATTTAATGCAGGGATGCCCAGAAGTTATCATATATGGGAAGCACTCATTAACCTGTGTGGGTGTGTGATTGTCACCCCTTGCGGGATCCTATTCAGGTCCCCTCGCCGTCCTAACTCCCCACAGGGGTCTTGAGTCATGTCTGTCTCTCCCTCCCAATCAGACCCTAGAAAAATTGTTTGCAAAGTCTAGCTCCCGAATCCCGGCCGGCGGGCGGCCAGGAGCAGCTCCGACCTGCTGGGGCTGCAAATTCAGAGCAGCAGGTGCCAGCGCCTGGGGAGACCAGGGCAGGGATGTGGGGTTTTTTTATGATCATTATTTATTTATTTGTTCAATACGCTGCCATCCCTCGTATAAATGTAAGAGTGAGATGGAGAGTTTATAGCTTGCTTCGCGCTGGCTGCAGGCAGGTGACAGGCAGCGTGCTTCGCCTCCCGTGCACAGCTCTGCAGCTGCACCTCCCGCCTGACGGGGAATATGCCCTGCTGTTCTAGTCTCCGCCAGAGCCGGCACCTGCTCTTCTAGGCCTGGCCAGCCTCCTCCCCAGCTCTGCGAGGACTCCTTGGCCCTGACCTGCAGCAGCCTTTGCCGCTGCATTCCTGGGCCCCTCCTCCAGTGACTGGACCCAATGCATCTCAGTCCTCACCTGAAGGACCTCCTCTTCCAGGCCTGGGCTCCCTCACATCACTGCCTACTTCAGCAATTCTACTGTGCAGCACCAGCTGCTATTCCAGCCCTGCTTCTCTCCTTCCCTGGCTTTGCTAGTGCACCTTGATCTGGAGGTAAACTTCCCCCTGTTATATCAATTCTGCCTCCCCCTGTTCTCTGCCCAATGCAGCTGGTTTGCCCTGCAGCCCTCCTGCTATTGCATTCCTCCTCACCTATCTTGAACTCCTCCTGCTGTTGCAGTCCTTGGGCTTCACATAATGCATCTCCTTCCTGATCTGCACTACATGCAGATCTGCCCCAAGCTTGTATCTACACTCAGTCAGATATCATGGGACACGGTAGTAACAGTGGGAGGTACGCTGGCCCCCAGGCAGCACCATGTCATCTAGACCTGCCCAGAGCAGATCTAGACACTACACCAGCTTCAGAACACCAGTGGTCTATCCACACTAGTACCAGCACTTGCTACATCAGTGCTACAGCAAGAGTGGTCTTATTTCAGGATAGATAAGGCTTAATTGTCAGGCAGGCGTGCAGCCCCATCATTCCCACATGCCATGGCTACCTGGCTTTGCAAATGAACCTCGCTCCAGAGTTGCAGCTCCCAATGCTCCTCCCAAGTTGGGACAATCCCCAGCTGCCACTAGTGCTGCGGAACAGGAATTGTTTTAAGCTGGGAGAGGGAGCCACACGGCAGGAGAGTGGGTGGTGGAAATTAGAGCCAGACCCTCCGCCACTATAAATTGTGTCGTATTGGTATTTCTGGTGGCACCTAGTGCCCATAACTGAGATCAGCATCCCACTGTCCTAGTTCCGGTCCATACATAGAGGCTATGTAATCGAGGGCTGTAATTGCAGTATGTGTTGGCATACCTGAGCTGGCTTTAATCTCATTAGTTTATGTACCGCTAGCAGTGCAGTCACAGCAGTCTGGGTGGGATGTAATTACTCAGGGTCCCGGGTGAGCTTTTATAGCTTGCACTAAAACTGCTGCTGCTGCAGCTTCACTGCTATTGGTCCCGCAGTGGATCAGATTAAAGCAAACTTGGGTCTGTCTACATGTGCTGCAATCCAGTGCCAGTGCAGACAGACCCAGAGTGAGAGACCATCCCTGCTCTGAGGGGCTTAAAGCCTAAATGGTCACAGAGCAGAAGGGGAAAGAGGCTCAGGGAGGTAAGTGACCTGCCTGAGGTCATACAGCACCTCAGTGGCAGAGCTTGGGAAGTAACGCAGGTCTGCTGAGTTCCAGCCCGGCGTCCTATCCGCTCGGCCCCCTTCCACTGATTTACACCCACTCTGGTGCCTGCCCTTCAAGTTTCCCGTCTGCTACGTTGCTTTTAGAAGTCAACGAAAATGGGCGGCTCGAGCTAATGAAGACGCAAATTCCTCGGGTGGGATCTGTTCCGCTTGCCACTGCAGCACTGGTCCTGTTCACCAGCACTGCCCACCTGACAACTAATACTGTACAGCTGGGGATCACTCAGCCCCACCGACAGGAACGTAATGACTCACTGGGGCTCATTCCCGGGAAAGATTATTTATTGTTTAGTATCCAGCAGAACGCTGAGCCGGGTTTGCTCATTCCACTTTTGGGGACTCTAAAAACGTGAGCTGTAATTGCTGTTAGCTGGAGGGAACTCAGGTCTATAGGACCCAAAGCACAATATTTCCCAGCGCGCCTGCTTTGGAACAGCAAGTCAGTGGTTTGGAAACAAAAAATCGGTGGCTGCTTCTGGTTCTAAATGGGTCTGGGATGAAAAAAGAAGACAGCAAGTGCAGTTAGGTCCGGGAGGCTGAAATTTCCTGCAGGGAAAAGACTCTGCCTAGCCAAGGAATAGCTTCTGATGAAAAGGCCTGAAGAGTCAAGACTCAGCCGTCCCCTCCAGTTACCCAGTCAGAGCTGTGGGAACTTGTTCAAAGCCGCTGAACAAATACACTCTAATAGCTTTCCTCTCAAATTTACCTTATGAGGAGGTTCATTTGACTAGCATGATGATGATAAATGAAAAACGCTTTGCACCATTACGCCGGGCGCTAATGCGTAGTGGGAAGAATTTCTACTCATTAACAAAAAGAGTGAACAGTCGAGAGGAAGGTGATTGGTTTGTGCAATTGCACTAAGCTATTTGCATGTAGCTGGCTGCCTGCAAGATACCGTGGATCTCAGATGCTGCCATGACTGTCTAGTGTGCTGATACCCCACCCTCCTCTTACCTCCCAGCCCAGGAACTTAATGCACATTGCCAACATTATCAAGCCTCTCCCTTGCTGTGAAGATGCCAAGGATTATCCCCGTTTTAGAGCTGGGGACACTGAGGCACAAAGAGGGAGGTGAGGAAATGAGTCTGTGGCTAGGGAACCCAGGAGTCCTGGCTTCCAATCACCTTCTCTAACCATTAGATTATGTTCCTAAGCACAGTGTGCCTGGAAGCTTCCAAGGAGACTAACTCCTTTTGCTAATCTGTGTATGGGGCGGGAGCCATCTTTCTCTGCATGTATGTACAGCGCCTAGCACTGATCTCAGTTGGAGCCTGTAGGTGCTATTGACATCATGCAGCTTAAAGTACTAATACCAGCCCACCAAACACTGATGCCCTCACAATCCTCCATGCTGCTAGGTTTTGTTCACACCCTGTCCCACTTCACCTCTGCACCTGTGGCTCCAATTCCTCTCCTACCTGCTCTGATAGGAATTAGGCATAATTTCACTGAATTAACAGAGCCGGGAGAAGAGCGCTGGGCCTGTCGTGTGAAACGCTGTTAGCACTACAGCGGGAGGCAGTGGAGCGCCCGTGCCAGAGGCTCCGGTGAGCCTCGTCAGCTGGGGAAGGAGTTCCACCATCCATAGTGTTTCTTTAGGTTTATAGTCATGGAGCAAATTGAGTTCAGAGGGTCACTATTACTCCCAGCTGCTGCGACAGACATCCCTAATGCGCCATACGCCGGCTTTCTCAAAAGCTGCAGCTTCCTTTTTATGAGGTTCTGTCACTCTATTATCTGACTCGAGTTGGTCTTTTAGCTTTTTAACCTCCTCAGAAGGGAGGGGGGATCTCAAAAACTAATGATGGGATGCTGCTCAAAGTCAGGCTTTTCATCCTCCATCACGTGACCGTAACTAGGAGCGAGGTGCGAACTTTTGCTTGAAAGGGGACAGCATTAAAAGGGGCACAGGCTGGCCTGCCTGGTGATGGGGAAGAGGGCATGGGGGCAGGATTGGCTTCTGATGTCTTTTTGGGAGTGAGGGAGAGAGGCTCCAGATCAGAGGCAGCCGCGATCAAACGGAGCTGATAGCCATCTATGCTGGAGCCCTGCAAAATGCTTTGGCCTTCTCCTGTGTGACTGATGCCATCTGAGGAAGGTGGGGAAAGGCAGGGAGATAATATGCGTCGAGAGGAGAGCCTATTAGCAGGCTCTGAGGGGCTAAGGAGGGCTGACCTGGAAAACCACCTCAGAGGAAGAAATGACAGCTTGGCGGGCAGGGGTTATTTCTTGGTAAGGTGTGACCCTGGCCTCACAATTACCAGACGCAACTCAGCCTGCTGCGGCCAGACAGCCGAGCCGCTCTGTGATCGGCAGGAAACATTGCCCAGCACTGGCGGCGGTCGGGATTTTTGGTGGTGGTGGTTTAATGTTGGCTGGGTATAATTGCAGAGATGGGGGGCGGTAGGAGGAAGAGGGAACCAGAGCCAGGCTTGAAATAGGTATGTAAGGGGAGAATGGTTAGCTGTGCTTGGTACATCGGTGGTTCTTTTCAGGCCTGGTTTGCAAAGCATTTTAAAACCCTCTGTGAATGAAGCGTCATTAGACTCCCCTGAAGTGCACTGTGGATGGGAAACTGAGGAAGTGAGGTTAAGGGATTTGTCCTGGGGTCACGCAGGGAGGACACAACCCAGGAGTCTCCCGAGAGATTGTATATCTTTGTGCCTCTGGGATCTAGGCAGGGCTGAAGACAGATGGAGACAGGGTAGCTAATGCAATACAGTTCACATTCTGTTCCTTCTTGCCAGAGCCTCTGGCCCCTTGTGGCGGTAGGCTAGTAGCTAGCCCTGCAGGCTAGTAGCTAGGCTGGTAAATGAACAGGGGAGCGCAGGTGAACCTGGGCTCTGCCAGCTGAATGCTACAATGGAGCCTGCAAGGGCTAAGGATGGGCTTGGACTAAGGCGAAGGCTATGTTGATATCTGGACGAGTCGCCTGGCTTGTGGCTGTATAATGGGCTGAACCAACTCCCCCACCCCAAACACACCAAGCTTCCCTGCCATTCTCCTCTGCACCTGAGCCTTCTGAAGCCAGCTGGTTGTTTGGTTCATTCTAACAACCAGCCGACCCTCTTGCTCTAGAAACTCATTCTCCTGCTTGGCGTTGTGGGGTTAGTACATTAATTGGTTGGGAGCCCTAGGCTGATCCAAACCAGAGAGCTGTAAAGGAGGGGAAGGGGCACCTGGAGGAGAGGAGAGTCCTGGAGAGTGTGTGTGTCTTGTGAATGCCATAACTCAGTCCACTGGCTCTCCGGTTAACTCTTCCCAGAAGACAGCTGGGAAGGTCTCTGTCCTCGCCCGCTGGGATGACAATGGGGTTTTGCTCAGTGCCCGTCTCCTGCATGACAATACTCTGTCTCCCTGCAGGATACTGCAGCCTGATCTGCTGCAGAGGGCGTGGGGATGCGTGATCCTGGTAGTGCAGTGGCAGTACTGCTTCACCAGGGCTGCTACAGGGGAGAGGTTGGAGCAGGATGGGACCCTCCCTTTGAGGCCTAGCATAGCACTTCATTGATGTGCATAACACTCCCCAGGGGAGCATCCCTCATCCAACAGGCTTTCTCTGTCTCTTCACTACTACGAGCCCCATCACTACCCCTAGCCCTCCAATGCACCATGTCCCTGCAGGGCATTGCTACCCGCCATATTGTACTGCTGCAAATCAGTGCCACTTGGACTCTGATGCCCTGTTGCCAGGCAGGATACCACAGGGTGCTGCTGAGAGGACACACTCTGTATCCATCACAATGCGATCGTTCCCTGCGGTTTGCTGCAACCAGCAGAAACGGTGCTGCTGTGAGAACTGTCTGTGTGATGCTGGGTACTCTGTTATACTTCTCCACAGCAGCCCACTGCACAGTGCTGGAGGGAGCTGGAAAATCTCATTGGCTTCTACAGCAACTGTCAGCTGTGCACATCTGCTTTTATTTCCATTCCCCCATGAGTCTGCAGATGATGTCGCCGTGGATGAGAAACTTTCACCCACAAGTCCCTCCAGTGAGCTCTGGCGGTGGCTGCAGCCAGCACCATGGGCTGTGGTGACTTAATGTCCCTCTGTTTCCCGAGTCATGCCAAGGATTCCAATTGCTGTTAACTTTTGGGATGCTGGCTGACACTTGCTGCTGCGAAAGGCATAACTCCCTGGAAGTGCTCAAGCTATTAGAGCCTGTTGGGAAAATGCTAATTAGTTTCCAAGGAAATTTTTGAAGGAAACAAAACAATGTTTCTGTGCTTTGAAGTTTTTTATGGAAGCTGTGGGCTCAGTTTGTTGTTGCTGAAATGGAACGTTTTGTGCTGATTCAGTTGGAAATGAAAAATGGCCAGTATTTCCCTCCCCCTCGCCAAAAATCATTTGTCCCTCTCCTCTCTCTTCCTTCCCCCACTGCCAGAAAGGAGGGCAGAGGAAATGCCCAAAAACCGAAAACGGAATTTTTCTTCCCTTTAAATGCAGTGAAAATGAAATCGTTTTGCTTTGATGAAAAACTAGAACATTTGGAGTGATGTGATTTTTTTTGCTTCCCTACCTTGAAAGGTCTGTATCATTCAAAAAAGCCATTTGGGGTTGGAAAAATCTGCAGTGGAAGTAATTCCACCCCACTGGAGGAGCTGCACTGGTGTACCTGAAAGGAGGAGCTGGTCCCATCTGTGCAGAGGGCTGAGAGATGAGGCTAGGTCTGTCTGCAGCCTGATTGGGAGGGGTCCCATCACCTGAGGAACAAGAGAGGGTCAGGTTTCTTTGGTGGAGCTGGCAGCAAGGAGATGCATGCAATGAGGCACTTGTCTTGGGAAGAGCTGGCAGCTGAGATGTAGGAAGTGTTGGGGCTAGCAACAGGGAGCTGGCATAAAGAGAGCTGGCTAAAGAGGGGCAGTAGCATGAGCATTGTCAGATTTGGGGAGTGGGAAGAAATCAGCTGAGAAGGGGATTGTCAGGGTGGCGGCATTTTGGGGGAGAGTTGTGTCAGCTGTAGGCACCTAGGAAGCATTTGGAACTCTTGTGGAGGGGCTGGCCAAGATGATTGGAAAGCCAGGACAGGCTCTGGTGGTCTACTGAGGCTGTGTCGGCATCCTCCAGAGGGATACGACACTCTGCAGTGCCTCAGTGGAGCTCACCAGGGAGGAGGGGAATGTGGGTTTATGGCGGGGGCAGGTTGCACAGTGGCAAGAACGGTGCGTAAAATCATCTTCATTTTCAAAAACATTCGCCCACCATTTCCAGGTGCCTCTGTTCTTGATGAAAAAGTGGTTTTAGGGTTTTGGTTTTGGTTTTTGTTTCCTCCCACTGTCTCTTCCCTTTGTGGTGGCAAAATGGAGGGGGAAATGAGGTTAGAAAAAGTGGAGGGGGAGCACCAAAAAAGGAGGAAAAACAGGTTTACATTTTTTAATTAAAATTTTTGAGGACCTCCAAATTTTTCTCTAAATGTTCATTTGGGAGGGATTTTTTCTTTTTTTTTTTGCTGGGGAGGAGTGGAAGGGGGAAGCTTCAGATGAAATATTTTGAACAGCTTCTCTAATGAGATTAAGGGAATTGCCAGACAGAACCATCTGCCTAGTCATTTACCCCAGAACTCCTCCAACCATTCGACTACAGCCACACGCCTCCGTGACCTGGCCTGAGAAAGGATCCCCCACAACATGGCCTCCTTCACATACATTCCCTTCCCACAGCTTGAGTAGCTCCGTCTCCAGCCCCCGGAATGGGCTCTGCTGAGGTCCCCTGGGCCAGTCTGCTCTGGGAGCTGTGGGCACAGGAAGGACTGCTAAGCCCGTGGGTGCCAAGCCAGCTGTAGGTGCCACTCACTCAAATTTAGCCCAGCCCCCTACCCCCCATCATGCCAGCTGGGAAGGGGCTCCAGCATTATGCTGCCCAGCTCCGGTTAGAGTCCAAGAGGAGGATGGCTGACCCCCTCCATTGCACCCCTGCTGACTTCAGCACCTCAAAACAGGGTGGGGAGTCATGGCCCCTCTGTTTAAAAAGGGAGGCGCGGGCCCTTTGCTCCCCCTGTCTCTAGCATCCATGCCCTGAGCAGGGGGGCACAGGAATGTGACACACATCAAGAAGACAGTTTGAAATTTTCCTAACACCACAAGCTGTTCACCTGCCACTCCGGCTCTTATTGAATTAAGGAGTGGGGGTGGGTTAGGAAGCAATGCATTCATCCCCCATATGCTGCCTTGGTCAGGACTGTAGCTGGCTACATGCTATGGAATATGTTGGGAAGGGTAGGGGGAAGAGAGATAAATCCATCACCTAACAAGATAAGTTTCTTGTTCCTCCATCTGTTACTGCTGTGTCCTTATCTGGGATTGCAGCGTGGCAGCAAGTGATACATCTTGTGTCAGGTATTATATTCCAAACTCACATGAATGAATTTTCATGCCTGCAACAATCCATGATCCGCCACAGCCTCTGCTACACTTGTCCTAAGGCGCTGACTGTCTCACTGCATTTCCCACTCCGTTGAATCCCTGGAGGAGCGGGAAGCTGGCTGGACTGCTGCCGATCAGCGGCGTCTGGCTGGCTTTTCTTGGCCCCGCTCCCTCTTTGCCTTTCTGACCAGTTCGTGCTATGACCCACTGGCTTTGGAGGCATCACATGGGTGCAGTGCCAGCTCTTGGTGAGGCAGCAGTTTAGCCTGGGGCAGGAACTGGGAGTCAGTTCAGTCTGTCGATGCCAATGATGCGAGCACATGCAAGTGCTGTTGACAGGGATGGGAAAACCAGCTCAGAAAGGGAATCTGGGTTTTGTATTAATAGAAGAGGATGGGGAGTCAGGACTCCCCATTTTCTTCTCCAGCTCTTCCACTCTGTGACCTCTTGGGAAGTCCCTTCATCTCTGTGCTCGTTTCCTCTCTTTGAAAGAGAGACAATATCCTGATCTATTGCGCAGGGGGCTTGTCCAAAAAAGCACGGAATAAAGAACTCAGGTCAAAATAATGAACAAAATGAGAAAAACGCCCCCCAGATTTTGTACCAAACCCCACAACTTTCCAATTGTGCTAAGCAAGAACTTGGACAGCTCCCTACAGTTAGTTTTTCTTTCCACAGTAGCCTCCTGGAAGCAACAGCTACAAGATTATCCTGACGTGCACAGCCCAACCACAAGCAGGATGCCCCACAATCTCCTGGAGAAAGCTTAGTCTTGGGAGATTTCCAGCCCAATCTTACAGGCCAAGGAATTTTAGATCCAGTTCACACCAAATATCAAGAGTCAGGTCAAAGGAGCTCAAGGTTAAATTTTCAAGAATAGGGCGTCCACAATTTGTGTCAGATTCTCCAACAAGATCAAAATACAATATGCTGGGCTCTTTTGACCATCTAGCCCTGAGAGCTTCTCTGAACTAACCTCAGTTTGTCCATCTCAGGCATTTCTGATAGGCCTATCACAGTGGAATCGAAGAGATAACTACACAAATTAAGACCGCAATAATGATATCCAAAGGGACCTCAGTTCTCTGGCTTTCATTGATTTGTTAAGTCCTTTATCTGGCCATGGGAAAGATCCCAGTTTGTAGCAGTTTCCCTACATTTACGTGAGCAGGGAACTGGATGGAGACAAGGGAGCTTAGTTTTCCTCTCACAATGTGGAGTAATGCCGGTCATTTCAACAGCATTGCCATAGCATAATATTGATGGAAGAGAGAGGAGAATCAAGCCCTATGTTTATCTCTCTTTATTTTTAACCATACACACATTCACTGCTGCTCAAGATATTCCACCAGGGTGCAGAACTTCAGGAAAATCTTCCTGGTGGTGAAATCTCTGACTGTAGAATTGTTTCCCAGGGGACAGGAGAGACTTAGCATCCCAAGAACAAGACTGGACAATCTGCTGGTGAGAATAGGGCTGTGTTAGTGACTCAAACTGACCTTTAAAACCTCTTTATGAACCAGGCATTTGAATTCCAGAGGCATAAACCTTTCTGAAAGCAAAACCCTGGCCAGCCTGAGGGAGGCTGGCTGCATGTTTGCCCAAAGCGAGACTCCCCCAGAGCGAATTCATGGTGGAGTGAAAACCAGGTGTACTGAAACCAGAGTAGCTTCCCACTACGCTTCCCTCCCTGAATTCCTTCCTGCTGGAGTCTGAATAGAGATGCTCTTTTTATTTTCCCTTCTGTTTAGCCCCAATGGGTTTAACCTGCCTCTGCGGAGGCACCGAAATCCCAGCTCTAATTTCAATTAAGAGCGCTTTCTCTATTGCAGCCTGGGCTGGGGGTTGGAATCCATCCTTAATCCCTATATTAGCACTGATTCACCTCTTTCGCGAGCATTATTATTGGTGGCCCCAAGGGAAGGGGAGGGAGGGGTCTTCTGAGAGGATAAATACAATTTGTTTGTGTTTACTTCCACACCGCATCCTGATTAGATCCTGCATTTTGACACAACAATTATTATTAATTTCCCTGCGTCTGTGCTCGGATTCTCACCAACACAAAGGGAGGATGACGGATAATGTCAGGCTCGGTAATAGGAGGGGGAAACGGAAGGGGGATAGGGGGCAGATGGGATATTATTAGATTCTAATGCTCTGCCTAGAGAAAGCAAGGTATTTCTCAGCAGATGCCGGGAGCAGATATTTATGTGCACGTTATCGGTGACACCATGATCGTCTCAGGAAAAAACTCCCCAGTCCTTGCTCTATTTCCACTGCGAATGGAAATGTGTTTGGGGAACTGAGGCATGAAAAGTTAACCCCTGCATTCATTTGAGGTGTCTCTTGTTTTATTGGGAGCTGTGGGTACTTCGGTTTTGAACTGGTCACCTGAAAATTAGGGGGCACTTGAAAATCTGGATCAATGTTTCTTCTCCAAGGAGTCAATGGTAGAGTTCAGGAGCAAACATAGGATTCCTGCCTTCCGGTCAGTTGTTTGAACAAGACCAGGCTGCTTCCTGTGTACCACAAAGCCCTGTACAAAGACAAGATCCCCAACCCAAAGTGCTTACACTCCTAACTGGGAGAGAGGCAACCTACCTGGCAGCAGTCCAGGTATTGAAAGGTCAATGCAGGGACCTAGTCAATGAGAAAATCAGATCTGTTTAAACCAGTTTGTAAGCCAGGAGCTCATCCCATTCTCTTGGACAGGCTGAATTTGCATAGAATGGCCATGTTTGTTCAGCCATCCACATGGGAGGCAGTGTGTCCTAATGGATAAGCCAAGGCCTGGATAAACCAGGAGACAAAGGTTCTATTTACAGCTTTGCCACTAGTCTGCTGAGTGACCTTGGGCAAGTCACTTCCCCCTTCTCTGCCTCGGTTTCCTCATCTACAAGGAGTGGATGGTGGTATTGCCCTCTTCTGTAAAGCCCTTTGAGATTGATTGGTTGTTCACCTGTAGAATGTGAGGGTGGATTGTGTGGCTGAGTTACCTTGCAATGCCATTGCGTGGCATCCATGCCATAACTGCTTCAGGGGAGAGGGAGGGAAGGGAGATTCCAGCTGCCCATATCTGGTTCTTGAGTGGTGAATACCAGCTTTTGGCCTCCTGGGCTCTGGGTTTGAATTGTTCCCTTGCTCACATATCTGGAGAGATCAACATGGATCCGCATGGCGGGTAGGAGCCAAGTGCATTAGCAGAGTCGCAAGGTGGGGACCAGGATGGTGATGGCAGCTGCAGATCAGGACAGAGAGGCACCGGCAGAGTTGGAAAAGGCAGGCCTGCTGTGGGGGCGAGGGACGGAGATGCATTAGCAGAGCTGAATGCTGGGGTGTTCAGGAAGGGCACCGCGGTGTGGACACAGCACTGGGAGAGTGCCCAGGACTGGAATGGGAGGAAACGCTGTAGCTCAGATGCACTGGCAGAGCTGTAGGAGTGGAAGCGGCATCCACTCGCAGACATGCCTAGTCCAACCCTACCTGCTGGCCCTTTATTTCTCTGAGCCTCCAATTATCCTGTAAAACAGGTGCCCCATTTCTGCTGCTTTGTCTGGCCCGCTGCAGCCGAGCTGCTCCGATGCTGCTCCCTCGGATCTCCGGCTGAAGGTAAAAACAAACTTTCTCCCTTCGAGGTCAGGGCTGAATTTTTATGGCAATGCACGGTGAAGACATGCGAGAGAAGCAGGGGGGACAACCCTGCCACTGCAAGCGGCAGGTATTTGCATATGCAGAATACCAGGTGGGCACCTGCCTAATCAGTTAAGCCAATGCTGCAGATAGGGTTCTAGCTACACATCTCTCTGTGACATTAGAAAGAGAAGCGGGGCTCTGTCCCCAAGCACAGCTCAGCAAGTGTCTCCCCAAGGTCGGCCTGGGGTATCTGAGTTTCACTGAAATTAGAGCTGTGATATCATCCTGGTGCTTGTTACGGGGATGGTCTCTGTGTGTCTCCTGTTCTTGCATCTTTCTCTTTCTTTCTTCCATCCTGCTGTAGCTTCTAGCTGGAAGCAAAGAGGAATAAAGAAGCCCCCGCCTGCTGCAGGGTATGAGTCACTCTGCCAGAGCGAACTGGAGTGGCTTCTATCCTGCGGCACGAGGGGCCCGGGGAGCTGGGCCCATCTCTGAGCTCAGCCCTGCTCTTTGCTTGCCATACCTGGCATCTACTGAAGGTTGCAAGAGTCTCACTGAATGTGAATGAGCCTGCGGGGAGGTGTGTGTGTGTGGTGGGGGGTGGCGGGGGTTAGTTCCATAGAGGGTTCTGGGAGATTTTTGGCACTAATGAAATCTCACTATTGTCAGACCACTGACAGGCGCTGCCATCCATGTTAATGCGCCTGCAGATGGTGTGTTGAGGGAGGGAGAGCCAAGCAGAGGAGAGAGCCACTGTCTTTCTGAAAGATGTTCATTTTTATGTGATGGTAGCACTGGGGAAGGGTGCTAGATTGCAGTCTCCAGGGCTGGCAAGACAGGTACAGCCTAGGCAGCAGCCAACCAAACTTCCCCAGCGCTGCCCCTGGCCTTTGTTCCTTACCTCATCCCCTCCAGGACTAACTCCGCATTTCAGCTCCAGTGATCCGTTCAGCCTTTACCATCTCTGCTCCAGCTGCCCTATGGGTGGCGCTTTATTTTGAGGCTACCTAGGCTTGATCATAGGGCTGGGACTCCAGGTCTCCTTGGGAAGACTTCTAGCCATGGCTCTGAAAGAGGCACAGTGTGTGACCTGGGGCAAGTCATCTCTGCTCCTTTCTGTGTCTCAAGCCTCCTCATGTGTAACATGGCGATGGTGCTACTTATCCGATGAGGGTGTTGTGAGGATCAAATAGCTAGGAAGATGCCATGTTCAATCACTCTTATATGGACACCACTCCACAGGAAATCTACTATGCCCATCAACTAGGGTGACCAAATGTCCTGATTTTATAGGGACAGTCCCGATTTTTGGGTCTTTTTCTTATATAGACTCCTATGACCCTACCCCGATTTTTCACACTTGCTCTCTGGTCACCCTACCACCTATGCAGTACACAGTAATCCACCAATCAGCATTCCATTGCTAGCTGCTTCCAGCCATCCTTCCGCAAGCTGCATTTGAAACAGAACTTTCAAAAGGAAGATCACTTACCCCAACCCATCTAGGGGTGTGTGTCTCCCTCCAGGCACAACACCGCTCATTTTGCTCCCTCTGCAGAAGACAGTGGGAGTTCAAATGAAAAGCTCAATATGAAAAGCTCAATAAATAAAGCAGAGGAAGTAAATGGGGCTTTTCCCTTCCCTGGATTCAGTATGTGCGACATGCTGTGATGCTCACAAATGGAATGGGGCTAAGAGGGCAGGAGAAATGGTTGGGCCTCTGAATCTTTGGGAAATCTCTGTCTCCTCCCTTATAAATCTGTGCAGCCAGATTATGTGTTTAAATTTATTTTTTCTCATCAGCACAGATGCTGAGGCAGGTAATGGAGTCGCTCTGTGGGAACTCATGCATGAGATTAGCAGCATAGAAAGGGAACATCGAGAGAGCAAGCAAGAGAGAGAGAGTGTCCAGGAATCTGTATGAGTAAGTGGGGAGGAAGCGAGGAGGAGAAGGTGAAGCAAAGAATGTGTGTTTGTGTGTGTGTGTGTGTGTACAGCAATGCACAAATGTGAGTAAAAGAACACACTGGGAGGGTGCACAAGTAGAAGTGTGTGGCTCTGGGTGGATGTCTGCATAAGACTGGTCATACGGGTCCATATAGCCCAGTATTTAGTCTTCTGACAGTGGCAAGCATCAAGCAATCCACCCCCTGTTGTCCATGCCCAGCTTCTGGCAATCAGACACTAGGGGCACTAACAGCACGTGGCTGCATCCCTTACCATCTTGGCTAATAGCCATAGGTGAACCTATCCTCCTGGAGCTTATAACTAGTTCTTTTTTGCACCCCTTTTAGTTTTGGCCTTCACCGCACCTCTGGCAATGAGTTCCCCAGGTTGTCGGTGTGTTGTGTGAAGAAGTACTTCCTTATGTGTGTGTCAAACCTGCTGCCTATTAATTTCACTGGGTGACTCCTGGTTCTAGTGTTATGAGAAGGAGTAAATACCACTTTCACTTTCTCTGCACCATTCAGGATTTTATAACCTCTATCATATCCCCCCACACCTTTAGTCATCTCTTTTCCAAGCTGAAAAGTCCCAGTCTTTTTAATCTCTCCTCATATAGAAACTGTTCCATACCCTTAATCAGTTTTGTTGTCCTTCTCTGTCTCTCTTCCAATTCCAGTATATCTTTCGTGAGATGGGGTGACCAGAACCGCAGGCGGTATTCAAGGTGTGGGCGTACCATGGATTTATACAGTGACATTATGATATTTTCTATTATCTCTCCCTTTCCTAATGGCTTGTAACATTCTGTTTGGTTTTTGTCTGCCACTGCACATTGAATGGATGTTTTCAGAGAACTATCCACAGTGACTCCAAGATCTCTTTCCTGAGTGGTAACAGCTAATTTAAATCCTATCGTTTTGTATGTATAGTTGATATTTTTTTCCAATGTCTGTAACTCTTCACGGTATGCTTTGGACTTCACTATTTTCAGTAGTTTTGTATCATCTGGAGATTTTGCCACCTCACTGTTCACCTCTTTTTCCAGCTCATGTCTGAATATGTGGAACAGTACTGGTCCCAGTACAGATCTCTGTGGGACACTGCTATTTATCTCTCTTCTGTCTGAAAATAGACCCTTTATTCCTACCCTTTGTTTCCTATTTTTTAACCAGTTACCAATCCATGAGAGGACCTTCCCTCTTATCCCATGACAGTTTATTTTGCTTAAGAGCCTTTGGTGAGGGACCCTGCCAAAGGCTTTCAGAATGTCCAAGTATACTATATCCATTGGCTCACACCCTTGTCTACATGTTTGTTGACCCCCCTCAAAGAATAGCTTGGTGAGGCTTGATTTCCCTTTACAAAAGCCATGTTGACTCTTCCTGCAATAAACTGTGTTCTTCTGTGTGTTTTATAAGTCTGTTCTTTACTATAGTTTCAATCAGTTTTCCTCATCCTGAAGTTAGGCTTACCATCCTGTAATTGACAGGATCACCTCTGGAGCCTTTTAAAAAAAATGGCATCACATTAGCTAACCTTCAGTCATTTGGTACAGAAGCTGAGTTAAATGATAGGTTACAGACTACAGCTACTAGTTCTGCAATTCCATATATGAGTTCCTTCAGCACTCTTGGGTGAATGCCATCTGGTCCTGGTGGCTTCTTATTGTTTAATTGATGAATTTCTTTCAAAACTTCCTCTATTGTCATCTCAGTTTTGGACAGGTCCTCAGATTTGTCACCTAAAAAGAATGGCTCAGATGCGGGAAGAATTCATTTAGCTTCTCTGCAATGGCCTTATCGTCCTTGAATGCTCCCTTAGTCTCTCGATCGTCCAGTGGCTCCAGTGATTGTTTGACAGACTTCCTGTTTCTGATGTACTTAATTTTTTTTATGATGTTTAGTTTTTGAGACTTGGGCTGGTTGCTCTTAATTTTTTTTTTTTTTTTGCCTGCCTTCTTATACTTGACCTGCCAGAGTTTATTCTCCTTTCTATTTTCCTCAGTAGGTTTTAACTTCCAAATTTTAAATGCCTTTTTGCCTCTAACTGTTTCATTTGCTTTATTGGTTAGCCATGGTGACACTTTTTTAGTCCTCTTACTATATTTTTTAATTTGGGGTATACATTTAATTTGAGCCTCTGTTATGGTGGTTTTTAAAGAGTTTTCCATATAGTTTGTAGGCATTTCACTTTTGTGACCATGCCTTTTTAATTTCCATTTAGCCAGCTTCCTCATTTTTGTATAGTTCTCCTTTCTGGAGTTAAATGCTACAGTGGTGGGCTGCTTTGGTGTTCCCCCCAAAAGATGTTACATTTAATTATGCTATGGTAGCTTCTACCAAGCGGTTCATCTATATTCACCTCTTGGATCAGATCCTGGTGCTCCACTCAGGACTAAATCAAGAATTGACTCTCCCCTGATGGAAACCAAAACTAGCTGCTCCAAGAAGCAAACCTTGATTGTGCCTAGACACTTGTGTGTATGAGTTTATACAGGGAGGGGTTTATTTTAGCTCACTCACTGGACCCCAGCCCTTTCACTCTGATATTCAAGTAGAGTATTCTCTGTATCAGTTCCCTTCCCCACTAATGTCTGAGGGCGTACGGCACAGGTTGCCTGTCGGCCCAAGCAGTTACGTGGGGGAGAGCGGCACCATCTATTATTGTTCCTTACAAGATGTCCTGACTTAGATGTCAGGTCGAGGCCCATGGATCTGCTGAGGCAACCTCAGCTCCTCTCCCAAGGTAGGTTGGTATTCCTTGTGCTGACGACCTGGGGCCTCCTGAGATACATCAAGTCTGGTGGGGCAGAAGGGAGCCATGGCAGCAAGTCTGAGCCCAGGTCTACAGATTCCGGCTCATGGGCCTTGAACTACAGGCTTAAAAGTACCAGTGGAGCTGTTCCTGTCAGCTTGGCGCTCGGCCTCTGAGACCCGTCCCCCTTGCCAGGCTTCAGAGCCTCAGCTCCAGCCCAAGCAGGTACATTTGCCCAGATACTTTTAGCCCTGTATCGTGAGCCCGAGTCTGTAGTCTCAGGTTCTGAGACTCTCTGCCACTCCGTTTTCTGCAGAGTAAACATTCCCCTGGGAGCCTAGCTTGCAGTGAACTTAGGCATTGCTGCCACAACAAGTATGGCACAATAAGACCATAAGCATGGCCATACTGGGTCAGATCATAGGTCCATCCAGCCCAGTATCCTGTCTACTGACAGTGGCCAATGCCAGGTGCCCCAGAGTGAGTGAACCTAACAGGTAATGATGAAGTGATCCCTCCCCTGTCATCCATCACCCTCCTCTGACAAACAGAGGCTAGGGATACCGTGCCACAACATCCAGTTGAGTCCCTGTCCAAGAGAGAGGAGCCCTTTGATCCTTTAACTTTTAGAAAGCCATGGCAGTGGTCCATTTTGCTGTTTGATTAACAGTGGTGTTATTCCTATTTTGGTAGTGTTGGAGGCCCCAGCTGGGCTCAGGCTCCGTTATGCTAGGTGCTGTACAAATACAAGTCCAGACTGTGCCACCCTTATTCCCAGCAAAAAGTAGCTTTTTTCTTGAGTTGTCCAATTTGTTCCTGCCCCCTTTCTTTTCCTAGTGTTGGCAAACCTCCTTGCTCTCATCTCAGGATCCTGCCCCCATCCCCACTAGCCCCCACACTCCAAGCATGGCCAAAGCCCAGATCCAGTGGGTGACGTGCCAAGGCTGCCGGAATGGGGCTGTGCTGTTTTATCACTGTGAAAGTATCGGGAATGTTCTGGGTTTTCTGAGAGCTAATGGGCTGAGAAATAGAAACTCACTCAGATGGCAATGGCCTCCCAGCCTGCTGTCGCTCTGCCGAGTTCATTACATGCCCCTGGCTGCCTGGTGCCTCTCTGTCTCTCTCTGTTCTTAGCCTCATCAGCCACACTAGAATCTAGGCTCCCCCATCCATCTGTTCTCTGGCGTTGATTTCTCCCGAGGCCTTTCCTGCAGGGCAGATGACAGGATCATGGCCTCTCTCCAAGTGGGTCAGGGTTTCTTATGCTGATGAGGTGGGCACTCTGGGCTCTGCATGTTAAAAGTTTAACTCTCGAGGTACTGTACTTGGTGCTGCAACATCTCGGGAACTGCCCAGCACACCCCATCATGGCAATATTGAGGTGTTTGCAGGGGGGCAAGAGCTGCTTCGGCAGGAGGGCTTGCAACTTGCACAGGCCAGTGGAGAGGTGTAAGAAAATCCTGAGGTTCCCATCCATGCTGAATCGTGATGGGAAAATGAAGCCACGTGAGGGATGGAGCAGTGTGAGTGTCAGCACAATCGGGACTTTGCTCCTCTGCTGCGCTCTCTCTCTCTCTCTTTCTGCACAACCACAGGAGGTCAGACATGCTCTGCATGGCCTCATTTAACTCTTTCCCCCATCCCTCTGAACATACCATCTGCTGGAGCATTAGAGGAACAGTCCAGTAGCCCTCGAGCCGGGCCCTCCTCCAGGGGACGTGCTGCTCTGCCCGGTGAATTCCATGGGATGGCGCTGAGTTCCTGTTTCTAAAGGAACTCCCAACTTGATGAATAGGGGGAATTTTAGGGTTCCAAGTGTGATTCTGTTGGGCTTAAGACTGCAGTCTGAGGAGCTGGGATCGGGGAGGGAAGGCCTAGTGCTGGCTCTAGCTCAGCAGTATAGGTGGGACACTTGAATTACCTGTGGGTCTTGGTGCAGAGCTCCCCAGGGAGTTGGGAGTGGAGAAGAATTTGGAAAGTGATCCAGCGTGGTTGCTGGGCTCTTTGCTGAAACGTAAGTGCTGTTCCTGATAAGATGATCTTTTCGAACTTGCACAATGGCGTCAACTCTCTGGGGCAGCTTGGCCCTGCCTAGATCCTTCGCCTGAAGGACCCTCTGCTGTTAAAAAGCTATGCTTGGCTCCAAGAACTGCAGGTGTGTCATAGAGGGAGTGTGATGTAGTGGTTGATCTAGGAGTTAGGAGACCTGGGCTTTGTTCCTAGCACTGCAACAAGCTTGCTGGGATCATAGGGAAACCCATTTAACTTATTCTGTCTGTTCCTCACTTTTCCATCTGTAAAAGGGAGGGTAATGAATACTGGAATGGTTTATATCTATCTGTGGATCTAAGGCATCTATGATTGAGGTAGCTGAATAACTTGGGTTAGAATGGGGATGAGCAAATGGGTTTTGATTGAATGATCAGTGTGAACCATCACACTAAAATTGGGGCTGAACCCAAATCCCAGAAACTATTTGCAGAGATTAAAAAAAGTTAAGTAAATTTTGCTTTTCACTTTCACAGCTGCCCTTCAGTTACCTGGGGCTTGGTGGGACTAGTAAATCTCATTGGTCTGGTATTTCCAGCCCATGCAGAAACAGGAAGTGCCAGACAATACCTTATCTGACAATGAAAGCTGTTGTTATGAAGTCACCTGCCTGCCAAAGGGGTAAAGCAACCTAGTCCAGTGGACAGGACACTGCACTGGGCAGCAAAAGACCAGGCTTTGTCCTACCTCTGCCCCAGACCTTCCATGTGTCCTTGGGCAAGTTATTTTCCTTGTTTCTGCTCTCTCCCTTTGTGTCTTGTCTATTCAGATCAGGCCTGTGCATGTACATCGCTTATCAGTGGGGCACTCCTCCAAGCTGTGGCTGCTAGAAGCTACGGTAATAGAAATCACATGGAAGAAAAAAAATTGGGACGATCATCTGAACCAAACCTGAACTCTGATGCGACCCATAACTAAATATGGAGGGTTGTCTTCTTCTAAAGCGTGATCAGAGGGTGTAGCAACTGAGCCATAGGTCAATGGCTCTATGGAGAAATCTTATATAGTTTAAGATGAGGAATCATACATCCCTTCCTCGCCCCCCCCCCCCCCCCGCTTGCATCTCTATATGTCCATTTAAATCTTTTCATCGAGCTCGCCCCAGAAAAGGTTTCACTGCTTCAGATGCTTCAAAGATTTAGGCTTGCCAATCAATCCTAGAGCCTTCCTTCTAGGCAGCGCCAGGTCTGCCGAGGGAAATGGAAGGGAGGGGGATCATGTTTTGAAGACGGGCCGGGAGGGGAGGCTAGTGAGCCGTAGTGTTTTGTTCCCTCCTTTCTTGAGGGAAGCATTTTTTATCTCTAAATCTGTATAATTAGGGACCAGATACTCTGGTGATGAGTGCCTCAGAAACGTGTCTGCGATAATAATCTAATATCTGCGTGTTAGTACTCTAAGGAAATCTCATAATACCGATGCTTTCCCTAATAGAGCTCCTTTCATTCCAGGATAAAATGGAAGGAGTTAGCAATGGAAAAGGCCTATTTGAAGTCATGCAGTTCATCTGCCTATGCAAGATCTCAAGGAGTTTTTAGAGCCATTATATAATTTGAGAGCTGTTCTGGTCAGGACTGTGACAGGGGGCAGACAAGATGACAAAGGCCCTCTGATAACGACCCAAATCAGCTGACTCAAATTGGGGTGTGTTCACAACTGGTTCTGCTCGCCGCAGGGATGAGGGAGAGAGCTGGAGTCTGTACTAACTCCAGACTCGGTGTCAGAACTGTCCTTTGCTAGGTTCCAACGGCAGGATTTCTATGAGCTGAGTCAAGCCAAGACAGGGCCCTGCTCAGCTATCAGAGCCTGGAGCAGACTGCAGTGCTGGCTGCTGGGTAATAAAGCATCGTCTTGCTTGTTAAACTGAGCCATTTTGAGCTGGAAGTCCATGTTAAGCTGCGTGATCCTGTGAAGCAGGTCAGCTCAATCCCCATTGTGCTAGTGGGATAAAACAGGCACTGAGAGGTGAAGAGATTTGCACAATGACTTGCACAGTAAATCAGTGGCAGGGATCGTAACAGAGGAAGGATGGCTCAGAGGTTAAGGAACTGAACTGAGCCACAGGAGACATGGGTGCAATTCTCTGCTCTGCCACAGACTCGCTCTGCGGGCTTGGGCCAGTCACGTAACCACACCGTGCCTCGGTTTACCCATCAGTAAAATGGAGAGAACACCTTGCAGGGCAGTTACGAGGGGTAACTAATTGATACTGGTGAGATGCTCAAGAGTCATCTAGATAGATGGAACCCAGGAGTCCTGGCTTCCCATCCTGTGCCTGAATCAATAGACCATGCCTTGCCCCTGTTGTGCCTGGTGGCTGCTGGACTGATGCCTGGTTAACGCCAATGCCTGAGTTCTGGGACCACATTCCCACCAGGGTGGAACATATTGACGGCATTGGATTCGGGGCAGAGCAGGAGCTCGGGGAGCAGAGAACTAGCGACTACTCGCTGACTGTGATGTGAGTGACCGCGAGTTGCAAAGGGTGTGTGCTTTGCCAGAGGAGAAATGAAGGGATGGAATGGCAAGCCCAGAACCCTAAGGCTGTTTCTGCTTCCTTGCTGCCTGCTCCGAATAGAGGCAACAAACCGATTTTGAATGATTCCCACTGAAATCCTTCAAGATGATTGGGCCCCAAAAGATCACACTCAGGGAGGCCTCTTTAACACCCTGACAGTGCTGCTTGCAAGTGAGCTCTAGAGCAGAGGATTATGCTAGAGAAAGCAGAGGAGAGGAGGGGAGGGGAAGACTCTGCCTGAGAGCACACCAGGCTGCAGCTGCTATAAATTTCGGGAATTTGTCTTCTTGAGTTCAGGGTGGAGGGGGTGGGCGGGGGCTGAACTCCGGGACTTGGAAATTAATGACATCTGCAGTGAGGTAGCCAGGCCCAGCGATTCAGTGTTTGGCTTGGGTCGTGGAGCGAAAGGTGAGGAGAGAGCACCTGTGCCCAGATCCTGACATCTGGCCTTGTGTGGAGCATCCTCAAGGGAAGGGTCAAGCCCAGAGTCGGGGGAGGGTGTGGGTGAGAGAGACAAAATGATGGAAAAAGAGCGGGTGGGGAGGAGAGGAGTCTGACAGCTCTCTCCTTCCTAAAATATTTCTCACTAGTCTGCCCCCTAGAAAGAGGAAACATTATTTCCAAGCCTCTTTGCAGACTCTAACTATCCTGATCTCCAGGAGCTGGGCATGCAGTTTAATGGGAGCCTGATCTCGCCATCTTCAAAGCTCAGCAAAACCTAAAAAACTCTCTTTGCCAGGGCCCAGCTGGCTGGTGATCCAGCCAGCATGACATGGCAGCTGGATGATCTACCCAGGTAAAACAGAGTTTGGAAAGGGATTGTAAGGCACCAGTGGCTTCAGTGATGAAGGGAGGGTGGGGAGCCTGGCTTGCCGTCTAGCGTGCAGTGTCCGGAGAGCAGAGTGCGAATTTGAAGCTGTGGGGATTTGCTGTGGGGATTTGCTGCTCCCCTTTCTGATGCTGAGTTCTCCGGGAGGGTTTCCAGGCTTATCAGGAGTAAGTGGCACTCAAGCCAAGCAAAACAGGTGACCACACAGGAGAGAATGTTATTAGGTGCAGCAAAATATTTAGTAGCTATTGAGTGTGCAAATGATTCCTGACCGGGGAAGGACAGGTGGTCACAGGGTCATAGGCCAGAGCATGCATTCTCGGAGAGGGGAATTTAATAACTAAACACCCCCGCCCCTCACCGTGGTCATACACCAGCTCCATGGGATGGACACACAGCCCTTAACCCTGGGATTTCTTTCTAGTCTGGTTTGGTTCTTGCACCAACCCTTATCACTGTTGTATCTGACCCCCTTCCAGCCATGCACAGTGTGATGTGGCTAAAGTCTGTCGTGTGTGGTTTGTTCTTTCCCCCAGCAGGCAAATTGTGTGTGTACAGGAGTGCAGCATTGTATTGGTGGAGTTCTGGTGGGATGGAAGGGGTGGGGAATGGACACGCTCTCCCTCTCTTCCAAGGACACTCCCCTTCCCCCTTGTCTCTTACGTTTGAAAATGGCGGGATGATTTAATATGTGCATTTCTTGCTGGTAGGAGGAGTGGCTCTGAGATTGTCTCTATGCACAGAGCAGGTACCTTGCATGCTGTGGCAGTGTGAGCCGCTCTTGCATTTCCCCCATCAGGACGCCTCCCACCCTGCTTTGGAAGGATAGTCTCTCTTCAGTCTTTCACATCTCTGCTGAGAGTCTAATCAGAGGGCCAGTTAGTTCTCAGTGTGAATGTGATTTGGACACTTGTTCCTCTAGGAATTGGACTGAGAGCATGAAATAACTTCACACAGGCCACCAACCGGCAGAAGGTAATGCTTCTACTGAGCTAGTCTCGACTTGAGCCAGGGACCTAGAGGTGAAAGACCCTGTCCCCATTATCAATCCTCCAAACCATCCCGACAGGTGTCCCCGAAGATGTGGATACAGGTGCCACACTGTTGTATGTCCATAAAGCACTGAAAGGGTTAATGGAAAGTAAAGTAACTTACTGGAAAACCTATGGAAAACCTGTCAGGTTTCCTCATGGGCCAACACTGGCAGTGCCACAAGAGAGAAGGGAACAAGATTTCTAGGTGGATGTTTATTTCCAGGGTAGCACGTGGATCACTCTGGTGGGGGAAAGGGCTGATGGGGTCTGTTCTGGGTGATCGCACTGAAATGCAGCCAAGAGGGAAGGGAAAATACCTTTCATAAATATCCCCCCGGTGCTGTTCCTTTCTATGGTGTTTGTGTTTGGCCACAGGTGTGATGAGAGACACGAACTGTTCTGTAAACGCTGATTTCCTCTTGAAGTATTTTAGACCCTCCCTCCCCGCACAGTCCTGCTCACCCAGCAGGACAACACCACACACAAGCCTTGCAACCACGCACGTTACCCTCCACCCAAAGCACACCCTCGCGGGAGAGGCAACAGAAATGTTCAGACAACCTGCCCCAGCCCTAAGAAACGGGCACACACTCACAGCCCGAAACACACGGACAACAATGATCACCCTGGGACACACACAGGTCGGCACACCTATCTGGAATAAACACCCTGCCGTGCCTTGAGGCACACAAACATAATCACTCCCTCAATGTACAACTGCCCACAAAAGGCAAACACATATCAAAATGCACACACCAACATACTCCTGCACACGCCCCGAAAGACAGACACACACGTTCTCTGTCTCCCTTGCTAGACCCTCCCTTCTTCACTGCCGAAGATGGCCGTGTGAAATCTGCGGTGGGGGCATCGGCTAGATACCAGCTTCAGTCCAAAGCTGCTGTGAAATGCACAGACTGGCAGTGCCGGACTGCATACTAATGGAGCAAGAGCTCTGAGGGGACTGAGAACAGGGAAGGAGCCAGACTGCAGCTCCTGGCTACCCACGATTGATTCATCACCAGGTTTGCTGATGAATGTGTGAGAAATACCATCAGTGTTAAAGCAGAAAGCCCGTAATTAAAGTAACAGCTTTTGTTTTTTAACCGTCACTCATGTGCTTCTCCTCTCCAGCAGGTTGCTTCCCTGTTTCTC
This sequence comes from Dermatemys mawii, assembly GCA_007922305.1. NCBI lineage: Eukaryota > Metazoa > Chordata > Testudines > Dermatemydidae > Dermatemys > Dermatemys mawii. The sequence continues at coordinate 5,062,492 of ML677397.1, read as the reverse complement.
TTTAGACGTCATTCCTCCCCACCCACTCCTTTATCTTGCATCTGTTGCTGAGAGGTGTCCTTTTGCGGCCATTCATCTCAGCAACAGCTGAGAGGTGAAGGTTAAAGGGCAGGCAAAGAAGCCAACTGCTTTTTCTCTCCAGAAAGCTGGGTTAGGATTCCCCCAGAAAGGATTCTGGCTCGTAGTAAAAAAGGTTGAGGTTTGGGATTTGTTTTCACTCTGCATGAGACTGAAATAGGGGCTGACTCGATAGCCCATTGGATGTGACAGAACCTGGTTCAATTTCCCACCCTGCCTGATTCAGAGCAAAGACTTGATGATGAATGGATAGAGGGTAAATGTGGTGCTAGATAGACAGATGGCAAAAGCAACTGAGTATCTGGTTTAAATTCTGAATGCCCTGCAAACCTGCTTTTAGATACTCTGAGCTGTGGTGTAATCTCATACTGCCATGGTAAATTTCTTAGCAGGGCAGCCTGTTTAAATGGAATCTCCCTGAAAGAAAAGCAACAAATAGGTGACACTGTGTCCCTCCTGTACTCCTTTGACAGCCTGCAACCTGGGCCTGCTATTTCCATGATTATAAATTAACCACAGTGTGTTCGAGCAGCTTTGATTCACTCCCTCCAATAGCCTGCCAAAGCTCAGGTATGTTCAGGGAGGCTGTCTTGTTCTGCAAAGGGCTTGAGGCAATCAATGGGGCAGCCCCTCCTTAGGAGGAGGTGAAGAGAAGGGGGTTGCTCTGTGTTTCAATACCTTATCTAGAAATCTCAGGCGGTCTCATTCAGTGGATAATCTGAGATCCAGCCACACTACCTTTGCACAAACAGAAACTCCCATTCACAGCAATGAGCGCTTTGGGTGTGCAAGCATCAGTGTGCAATGTGCATTATCTGAGATGGTGGCTGTTGCACAAGGTCTGGCTCTCTTCCCTCTCGCTTTCCTCATGGAAAGCTGCCGTGACACCGAGCAGAGAGTGCAAAGAATAGGACTAGCTTCCGTCTCGTGCTTTGAGCGCTAGGAGCTAATTCCCTCGCTGTTACAGTGATAAATGTTGAATCCTGCCTCAGCACGGGGGATGGCTCATATGACCTCTTGATTTCCTTTCCTGCCCTACGTTCCTGTGATTCTGTAACATCCTTTGACATGCCTTAAGATGCAGGCACAGTAGGTATGGGAACAACTGTGGCAAGGACAGTTCAGATGGAGCTTTGGCTCAGATGAGCCCCTAAGCAGCTTAGATGCTTCTCCACGCCCCTTCAGACCTGCAAACGTGGGCTGGGGATGCTGAAAGAAGAGTGTTTCTCCTAGCATTTCCTGGGCGTTCAGGGCTGGCGATAGCACACACATGCCCTCCCTTGTGCGCTTTGGATTATGTCCATACTGCAAGCCTCAGAGCCTGGCTCAACTGAGCTGGGCTTTTGTTACAAGAGCTGAAAAGAGTAGTGTAGACATTGTAGCTCAGGCAGGAGCTTGGGCTCTGAAACCCGGCGAGGGGAGTGGGTCTCACAGTATGCTGCTGTTTTTAGCTCCAAAGTATGTTGAGCTGGTCACTGAGACTTGCAGGTTTTTTGGTTTATTTGTCATGTAGACGTACCCTTAGAGGCTTCTGCTTCAGATCCCAACAGCATCTGAGAAGTGCAGAGGGGAACACAGATGTGATCTGAACTTCCACCGAGGTTTGCGAGTGGGCTTTGATTTCTAGATTCCAAGCCCAGAAGGGACCAATATGATCTCATCTAGTCTGACCTCCTGTGTAACACAAGCCAGAAAACTTCCACTAAATAATCCCGAGAGCAGAGTTTTTTAGCAAACCATCCAATCCTGATTTTAAAATGGCCTGGGATGGAGAATCCATCACAACCCTTGGTGAATCGTTACAATGGTTAATACCCTCCCCGCTAAAAATGTGTGCATTATTTTTGGTCTGGCTTTGTCTAGCTTCAACTTCCAGCCATTGGTTTGACCCTGGTCTGGTTTCGGGGGATTCATATTTTCCCCAGCTGTCCTGTCTCGCTATAGCACTCACATGAGCTTGTTTAGCTCACACCAGTCTCGGTGCTTTGTTTCCACAGCAGAAGTGTGGGAGGCGGGGGAGAGAACACGATTTGTAGCTTTGAGAGCACAGGATGGAGAGCCAGGACTCCTGGTTTCTATTTGTGTGCCAGTGATTTGCTGCATGGGGTTTAGCTCAGGGCAGATTATGACCCTAATGCAGTTTATTGAGGCCTCAAGGTAGTCCAATACCATGGTGATGATGAATATGGTATAAAAGGAGAGAGGTCGTGCAGCTGCAACAGATAGAAGCAAACAACTCCTCCCGGAGAGACTAACCGCTGTCAGTAGCACATAAGATTGAGGAGATTGAGTTTTGCTCAGCAGGCAGAGTGTAGGGGGTGGGGTGGGGAAGTGACACATGGGCCCGTCTCTGCGCAAGCAGCAAGGAAAAGGCTGGGTTAGGGGCATGGAAGCACTCCGCGGTTAGTAGCCATCACGGCGCTGGGCAGAAAGCTGCTCCTATCCCAGGGAATTGGGCTTTCCGCTCTGGCCACTTGGATGCGAATGACTGGACTGGGCACAGAACGTGCCATTTCCAGATGGGAGGGTGGGGAGTCCTAGCATGGAGGTGTCTCACAGAACTTAGTGAGGTCAGCAGGGATGGTTCCAGCCCAAGGCAATATAACTCATCCTCTGGCTTGCATGTTTAGCACGCCCTCAGATGCACAGAAAACCTGTGCTGCTCCTTAATGCTTGTATATGTTGTTTGCCCTCCAACCCATTTCAGTTGGTATCGGCCAAGGAAAAAGCAGCTGCAGGTTGGGACCCTTCTCCACCCTGGACTAGCGAGAACGCTGAGGTGTAGAGGTGTCGTGTAGTGAGAATGCTGCAGTGTAGACATACCCCTAGAGATCTGGCCACATTGTGCTAGGCGCTGTGTGAACACACAGCGAGAGACAGTCCCTGCCCCAAAGAGCTTACAGTCTACATAGGCAAGGAGGAGAAGACTGGGAGGGGAAACTTGGCCATGGTCATGCAGCAGTTCAGTAGCACAGCCAGGAAGAGGACCCTGATTTTTTTTGGAGTCTCAACACAATGATCTATCCAGGGGATCACCCCACCCATCCGTGTCAGGTTGTCCCACCGTGTGTTGTGCGCATCGCCGCTCTAGAGCATATATATATTTTTTTATTTTAAAATGCATCTGTGGAACAGAGTGGCTGAGGCAGGCTCAGAGGATGAGGCTGTCTGGCACCTTCAGAGATGTTGTGTGAACTCTGGGGTGCAGCATCGGCCTGGGACATTCCTGCATCACAGATCGCTGAGGAGGATTGTCATCAAGGGTCCGGCAGGGCTGCCTGGCTTAGCCAAAGAGCAGGCCAAATGTCCGTCCATGAGCTCAGTGGGGCAGAAGATCCTGAATACCCTGATACTTGGATTGTTTAGCTGGTTGGTTTCCTGGCCCTAAGACGCTGCATGGAGATTGCCTTGGTTGGCTATACAAGTAAGAACTGGGCTGCAGATGGTAGTACTGCACTCTACTGGAAGAAATCCGAACCACTCACATGACTGTCCTAGACCCTGTGCTAGTAACCTTTAGCTCTGGTGGCGGAGGATTGCGCTTTTGGAGCTGGACGATCGGCATTCTAGCCCTACTGTCAGTGTAGAGCACTGCCTGGTGGGGATATGCAGTATAGTGACAACTCTCTGAGGTGTTCTAGAGGGCTATGGGTTGGTTACAATAAATTGGTCCAAAATGTGTAATTTACACAGAGCCTGGGTCAGGGGCACACCGCCCCAGAGGGTACAATGCCTCCTAGCTGGCAGCTGCCATGCCACCCCGAGCCAGGTTCAGAGTTCCCTTCTCTCCCCTGGTGCAAATAGTTGCTGGGCCAAGTCTCCCGGCCTCTAGTACTCAAGAGGGCATGAGACCAGGGCAAACATTGAGCTCTGGGGGAGCACAAAGGCTGCAGTTGTACATGTATGCAAGTGTGGAGGATCCCTCATGCACGCTCCCCACACTAGACCTTAGCACTCCTGTGCAAGGGCTGGCTGCAGTTCCCTCGTGTGCACGGGTCAGAGCGGAAGGAGCACTATCAGAAGGCTTGTACCTTGTGCCCTCCGGGAGGAGAGAGAGGTTCACAACACACCCGCCATACGCCCCCTTGCTTTCGTTCCTTTTCCTCGGCATCGGGGACACGCACGCTCGTTGGCTCCTGGTGCCGTTGGCTCGTTTGCTGTGTGCTAAGGCAATGAAAATTAAATCTGTGCCCAGCACGCCTGACTTTCAAAGAAATCACAATAACACATGCGGCTCTCTTCTCCCCGCTGCTCCCGGTGTCTGTGCCACGCGAGCGCTGGGGGATCACTGCAGAAGGCTGTGAATGATGAGGGATGAAATGAAAAATTCCTCCCTAACACAGAGAGAGAGGTAGAGAAAATGCAGGAGGGGGAGCAAATACAGCTGCTGGAGAGAGATGCCGGGAGAGGATAGAAGGCAGCCAGAATTAATGGGAACATCAGTGCTGGTCTGAGGCGATTTTGTATCTTGGGGCCGAGAAATGATCAGAAGAATATGGGAGATGGAGAGAGGGACGTGGGGTTACCAACCTAGATCAAAACTCCTGGGGAGGTGGGGTGAGATTCCTGCATTCCCCGACCCCACTCCAGGGGGCTGGTTGGGATAAAGCACAGGCTGAGGAGAGGCTGACAAAACCAAGCCAGTCAGAAATCCACAAGTAACCTCAACCCTCATCCTGCAGATGCATAGAGGGGATTGATTGAAAAAAGAATGTGTCATGTCTGTGCTAATTTCAGCAAAAGTTCATTTCTAAAGGAAAAACTGATGCACCTCGCCCCCAATTTAAGAATGTCTGACCCATCCATTTCAAACTTTACAGAGCAGAACACTTGGATGTTTCCATTTCAGTCTGGTGTTTTTTCCTTGCATTTTAAAAATGAATACGATATAAAATAGGAAAAGTCAACACTGGAATGAAATGTTTTGTTTTTTATCAGAACCATGTTTCAATTCACCCCAAACTTATGGTTTTTTTTGTTTTGTTTTGTTTCTGTTTAAAAATATTTCATGAAAACTTTTGCATTGTTTTGCTCTTGTTCCATTTTGGAGTGGGGGGAAAAAGGTTAGAACTTGTGACATTCCCTGTGAAGCAAAAAATCCAGGGCCTGTTCCCTTCATTCTTCTCCTGATCTCTAGTAATAAGACTGCTTTAAGCCTTGAATTACAGCATCTCTCCTATCCCACAACAGCGCTTCCCCTTGCAGCTTCCTTTTCCTTTCCCTTTGATTGACTGATTGGCGTGGCAGCCTAATAAGAGATAACAGCACATATGACACATTAAACAACCATCTAATGAATTGATTGACAGCCCAAGGATTTGACTTGATACACAATCCCGGTAGCAGATAATGTTAATGAGGGAGAAATTAAAATGTATCTCAATGGGTAATGAATACAGCATGTGCCTTGTTTTAACACATGCCAGATGCATCGCTCAGAATCAAGTGATGGTAGCAATTTCAAAATTATTTATCATGCCCCTCATCCACTTCCTCAAGGGAAGAGGCAGTTGGACAGGTTATTTGTGTGTGTGTGTGTGTGTGTGTGTGTGTGTGTGTGTGTGTCTTTCACGGAGATACATATGCAAAGAAAATTGCTTTGGTTTTTGCAATTTTCATGGCTTTTTAAAAGCTCAGTAGCAAAAAACCCCAAAACATGTCATGGCATTTGAATCATAATAGCTACAAATTCACTTCCCTGAATAAATGGAGAGGTTTATTTATCAAATGTATACAAGATGCCTGTCTAGCTGTTAACATAAACACAGTGGTTTGAGTAGGCAGAGAGAAGCGAGAAAGTTTACATAGTTGCTGCTATTTCCAGGGCCCTTCCCTCTCATCCCTACCCAACCCATCCTCCACATTTCTTTGTCCTTTTTTTGAACATGAGGGGGTGACAAAATTCAGGTTCTCCGAAGTGAGCAAGAGCTGAAGTTGCAAGGCAGAGAGGGCTGCATGGAGCCTGCACCTCACCATGGCTCCCTGCATGCACGGGAGCGGTGTGAGGACATCTACTCCACCAGCCAAGATGAGGAGAGACTTGTCTGCCTATTTTAGGTACCTAACTGGCCCCTATTACCATATATATAAAGTGTGAGCCCCTCTTTAGCGATGGGGAATGGAGAGACAGAAGGACCATGTAGCTTGCCCAAGTTCCCACAGGAAGCCTGCAGCAGGGCAGGGAACTGAATCAAGTCTTCAGGGAGCAGCCTGACCACTGAACCATGCTTCCTCAAGCTGAGTGTTGGCTCTGACTAGGACCATTACAGGAAATGTGACTGCACCATCTGCGCCTGCGCAGGGTCTCTGGTCATTGGGCCAACTGTTTTCGAATGGGTGCTGTGGGACTTTGTTTCTCATCTCCCCAGTAAATGGGTAGGGACTGAGCTGAGCTTTGGCTCCACCCCTCCGTGCACAGGCTAGCAGGTGGGAAGAGTTCAGCCGTCGAAGCCACAGGGGGCAGTTGTGTAGCCGTTGAATGTTGTCCGGGCAGGACCTGCTGGGTGCGGAGCCTTTGAAAATATGTCCCTATGTGACTTGACCGAGGTGGTGCAGGGAGCCTGTGGTGGAGGTGGGTATTGAATGAAGCTCTTCTGACTAGTCTTGGTGAACCAACTCAGCTATAGGAGCATAAGCTGAATTCTACTCCTGCCTTATCAGCAACTCATTTACAACAGCAAATGAGCTGTTAACCAAGGACAAAACCTTTTTCTCCCGAGGCGGAATAGACAAACAGATTTCTTGCCTCCCAGGTGGAGTGGAGTGCTGGGTGGGAGGCAATAATCTCTCTGCTTATCAACCATGGCCAGATCTGAAATCATTCAGAGTGAATGATTATAGAGCCCTGCAATGCGATCTTTAAAGACAGAATCACTCTTCTAACGACAGTCCTATGGGATTCATTTAAAAGACCCCATTGTAACTCTTTGGCAATCTGGCTTGGAGCACAGGTGCTGGCTGCTCTTCAGAGATCTGCTATTCCTTCCACCGGCGTCCTTTCAAGAGAGTGCCTCTCTATTACAGTGCACCAGGTACATCACACCCCCTGATGTCATGGAGGCCAGAAGAAGCAATCTTAGCAAGGTGCAGGCATTTCAATTAACTAGCAAGAGAGCCAGCATTTCAGTATCTCTCTCTCTCTCTCTCTTTCTGTCCCTTGCAGCCAGGATGTATTGTATTATAAATAACAATAAGCAGGCCCAGTCAAAGGCTGTAATTGAATCTCTTCATTTTGCTGACTTTGGCAAAAAGCCCCCTTGAGTGAATTACAACGCCTGTTAATAATTTGGATGACGAGTACACGTAGCACACTTCTGATAATTAAAACGTGCCCCTTCCCGGTTGGTGTCGTCATCCTCTGCGCGCTGGAGTTCCCAGAAGTTGCCTTTATGGGTATCCAAGTGGAAAAGCCCTGCAGTAGATGCTGGGAGAGGGTGGGAGACATCACCTGGTTCTTTGAGATGTTTCTTCCCTGCAGAGTGAATTCCACTGAATAACACTGAGTTCCTGAGAAAGGAAAAAAAAACAAAATATCCTGTTTCCTGCAGGATGGGAAACATTTCAAAGGTCCAGGACTAGCCTCATTTTGTTAGTATGCTCATAGAGTGGCCTTCCCTGCTGTGCAGAGAACGCTCACAAAGCCTTCTTACGCTGCAGCTAAGTCCTTAAAATAGGGCTTATGTGCAATTTAAATATTACCCTCTGCCCCGCACACTTGAATAGCAGCTTCCACCCAAAGTCAGCAGAGCACTTGGCAAACCTTCACGAATTACGCTTCCGATGTCCTGCTGCCAAGTAGTAGGTAAATATCATCCCATCCTTCAGTTTCCCCTCTCCAGAACAGGAGGAAGTGACTTGAGCCAGTTCATACAGGAAATGCAGAACAGAGCTGGGCATTGAACCCAGGAGTCTTGACTCCCAATCCCCTGATCTAACTGCTAGACCATGCTTCCTCTGCCTATCTATTAAAACATCCTCTCCCTGGGGCTGCTGCTGCTGCTGCTCTGTCTTAAAATAGTGTCAACCTGGGGTAACCCCATTGGCTTCGGGGACGTTCCTCCTGCTTTCCACCAGAGTGAGAAGAGAACTGAGTCCCCTCTGCCCATCATCTCCATCCCTCGAGTAACTTCCCTTGACTTCAGAGGAGCTGCTCTGTACCATGCCGGCGCCCAAGCACAGCCTGGCAAAGAGGCCCAGCTGGGCTGCATGGCCCCCCGCAGCAGCATGGGTGAGAAGCAGGGAGAGAAATGCCGGGGGTCTGCAGAGACACAGGGGCAGGCACTTGGGGCGCTGGTACAGCCATACACAGGCCAAAAGCTAAGTGCTTGTTTTGACAGCTGCTGCGAGCGCTGTTGCTAATGCAACCCACGGGGAGGGAGAGCGAGAGTGGGAGAGACACGCACCGAGCAGGCAGATAAATGGGCTCTCTCCTCCTACAGGTTTTTATTAGTGGGTCGCCTGTATTTCACTCTCGCTAGCCCTGACTAGTCACAGCCTGAGGCCTAAGCACCCTGTGCACCAGCAGAGTGGCCCATGTTGCCAGGTTCCTCTCTGACTATGGTGTAGCCAGCACCGAATCCCCTAATGCCCCCCATTGCTTCCCGCTTGAGCCTTGGCGTCTCCATTTGTATGTGGGGCCTCGCAGGAGGCCAGGGAACCTCACGAGCAAGGGCTCCTCACCACCAGAGGGGTGAGGAGTGGGTCTGAGGCAGGCGAGAGGCAGAGGTGTTGTGAGCATGTGACAGTATTTAGGTGCTTAATGGCCACTAGAGTTAGATGCCTAAGTCCCTCTGCAGAGCTGGGCCTAAGGTCCTGCATTGTTACTTAACATGAGGCCCTGAGGAAGTTTAGAAGTGTGTCTTCTCCACCCCCTGGCCTCTCATAGACTCTCTGACTGTTGTGGTGAAGATTGCTCAGAACAGCAAATGAAGTGGGGAATCTGTTCAGAAAATGTGAGACCTGCCCAGATCCTGCCCCCATCTTAGTCAAGGCAGCATGGTGTAGTGATTAGAGCAGGGAACTGGTTGTCAGGATGGCTAGGTTCTAGTCAGGGCACTGACTCTGATTCACTGCATCCCCTTGAGCAAATCGCTTTGCTTCTCGGCACCACCAAGGTGGAGCTAATGGTGTTTGTCTGCTGTGCAGTGGGGATGACAGGGTTAAGGCTTATACCACACTGCAGGGGAAGGTGCTGTAGAAGAAAAATAAAATAACATGATTGTTGGGTCTAAACTTTCCAGCCCTCAGAGGCTGATCTGTGAGTGATGGCTGAACTGAAATCTTCTGGGAGGCAGCAGAAAATCACACAGGGGAGAGGTGACCCTGGGGTTTCTCCTGAATGTTTTTCAAGGCTGGAATGAAATTCAGAGAAGGAGGGGTAGATTCTGGCAGTCCTAACAAGGAAATTACAAAGCATATCAGCCCTTCTACTTTAATAGGACAGAGGGAGGGGGAGAAAAAAAACCTCAGAGGGAGAAGGAGTTATAAGAAAACTCAGAGGGAGTCCGGGGTACCAGGTGAGTTTCTGATTTGTATTGCAGAGTACAGTACAGTTGCAATTTTCCAGGAGAAAGGGTTGGAAAGAGAACAGGATTTTGCAATGAATCTGTTGCATATGTCCTTTGAGAGAGATTTGCTACAGGTGGTGCCCCAATAAAGGGCAATAAAACCCCCAAGGAAAAAAGGCCACAGTCCCCTTCCACAGCATCTGTAACTCTGAATATGTTGTGGGCCTGCGTCTGAATATTGTTTCAGCCTCTAATTGCTCAGCCTGACATTTCCAGCAGTGGCAGGAAGTCCAACGCCTCCAGCTCTGCCCTCATCAACATTTACAAGAGAAGCTAGTCTGGTCTCAGACTCCATCCTACTAGCCACCCCTACACCCATCACCAACAGACGAGACAGGAATTTCAAGTCGGGCGGGGGAGTTTGACAACACTGGGGTCCAGGGCTTGTATTTTGATGGGGAGACCTGCAAGGAAAACCCCAAGGTTCTGCTAGTGATACAATAGGAGAGACCCTCCCCACTGAGTCACTTTTAAATCCCTGCTCCAGCATGGTGTTGGGGGAAGCTGTGCGTGGCCAACATGAGAAAACAAACTCCTGGACACTTGTGATTAGTGAATATCCCATAGCTCATTTAATACCAATTAATCCAAGTGTCTGGAGCAAATTATGCATTTTCTACTTAAATGTTCTCTTTAGTTTCCTGTCCTCAAGTATGGGTTAGTGTTGCTGTGCACTGCTTTGGCAAGATATAAAGCCCACTGAAGTCAATGACAGTCTTTTCACTGTCTTTACTGCCCTTTAAACAGCTGCTGGATTTCACTTCAGAGGTGGCTGCATTTCAATGATGGGTGATGTCATTCTTGAATGTAGTCTAGTAAGGAATTTTGTGCATGTGTGATTTGCAGTTTTATTGTAGCAATGTCGGTCCCAGGATAGGAGAGATGTTGTATCTTTTTATTGGACCAACTTTGTTGTGATGGTGTGATTAGTGCAATGTTCTACTTACGTTCCAGGGCTGTCACTCATACCTGGATCTCAGCCATCCTTCTACTTGTGACTCACAATATCCTCCTCTTATTCTCTTGGCAAGCCACAATGATACCTAGCTTGGCTATAACACCTTCCATCTTAAATGCTGTCCAAAGCTGGGCAAATGTTCTGCTCCTCGCATGGCTGGGGAAAGTGAGGCACAACACATTGCCCTGGCTCTGCACAGGTCACACAAGTGAATTAGTTGCAGAGCCATGAAGAATCCAGATCTTCTAATTCCCAGTCCACTGTTCTAACCATTAGTCAGTGCTGCCTCTGGTAAGACCCAGGAACCGCACGGTTGACTCCTTCAAGATCCCTGAGTTCCTTCTGCCTCTGGGTGCTGCTCAGCCGATTTTACACAGCCTGGATCTTTAGCACCAGCCATTCCCTGCCCCCATTCAATCCAGACTTCTCCGAAGGCCAGTGCATTTTTCAGCCCAGATTTTGCACTGACAGAATATATTACATCTGCATCGAGGCAGAGTATAAAGTGAAGAGAAGCTTCAGGGAATGAAGAGAAATGAGGTTTGCTACACTGAGGGAACAGAGAGTTAGTGACTTTCTCTCCCTTCCCACCGTCCACCCTGTTCTCTCAAACTGGGCCGTTCCCTTTATTGATGCCCTGTTGCCCTGTTTTTTCTTGGAGACTTGTGCGGAAAATGCTCCTGTTTTTTTTCCCCCCAGAATCCACTTTGTGTTCCTTCTTTTTTATTATTATTATTTTGATCTTAAACATCCATTATTTAGAAACTGCTGGAGCCTGGAAACCAATTTTCATGCTTATTTCAAAGCATTTGCAGCGTTTAGACAGCTATGTACAGGCTACATGTAAACCAACCGTGGGAGAACTAAACTTGACAAGGTTCGGTGCCCCGCAGAGAGACAGGGAGGGGGCAAATGGCATGCAGTTTGGGTCCAGGGTCTGCCCTTGTGTGCACTAGTGTCAATCTGGAGTAACTCTGAGGGACAGATCCTGATTGCCTTGAAGGCAGCAGAGTCCAGAACTCCCTGGTTTACAGCTGTAATGGAGGCATGATGAAATCTAAATGCAAATTTCAGAGCAGGGGTTCAGGACTGGTGGATAATTTCATGGAGGATAGGTCCATCAATAGCTATTAGCCAGGATGGGCAGGGATGGTGTCTCTAGGCTCTGTTTGCCAGAAGCTGGGAATAAGCAGCAGGGGATGGATCGCTTGATGTTTACTTGTTCTGTTCATCTCCACCTGGCATTGGCCACTGTCGGTAGACAGGGTATTGGGCTAGATGGACCTTTGATCTGACCCAGTAGGGCCGTTCTTATGTTCTTATGACTGGCTGGCACAATCTTCATGACTACTCTGGCAGGTCTGCTTCATTGGACTAAACCTAGAGACTTCACTAGAAATAGTTAATTGTGTTTGCATCGACCCTTTCTGCCAAGGGTTTGCAGGAGCTTTATAAACACTAATTAAGTCTCATAGCCCCTTCCCCTCCTCCTGAATATTATTTTCCCCTTTTATAGATCTGGAGACTGAGGAACAGAGAGGTTAAGGCTAAAGGTTTCATAAAGTGCCGCGTGTTAGGGCGCTGAATTTCAGAGACACCCTTATTACCGCAGAACATGCCACGGGTCTTTAATGACCCTTAAGTGGACAAGAGTTATGTTTTTCAGCCCATCCCAAATCTCATTATTGATACTCTAATATCCTTGCATTGCTTCCTTTCATACAAGAGAACTATGGTTGATGTGGAAGCAATTTTCTTACCCTCCCACAGGGTATATTTTGCCTTCTGTCAGTTTCTATACTGTGCTTTGTCTCTTGTCATTACATTAAGGTACAACGCGTAAAGTGACTGTATCTCAATACTCACTTGGCTACACATACATTGATTTATTTCTGATTGGATGAACAAGAAGCTGCAATGGTTTGGCTCTCAGCAGTCTTAACCTCTAATGCTGGGGTCCAATTTAAACTGAGCAATGCTGGGTTGAGTCAATGCTTGGATGGGAGAACTTCAAAGAGCACCCAAGTGGTGTTGATGATCCATTGGTCACACTCTGCCCCGTGAGCGAACATCTAGCACAGTGTCAGGCGGGAGTTGCTATCTTTTGGCTGAGATGTATAATGGAAGTGTTGTCCATACATGGAAATGAAGGAATCCACAACACTTCTTGCAAGAATAAGGTTGCTATCCTGGCTACATTCATCAGTAGATTCACACAAGAGAAGTCTGTGGGGTTGTGCTACGAATATGGTGGGTCTGTTCTGTTTACCTAAATCCCACTGGCTGTTAGAGTGATGGAGAAATGCATGTCTTTGTGCTTTCATCCCTGGCTGCTTAGGAAACTGGTCCGTCTGTTCCATCAGTCCATCCATCTATATCTCCATGCTCAATGAAGTTCTCTCTGTAATTCCTACTCCTCTTCCCACCCTTTGATATCAGTGGCAAAGCTCTCATTTTCTTCTTGGGGAACTGGATTCTGCCCTTTATAATGAAGTCATGGGCAACGGCGATATTTTACACAGGCTCCTCAGACCATTTCACAGTGTGGGCCATGTTTTAATAGACCACTTGTCTCATAGACACCACTGCCCTGATCTGTGAGGAGGTGACCTCCACCTGTCCCGGCAGGGCCCCACCTCCCCTTTCTATTGGTGATTAGGACTAGAGTTCACATGGGAAAGGAACATTAGGGAAATGCTGGACATAGCAGTTAGCTTCTGTGGCTGCAATTTAGCACCTGGGAACAAGGAAGGGGAGCCAGCACCTTGTGATCAGGCAGCTGTCCATGGGCCACTGGCAAATGTTAGCAGACCCCCCCAGTACTCCCCATATTGAGAGCTTGTGCCCTAAAGCCTGCTGGGAAGATGAGTTCTCCCCAGAGTCAGGGCAGGCAGGCAGGGAAGGAGCCTTTGGAATTTTTCCCACGTCCCTGTGAGTTAATTCATTCCAGTAAATCATCCAAAATAATTTGTAGTGAATATCAATTTTCTGTGTGAACTTCTCACTGGCTGCACCGGAGTATCTCTGCCGACACGGCTCCCTAATTCTGCTGATAGGAGACAACAGAGCAGCTGGGGAATAAACAGGAGGCAAGACAGAGACCCCAAGGCTGCTTGTGCGGAGGGAAGTGCTATGACTCAAACACACTTTAAAATAAAACCCAGCCGAAGAAGGCAATGATTAAAGGCTAATTTGCTGCCTGTGTTTTGTGTTGTGTCCCCTCTTCTAATGAGCAGCAGGCACTGCCAGCTGCTTCCCCATTTCACTCCTTTTTCTTAGGGGTCTTCACTTTTATTTTGACCTGGTTTCATTTTAATGTGAGCACGCGGCATGATCCAGGGTGGCCCTGAGTGCCCGGCCTGCTGAGCCTACAACAGGATTTGCAAGCCATCTCAGGACCGGCACTAAAGAAAGGGGCCAGCTCTCCGCTTTTCCTATAGAGGATTACACAGGATTTGTACCTGTTTGCACACAGTGCACCGCACTTTCCGCTCTTCAGTCACGACAGTGCTGTGTCTTTAGCCCCAGGACAGATGTGGCATGGTTAGTGGCAGGGCAAGCACCTCCTGGCCAAGGTGTTTCAACAGTGCTGGGGAGGGGCTACTCTAGGAGGTTGAAATTCCAGGGGGACATTGAAATGAGGAGTGTTCCTCAAATCCACCAGAGACAAAGGGTGCTCTCCAGTGTTAGGTGTGGGGTAGGGTTGCTACAGTTCACGGGGGAGGAGGAAATACTTGCAGCTAGTTTTAGATTGAAGAACAAATTTGTCACAGTATCATGACACGGGGCCAGATTCTGTTCCCTGTCTACAGCTTGCACCGCCTGGCGACTGAGATCAGAATGCTGCCACTTCGGAGTCAAGTTGCATCACGAGCATGTAAGGGAAGGATGGTGTTGCTTTATGATCTCACATTGTGCCACAGAGGGGTTATCTTGCATCCCAGCCTGGTAGCATGGCAGGATGTGGTCATGCTGCAGTGCGGCGTCACAACATTGTCACATAGCGATCAGCGTCGTGTTGAAAGCTATGGCAGAGAGTCACAACGTTCACAAGGCACCACTCTCGGGCTTCCAGCTCTCCTGGCTGTCGCTTCTCTTGCGTGGAGACAGGAGTCTCTCTCCCTTTTGACCGGGTTATCTTCAGCCTGCACAGCTCCCTGCCTTCCCTGGCTTATTCTTAGCAGTGACAGGCTACCCAAGCGCACTGGCTGGCTTTCTCTACAGAGACGGTTCTCGCAGTGTGACTGCCCACATTTGTAGATACCACTCTGCTCTTTTCATGCAAGCCTGCTTTATTCTTCAGACAAAAGCAGGGAAAACCTATTGAATAAAACACTAGAAGAACCTACCTACAGACCAATCAGTTTATCAGAGATCACTAAGCTTTAACATGGGCTCTGGAAGCTGAGTCTGGAAGGGGTGTCTCTTGTGGTCACAGATTTATAACGGCCTCAGCTCAGAACTCTGGCGCACTCATGAACGGTTCAGTCCATCCTCTATCCACTTCAGGGGTCTTTGCTCTGGAGCTTCGAGCAGTAGCTAATTAGTAGACCATGGGTCTCCCCACAGGGCATAGCTTCAAAAAGATTGATTCAAAGTGGGTTATTTGGATTCCCTTCCCTGCCCCCCACAGGTAGTTCCTTGCAAATCTATTTTACACATATTGTCCCAAACAGCTCTTTGAATTTCTTAACATTTGCATTGGTCAAGTCTCTAGAAAAATTACATGCAGTCCTACAATAGCACATACACAGCTGTATTTTTATACAATGGATCCCAAAGGTATTCACCTAATTCAATCAGGTTTAACTTAATTCAAGAAAGATGATTTTAATTCTGTAAGATTTGCCCAGGATATTGTCAGTCTGTCACAGCTGTCAAGCCCCCTAGTTACACTCACTTCTTTATGGTGCAAAGGGTGACCTCCATGCCTACCTGTAGAGTAGACCGAGAGCATCCGTTTGCACCAACACTAACATTTCACATTCTATCCCAGTGGCCACAGCCTATATTAAAGAAAGTAGTTCTGAAGCCCTGTTGTCCGCTGGGTCCGGAGAGTGAAGTGGTGATAATTAGTTTGCAATGGAAACTGGGCTGTATGCTTCACAAGGGTGATCTGAGAGATACCCAGATAGATAGAGTAATGGTCCAGGGGCAAGAATAGACGGGTGTTTTTAGGAGACAAGAGGGAATGCTTCTGTACCCTTTTGTCCCTGTGGGCTCAACTTTTGTTGTTGTTTTTAATTAATATTTAAAACTGTTTGAAAACTGGGAGTGCGGGGGCAGGGGAGACAGATGAAAGTTTTTGTGAAAAACTCTTCTGATTTTTGAAGGTGACTAGTTTGACATTTTTTCATCAAAATTTCAAAACCAAAGAAAAACAGCTCGATAGCTGGCTGAAAAATATGATGAATTTTTCACAATTGTTATGTTTTTGCCACTATTCCATCATCTAGCATTGTGATGAAAACTTGGCTTAAAAAATCAAAACTTGGAAAATGTAAACCAGCTCCATTATTATATTTTTATGTATTGCAGTTGTACCCCCAGTATGCTAAACAAGTTCCAAACACGCCTGTAGTACAGTCCCTGATTTTTAGGCTCCAGTGATACAAGAGCAGACAGATACAGGTTAGTGAAAGGGGGACAGCAATAGACAATTTATATATAGGTAAAGTCTCTTCGCTCTAGGCAAGAAGCCAATACCTGCAGCCTCTTGGGACTGAGATGAGCTTTCTGTCACCTCCCCAGTGTGGATTTAGCGCGTGTGTGTGTGTGTGCGTGTGTGCGTGTGTGCATGTGTGTGTGTGTGTGTTTCTTTTTCAGTTAGTTGATTAAAATCACTGAGTCGGAGATTCAAAAATACAAGTAGAACCCCTTGGAAGGTGGATAAAGGGGAGCACAGAACTAAGTAGGACTATAAATAATGTCCTGAGCCCAGGAGCAGTGATAGCAGTCCTCTGCTTAGAAATGGAAGATCTCTCTGTAACATATTACCCTGTTTGCCATCCTCAGCAGAGCTGCTTCCTTCCTGAAATAAGGTTTCACACCTGCCACTCAGAAGTAGGAAAGCCTAACAAAGCCCCTTGTTCTCACACCTCATGTTCTCAGTGCCAGTTAGACTCCGAGTCCTGGCAGAGTCTAGTTTCACATACTCATCTGAGTTCTACACTGCAGTGCAATAGGCCTAATATCACCCCTGCCCCCAAGATGGTCTGTGTGCTGTGGTGAGCAGTGGTCAGATCGATTGATCTACTGGGGACACTGGATCAGAGCCCCACTTTTCTCTACAACCTTTGGGAGAGTTTAGGGTCGAGTTTGGAGCTCATGTGGGACCCATCTCTGTTCCGAGTTGGGTGATTTTTTTCAAACAAATAGTTAATTTGCTCAAAAATACAAGTTTGGCTACCCTGAAACCATTGGCAAATTTGACACGAATTCCCTGAATAGTTTCCGGGGGGAAAAAGATGGAAGGGGACCTAGGTGCTGTGAGGGAATAGAAATGCTCTCAATGGATCCTGTACACTCCCTGCCCAGAGCAGGGAGTGTACAGGATCCATTGAGAGCATTTCTATTCCCTCACAGGTGCCATTCCCAAAACAGGAGGTTGGAGAAACAGGCAGTGGCAATAGACC
The DNA here is from genome assembly GCA_007922305.1 of Dermatemys mawii. Classification (NCBI taxonomy): domain Eukaryota; kingdom Metazoa; phylum Chordata; order Testudines; family Dermatemydidae; genus Dermatemys; species Dermatemys mawii. The sequence goes on along the minus strand of ML677397.1, from coordinate 5,045,255 downwards.
TGACTCATTATTACCTTTAGCCTAGTGGTTAGATGTGAGAGAGTAGTGTTCAGTTACCCCTGCCTGATGTGGAGTGAGGATTTCAATATGGATCTCTCACCTTGCTAAACAGCACCCTTCCCACTGGCCTTTAGGGGATCTTGCTCAGTCTCTCTCCTCTTGAGGCTCTTCCACTTTCCATAAACAATTAAATAGTCATTGGAACAAAGACATGGAACTTGTCTCCCACCTGCGTGCCCTGACCACCAATCTATAGAATGATTCTCTCTCACTCTGGTCCAACAACTATTCAAATGTTTTCTACAAAGTGGCACAACTTCAAGAGGAGAGACTGAGAAAGATCCACCCAAGACTGGGTGTCTGGCTGGTGAGTCTTGCCCACATGCTCAGGGATTAGCTGATCGCCATATTTAGGGTCCGAAAGGAATTTTCCTCAAGGGCAGATTGGCAGAGGGCACGGGTCACTTGCTGGCGGATTCTCTGTGCCTTGAAGTCTTTAAACCCTGATTTGAGGACTTCAGTAGCTCAGACATAGGTTAGGGGTTATTACAGGAGTGGGTAGGTGAGATTTTGTGGCCTGCATTGTGCGGGAGGTCAGACTAGATGATCATAATAGTCCCTTCTGACCTTAAAGTCTATGAGACTGCCCGACAGCCCAGGGATTGGGCAAGTTATTAAATTTCTATGAGTCATCGTGGCATCATTGATTTCAATGCTGAGTTACACCAGTTGAGGATCTGGCCCAGGAAATGAAATAGGTTTCTTTGAGCAAGTTACAATCCCGTCACTTCATGAGACTTCCCACCTTCTTCCATTGTAAGATCTTTCCACTGGCATGGGCTTCTGGGTATGATGGTGGCATCTCTAGAGCTCCTAGTGCCCACTGAAAATCAATGACATATGGGTCCTAATTCCCTTAAGTTTCTTTGAAAGATGGAGCCTTAGTGTGCGTCTACACTGAGCCCAGGATGTAACTTAGGTTTGAGCCCAAGCCCCGCTTCCATCCACACACACATCAGTCTGACTTGGGTTAGCGAGCACTCAGGACCCAGGTCCTAGGACCCTGCTAGGGGTGTGGGTCAGAGCCCAAGTTCTGTTGTGACTCCAGTCCAAGCCCGGTCTTTTTGCAGCCTGAAGGCAGGTCAAGCTGCAGACCCACGTCAGGTCTTGTGGTGTGACATAGACACATTAGCATGGCTGTGAGACCTAGGTCCAGCAGTTGCTGAGTTCTATTCCTGGCTTTCCCACTGGCCTGCTGGGTGGTCTTTGTCAAGGCACTTCCCTTCCCTGTGCCTCAGTTTCCCCATCTGTAAAATGGAGATAGTGATACTGACCTCCTTGGTAAAGTGCTTTGAGATTGATGAATGAAAACACTATATAAGAAACAGATATTTATTATTCTGTTCATCTGAAGCTTCTGTCTAGGTGCATAAGAAACTCCACTGGAACCATCAATTTCACAATTTCACCCAGGTTGTGTCCAAATCAAGGGAAGCTGCAAATCTTGCATGAGTAAGACAAAAAAAAATCTTGTCCCAGCCTCACTTGAAATTACAGATAAGCTCATTCCAAAAGTTAGAGAGATGGATAAGAGATGGGGATGTGATCAAGGGATACAACACAATGAATGGGGTTAGGAAGGCAGAATGGGCCCTTTTGTTCACCCCGTTTCATCTTACAAGAATGAGGTGATGTACAAGGAAATGGATAAGTAGCCCACTGGAAATGAATGTAAGTGGAGTCTTTCACAGAAGGCATAATTAACCTGTAGAGCTCATTGCTGCAAGATATCACTGAAGCCATGAGAAATCCATGGCCAGACTGGTGTTTTTATAGATAAGAATATCCAGAATTATAATGATAAGGATTTAAAAATCAAGACTTTCAAGCTATATAACCTTCATGCTTCAGGTAACCTTGAACTAACAAGGGTCAAGAAGAAACTTGCCCTCTGTGTAGGTTATCCTGTAACTGCCCCATTTAGGATTTCCTGCACCTTTCTCTGAAGCATAGGGAATAGGATAGAGAGTAAGCCACTGATCTGTTACTTCTGGTGGAATCAAGGTTGTTCCAAATGTTTCTGAATCTTCACAAACCTGTTTCAAATGTGAAACAAAACCCACCAGATCAGGACAGTTTTGTGTAGTTTGCCCAGAGGCTTTCCCCCAGCTCCTTATGTTGCTTGCATATATGATGAATAATGGATCTACAGCAATATTTCTCCTAATGCTATTGTATTACACCACAGTTAACTGTATAGTTCAACACTTTCCAGGGCATTTGGAGGAAATTTGGATGCTTCGTTGACTAGTGTTTGAAGGAAGTGGAGAATTTAATTAAAAAGCACGAGGGGAAATTAGTTGTAAAATAAACCAATTTGAAGGGCTGGCATAGGAAGCTTTTAGGGATGTCAGGCAGGTGGGCTTAGGTGAGGAGCCCAAAAGAGCTGGCTCCACTTTCCAACCAGTTCCTTTGCCCTCAGGGAAAATTGTAACCAGGAAAAAGGGGAGAAATGGCTGTTTTTATTGTTGTTTGTGATTTTTTTTACATACATTTTGTAGATTGCACAGTCTAGCTTTTTCCCCCTGCTCTATTTAATGCAAACCACACCATCCTGCTGATTGCAATCACAGTCTGATTGAGAGATACACACATTGCCTGTGATGGAGACAGAGAAGGTTTGCATCTTTTCTTTCTTTCTTTTTCTTTCTTTCTTTCCTTCTTTCCCCAACAGCTTAGCAGGCTTCCAAACCCTGCACCGTCTCCACAAGATTAAACCTCTATATGAATGACACGAATATCCACAGTTACAATAACAGTGTATTTATTTTAATGAACTAGAGCGGGATAAAAGACCGCACATTTCAGGGCATAAAACCACCTCTAATTAACAAGGGTTAGGAAGAATCTTTCCTTGTGGATAAATTATCCCATAACTGCTGTGGTCTGACGTAGCTAGTTCTGGCCACTGTGGGAGATAGTATACTAGACTAGATGGACCACTGTCTGTTCTATACTGGTTCTTAGACTCCCCTCTTCCTGGTTGTATAAAAGGCCCAGATCTTAAAAGATGCATAGGGTTTTGATTTCAATGGGAGTTAGGCACCTAAATACCTCTGAGGATCTGTGCCTGAGCACCTTAAGCAACGTAGCCAACTTCTATTACATGCAGTTTGTTCTCTACCTCTCCTCGGGGAGAATTGCATGCACAGTGGAGTGCTTTGTTTAGATATGCTGGAGCACCTTGAAGATAAGGTCTGAGACCTAGAGCTTGTCTCATTCCATGGAAAGTCAGCATAGGGGGCAGAGGACAGATATGATATGCTTGTGGTAGCAGGTGTTGCTGAGTAGATGTGCAGCAGCATTGTGTATTGGAATATCCCAGGGGCTGGTGGCTTCATACCCAGGTATGTTGCATTGCTGTAGTTCAGGATGTAGGTGTTGAAGGTGTGTGTAACTAAAGCCAGGTCACCAGAGTGAGGTGGGGTCTCCTCACCAACCAAAGATGGCAGAGAGCAGTACTCATGGACAATGCTCTGTACGAACATAATGTCAGCAAAGATCCAAGTGCGCTCCTATACTGCTCTGATCAAGTGTGACGATCCTCATGTCTTCCTTTCATATTTCGTGGTAATGGTGCTTATAAGAGATCTGGAATCAAACACATCGCTGGTGGGAGCAGTGCTCCACTGGGGTCAATGGAGCTCCATCTGCTAAGGTCGGTGGCGGATGCAGTCTGTGGTCTGGTGAGTTGCCAAGAAACAGCTTGTGAAGCCAATGAGTTTAGGGATGGGATTGTATCAGCTAACTCAGTTACATCTCGATGACATCGTGGTTTACAGACATCGATCATTTCAGAGGAACCTGCAGAGGGATTTTAATGCCTCGCAAATTGCTTTTCCTTCTATTCAATTTACATTCACGATTGCACAGAGCATATTTAGGAGCTTTCCAATCCGCCACAAGCAATGACGGATCTCTCCGAAACATTCTGCCACTGCAGTAAATTTGACCTGACAAAAAAGCACAAGAAACTTCAGTCTGCGTTGGCTCCTCCACAGCACAGTGGCCTCTTAATCCGTCAGAAGCCAGCAGCACCTGAGCTGAAATATTTAACAGGGAGCATGATCCGACTCCTGTTCGCACGTCCCGCAAGGCTGTCAAAGCTCAGATGAACAATCCTCTGGATGAATGATTCATACTGAAGGGCGGAGCACGCAGGCATATTGCTTCACCTGCTATTTTTAACATTGTTTATTAATTTAACCCTCCCCCCCCTTTTTCTATATTAAATTAGATTAAATATCACACCCAAGCGGTTTGTCCAGATGCTGGGCTGACTGGTGCTATATCATAAAGCAGTGCAGCCTCCTGTGGAGATGCAGGAGGGAATCAAAGCCCCGATCCTGCAGATCCCCTGTACTAAGCCCCATTGATGTCGCTGGGGCTTTGGTCAAGTTGAGAGGCTGCTGGCATGGCTCCAGTGGCAGGACTGGGACCCAGAGCTGCTCCTGCCAGTGGAAACCTCAATAAAGGGCAAGTGGCAATGATGATATCTCACTTCCCCCATGATGAATCCTAGCCTCCAGCTTTGCTTCAAGGGATGTGATTGGTGCAGGGATGTGTCATAGAATCCTAGAAGATTAGGTGAGAAGAGACCTCAGGAGGTCATTTAGTCCAATCCCCTGATCAAATGACTACCAAGCCCAACTAAATCATCCCAGCCAGGGCTTTGTCAAGCCAGGTCTTAAAAGTCTCTAAGGATGGTGATTCCACCACCTCTGTAGGTAACCCATTCCAGTGCTTCACCACCCTCCTAGTGAAATAGTGTGTCCTAATATCCAACCTAGACCTCCCCCACTGCAACTTGAGACCATTGCTCCTTGTTCTGTCATCTACCACCACTGAAAACAGCTGAGCTCCATCCTATTTTGAATCTCCCTTCAGGTAGTTGATGGCTCCTATCAAATCCCCCCCACCCTTCTCTTCTGCAGACTAAATAAACCCAGTTCCCTCAGCCTCTCCTCGTAAGTCATGTGCCCCAGCCCCCTAATCATTTTCATTGCCCTCTGCTGGACTCTTTCAAATTTTTCCATGTTGTTTTTGTAGTAAGAACCCCAAAACTGGACACTATACTCTAGATGTGCCCTCACTGGTGCCAAATAGAGGGGAATGATCACTTTCCTCAATCTGCTGGCAATGCTCCTACAGCCCAATATGCTGCTGTCCATTACAGCTCTCTGTGCCAGCTTCAAAGTCTGGTCCAGTGTGTTAAGTGTTAGATGTGTAAAGCAATGGAGTGGCTCTATGAGTTCAACAGGTCTGGCCTGATTTGCAGAGGTGCTGAGAACTCTCAAAACCAGCTGGAGATAACGGGAACTGCGGGTTCTCTTAAAAATCAGGCCTTTCGTAGTAACAGAAAGAAAAGTCCCATATGCTGTAAGAATGCTTGTGACTCAGCCTCTGGTGTCAGATGGATACTGGGGAGAGTTTGATGATTGCAGTTGCGCCTCATTTTCAGAGCTCCTCAGGTGTGGATGGTCCTTCACGGGCACATGAGAGGCAGGGGACCTGCTTCTGATCTTCCGCACACGGGTGGAGATGAGGCGTGAATCCCCTGCAGCCCACGACATTTCACTGGTGTCAGTCTGGTGCGAGAGGACAATGCCACTGAGGAATTTACAGCCGGATCCGGACTGAAACGAGGCAGGCAGTGAGCGGATGATGGAGATGAATGGGCTTGAAGGCGAGACTTGGGGGAGGCCGTTCCTAGTGTGGGGGCAGCATGAAAGAAGGTGCAAAGCAGAGCAGCATCCTTTGCGGTAGAGAAGAACAAGGCTCGGCCGTAATGAGTATAAAGGAACCATTGGTTGATGCTGCTAGACTCAGATAGACTCTGTGGATCTCTTGGGCTCTTTTGGTCCTGGACTGACTGACAGTCTTTGTCACCAGACTGCTTGTCTCCCTAATTTGTGGTGGCGATCAAGCACTCCTGGAAAGGCCTGCTTGCCTATGCTACCCAGAGAAAGGGGAAAACGAAGAGACCCAGGGGAAAGTAGAAACATGCTCTATTTGAGCTTCCAGTCAATGTGACTGGGATCAATAACATGGGTTATGTTTTACATTACAATGTTGAGCCCTTTAGCATATTCATCCTGGGATCCTGGCTGTGGCTGGGGACTCGAGGTGCCATTAGATTAAAATTCATTTTTTATTATTATGCAGGCTCAATATCTTTTGGCAGCCCCATCTCTACACAGACCGCCGCATCCCTGGTCTCTGCTCCCACCGCCAGCCCCACAGCACACATGGGATTCTTGCTAATTGAATTTGCCACTCTTTCTAATCAATAGCAGAATGATTGGTTTTCCATTATGAGAGATCCCTTTTGGCTTTGGGAGGCAGCAGCTGATGGGGGTGGGGGAGAGCCTGGATGTGGAAAACACCCGGGCCTGCCTGGTGCATGGGCTGTAGGCCTGGTCTGAGGAACCAGGGACTAGTCACACCGCCTCTACCACCTGGTAGAAACGACTGCTTGAAAACTGGCATCCACACACCACCTGTGAGCCCCAGCACCCACCTACACCCACCTGTGCTGCAGATCGGCACCTGCACTTAAGGTGGGCGTGTGTCTTCACTGTCTTGTGTGTGCCAGACCTCTGGTCTGGGGCACTCTCCTCCAGGCACCGGTTCATGACATTGCGTTATACCCGGCCTATTGGCCAAGTGGTTCAGAAGTGACTGATGACAGTTGGGTGTCTTGATTTTTGGGGTGGGGGGGAGCCCACTCAAAACACCTTAAAGGGGCCTGAACTTCAGGGTGGGTGAAAATCAGAACCTGTATCTGAGTCTGAAAATGGGAACCACCCCGAATCACTAGTCACCTCTGAAAATCTTGGCCATTGGCTCTGAATCTCTGGATTGGTAGTGACTGGCCTGCTGGCCCAGTTTAGCTTCTGGGGATCAGAGGAACTATTGTGGCTACCTACCTATTGTCTTTCATGGTTGTTGGTCCTCAGTGCATGAGGATTGGAGGTGTCCTGGGAGATTCCCTGCCAGGCGACTTGACTCTACTGAGCTGGGAATTTGGGTTGCTGGAAGCTAGGCACTAATAACTTGACACAGTGGCTGGTTTTCTCGGGACAGATGCAATTTCACGTGTGGCCCTCAAGTAGCTTTGGGTCAACTGACTAGGTCTCAGAGATGGAAGGGGATGGGTATGGGGCAGGCCCACTCCGCTCTCCATGGGTGAAATTCACCCTAGTGCAGAGGACTGACACATGGGCTAGGCTCCACTTAAGTCCCACGTCAACCCAAGTCGTGCCTAGGCCTTGTGAGTGGGACTTTGGTTGCACGCTGGCCCTCTGTGCAAGGATGGATGTTTTTCCCACACCCCTCCCCACCCTGCCCCCTGTCAGTGGCTGTTGACTCAGCGAGGCCAACCGGTTTCTGATGGGGGCTGCCTGCATTCATGGCTCTGGATAGGAAACACTGGGGGAGTGGATTTAAAAATCGAAAATGGAGCAAGTGAAACAATGCGGTAGGAAAACAAGAGTCGTTTGCAAGGCTCCACAAGCAGTTTATCTCCCCGCCTCCTCCCCCGGCCCCGTATTATCAGGGATTCCACAGCTGTCAAGAAATGGCTGGAAAGCAAGCATCTCGCCTGTGTTATTATTTCATTAAAAATGTTAATTCCAGCGGGCTGTCTTCCTGCTCTGCTTTGCATATTGATGAGCGTCCCCCCACCCCCATTTCTATTCCAGAGACGTGGCCTCTGGGCAGAGTATCAGCACGGTGGCCTGACTCATAGGAAGGCAGCTCTGTCAGGGAGCCGCAGCGGGTGTGTGTCTGAGCAGGAAGACATGGGCAGGAGGAAGGAACCGGGTCCCTGAGTTATTTCAGTTTGATTCTTCTTTAGGCTCCTATCTGGTGGTCAATGGAGGGATTTCATGATGTCCTGACTTTGTACATGGCAGGGCGCTGTGAGTGCTGGCTGTATGTCCCCACAAGGTCATGCTGGTGCTGGATAGGAAGACAGTGTTGTGAGCTTCCTCACAGCAGTGTGTCCAGCCAGCGCTTGCATGCTGTGGCATGCATTTCAAGCCAATTCCTGCAGCTGAACACCTTTTGTCAGGGTCAGCGGGGACTCCTGCCATGGTAACACCCTGGCAGCTGTTCCAGCTGGGACTCTAGTTCTGAAAGCCCCATTGGCTTTGTCAAGGAGCACATCTCACCCTCAAAGGGAATCCAGAGGCAGGGGGTTCTCACAATACATTTTTGGGTGGCCTCGGTATGTGGCCACCAACTCTTGTTGGTGCCTGCCCTGAATTTTTTTCCTAAAATGCTTAATTCATTTTAGGATAAAACAAATAAATATGGTGCATACACATGCCCAAATCATTGTAATGTACTTGTGTAGGATTGGGGTTTTTTTTTGCAGACTCAATAATCAAAAATAATGTACAGTTGTCTCTATTCTTTATGGACCTAAACAGAATAGAAAACCAAATAAGGTGCTTTGCATGTTCTTGTATTTTGTTGTTGTTTGTTTTGCTTTTTTTTCTAAAGACTTATTAGCTGGTAAGTCTGCTGCAATGAAACCTGAGACTTGTACGTTAATATCACTTTTCACAGCCTCCCAGCCAGCTACTAAATCTGCTGTGAAAAGTGATATTAACAAACATACAAATATCACTTTCCACAGCAGATTTCCTCAGCCTCGGCAGCCCAGGGACAAATGAAACCCTGGATGGGGGGAGGGAGAGAGGTGAGCAGCAGGAGCTGGGGGGATGGAAACTGGGGAATGGAGCCCGAAGCCCCATGTCTGAGGAATGGCACCCAAAGCACCGTGGCCTTTGTCTGAGGCCCATGGCCCCAGCCCGAAGCCCTGCAGCTGTGGGATGGAGCCCGCCACTGTGGAGTCAGAGTCCAAAGCCCCAGGGCTGGAGTCTGCTGCCCACCACCCAAGGTCTGAAGTCCGACCCCACCATCTCTGGGAAGGTGGGGAACTCCCTGGCTATCTGTTCCTCCAGCATTTGTGTCTCCAGAGGGGGAGCCCTGCAGGAGGGGTCACTGCTTTGTCCCCTGCTCCCAGTCACTGCCCAAGAGGCTATGGCCACAAGAAAAGCCCCTGGTGGCTGCAACTGAGGAACACTGGGCTAGCATGCCTGCCCTGACAAGGACACCCCTGGGTGACCAAATGAAGCACCCTGAGCCTTTGCAATTAGTTGTTCAATTGGAAATAGAAAGGCTTCAAAGAGGCCAGCTGAGCTCCTTGTTTGCCATGGCCAAGACATCCAAGTAAACCATCTAATTGAATCAACTTTCCAAACTCACTCTCCCGCAACTGCCAGAGCATCATCTGCTGTATCGAGCCACAGATTTCAACTGGAAAATGTCAGCTAGCATTGACTGGATTAAGCCCAAGAGTTCTGGCACCTTTCCCATCTGCTCTTTATCGCTGTCCTCAGAGAAGTGAGGATGCTGCGAACGGCCATATTCTGGGGGAAAGAAGCCATCACATGTAGTGGAGAAGAGAATTCCTGAAAGAAAGAAAAAAATAAACGACCAGGAGTTGCACAGTCTGATTAGAGGTGGGCCCAAGACGGTGCTTGGATCAGAACTTTGCCAGTGTTTGCCGGATCGGGGGTGGATTTTGAAGACGGGATCTCCTGGTTGGATCTATTTCTGATCCTAATGCCTGGCTCTTTCTCCAAGTTGTCTAGGCCTGGGGGTTCCTACACCCAGCCACCCCATTCCCAGCTTTCTGTTGTTATTATTTTATTTGTATTGAGGTGTAGCCAACAGGAGCTTGGTCATGGACCAAGGCCCCATTGTGCCGGGCACTGTACAGACACAGAACAAAAAGTACCTGTTCCAAAAATTGCCAGGGAATTTGTGGCTGTGGTGATATTTAGCCTGAGAGAGGGTATGCAGAGCTGGTTTCGGGACTGGCAGGGAGACTTCTCTCTCTTCTCGCCCCTCTTAGCAGATCCATGGAGCTGGGCCAGCTGTGCTCCTGGCAATATGATGAGCATACAGCAGTCTGTCAGGTGTATCCCACAACACTTCTTCTGAGCTGCTGGAATAGCCAAGACCTGCCAAACAGCCAGCACTCCTGGCCTTACTCCTTTGAGTTAAGCCAGGATTCGATACCTGGCTGTTGGAGCCCAGTTAGCTGCTGTGATCGCCTGCAGTGTGTCATGGGATTTTCACACCCATCCTCTTTGAGTGCTCGCAGATGTACTGGAATCTGGTGTGTGCAGGAGTGAGCCATAGCGCCATGCAGATCAGCCGTGGAAAAGGGAGTCCTATCAGCTGGCCCAAGCGCCTCTGCTGGCCGACACCAGCCTGTTCCCTACAGGGCATCTTCTAGCAATCTGCGAAGTTCTGCTTAAAATGCCTCTAGCAATGCATCTCTCAGCCTTTCCTCTTTCCTTTCCTGAGTACAGAGTGCTCCGCCCACCAATGAAATCTCCTCTCCTACTCTCAGCCTTGTCCATCTGCATCCAACTCAGCCATTGTGAAACGTATCACAATTAGATTCCCGCCACCGCCCTTCACCCTTGGAGCCAGCCCTCTCATTGAATTCCTAGGTTTACCAGAGTAAGTCATTAATCTTTCCATGGCTCCCAGCATGGCTAGTAAATCTGCTTTGGCAAAGGCCGTCACACCTCAATCTGCTAACAAATCTTACCCCACATGGGACCCCAGAGGCCCTAACGTTAGGGAATGATCCACAGCAGGGTGGCGGGAACTGATGGGGAAGACATTGCTGTACTGGCCATTCTCTTCTGGGAGCTTGCCAGCTTCCATTGCATGGAAGGAAAGGGGAGAATCATAAATCAATCTGGAGTGTTTCTCTTCTCTTTAGAGGAAAAATAATAACCCCAAACAAAACAAGCTTGCAGTCAGGAGAAAGGAATTCCTAATGACAAACTTACTTCAGCTAGGACACCAGGGGCTTCAGCAATATGAGATTAAACCTGCTGTGCCGAGACTCTATTACTCCATATATTACTGTGTGCTGCTGGACTGATGGTTCTCACAGGCGGAAATATAACCCTTTGAAAATGTCAGGGAACATAATAAAGAGACCTAGCAGGGGAGGCTGGATTTCTCTGGGGCCTGATAAAGCCTATACATGTCTGGTTTCCAGCCAAGCCAAGATGGGGAGCTTATGGATGTGTTGTGTGGCTCAGGCCAGATCCTAGCAGCACCACAAAATCCCCAATTAACTGGACCCCTCCTTATAATTGGGGCTTTAGGAGAGAGGTGAAACATATCGGGATGGGGGAGATTTTGCTGCTGTACACCCATCATGCCAGACCTGTGTTGTAGATGAAGAAGAGACCTCCGTCAACAGAAGGAAAATCTCAGTGTATGGTCGGCACCTTCTTCAACTGCTGGATGTGGGTCACGTCACCATCAGTTTGTGCCTAGGGATACAATAGCATCAAGCAGAGGAAGCCTCTATCCCCCTTGCAGGCCTGCACATGTTTGGCCATGTCAGTACAGCTTTGCACAATGCACGAAGGAAGAGAGAAGTGATGGAACCCAGTCACGTGTCTCGAGTCTGCAAAAAAACAGGCTGGACATTGTTTTTTGTCAAAGCTTCCTGCCAGAAGAGCCTTTCTCCTGCCGGACCACTTCTGGAAGCCAGAAAGCAAGGGGAATGGGCAAGAAGAGCTAACGAACCTTTGATAAATAGCAAGAAAATTATGTTATAGAGCTCAGGGCGAGCGTTGAGTCAGTTCTTCCTTACCAGCTTCCTCGCCCACCCGTCTGGCCACCTCATCCTCCTCCCCAAATCCCCTTGCTCCAGGCCTCCATCACCCTCAGACCCTTTTCATTGCTCTCCATGATTCTGCACCTGCCTTTGTCTCATTTCTCATCTCCTACATGCTCTGCCAGCCCCATAATGGTCTTGATGGAATGTACTTGGACTTCTGTATGGCGTTTGACTTGGTACTGCACGAGAGGTTGATTAAAAAGCCTAGAACGATATAAAATTAACCTGGCACACATTACATGGATTAATTGGGTAGCGAAAAGGTCTCAAAATGTAATTGTAAGTGGGGATTCTGCATCAAACTGGTGTTTTCAGTGGGGTCCCACAGAGCTTGGTTCTTGCCCCTTCGCTATTTAGTGTTTTTATTCATGACCTGGAAGAAAATGTAAAATCATCACTGATGATATTCACAGAGGACACAAGAAGTAGGGGAGTGGCGAATCATGAAGAGGACTGGTCCATGATACAGAGATCTGGTTCACCTGGCACAAGCAAACGATGTGTGTTTTAATATGTCTAAATGTAACTATACATCTAAGAACAAAGAATGTAGGCCGTACTTACAGGATGGTGGACTCTATGCTGGGAAGCGGGGACTCTGAAAAACACTTGGGGGTCCTGTGGTGGATAATCAGCTGAAAATGAGCTGCAAGTGTCATGCTCTGGCCAAAAGGACAAAGGCAACCCAAAATACATACAACAGGGGAATCTCAAGTAGGAGTAGAGAGGTTATTTTCCATCAGTATTTGGCACTGGTGTGACCACTGCGTCTCGTTCTGGTGTCCACGTTCAAGAAGGTGGGTGATAAATTGGTGCGGATTCAGAGAAGAGCCAAAAAAATAGATGATTACCCTGGTCCCGTTTGGTCTCGGAATCGGAATCTGGTCTTCCCACCCCCCTTTGTGATTTTGCCCTCTTTCCTCCTTGCATTTACTGTTTAAATTAGACTGCAGAGGAATTAGGGGTAGGGCTGCCTCTGTCATTAGTCCAGCTGGGGTCACTCGATTGAACCCATTTTTGCAGCCCAGTGTGGCTCTGCCTGTGTCCCCCAGTGAGCACCATTTGGAGGCTGTGAACTTTCCCAGCTCTCCGTTGGCTCCATGGGCTCGTTAGTGCAAGAGGAGGGGAATAAATCTCTGGGAGCTCATGAACTATTTACAACCATGCTGAGCAAGCGACCTGCAATTATTTATTTATTCCCCCCCCCCTGCTTTTTTGCTGGATGGGACTTTGCAAATCCAGAGGGAAGCAGAAGTGCCTCTGGGCTCCCTCTCCAAAGCTTCTGTCTCTGGAGTTCCCACAGCAAGGCACCTCCCAGGGGGTCCAGTTGGCAGGCAGGGAAAAGCATAACACATGGGAACTGCTCAGAGCAGCCGGCAGCATGCCAGTTCCAGACTATGCAGCCGCTGCATAGAAGCACCGCCCGTTCGGTGGGTGCTGCTTTTGCTATGCAAAGGCTGTAGTATTAGCCAGCCCTCTCGCTGTCAAACTTAACTGGGCTCTCTGTGTCCGTGTGTCTCATTTGCTGTGTGTCACTAGAGCTGTGCAAACAACTGTTCAGTTATTTGTATTTTTCAGTTTGCTGGCAATTCTGGAAAAAGACAAAACCCAGCATTTCGGGTTAAACACAGACTGATTTTTTTTCAGTGAATCCAAAAGTAAAAACAACCCCAAAAATGTTTCAGGTCAAATGAAGCATTTTATTTTGACACTGGCTGCTTTGAAGCAGTTTTGATTGGGGTTTTGTTGGTTTGTTTTTAACAAAATGGAAGGAATGTTTGAAATGAAAGGTCATTTTGATCCAAAAGCTATCAAAGTTTGGTTTGTTTTCAGATTTTATTTTAGAGTTTTAAGGAGCTTTGTTTCTTTTCCGAGTGAAACAATTTGATGAAACCAATGCTTTGAATTAATTCATAGTGATATATGTGTGATCATTATAATTATTATGCAACTGACTGGTTTTCATGGCCTTTAAAACACCAGGGTATTGTCTACCCTCAGTTTTCTGTGCCACAGATTGGAAATGCACCATTTTAAGTGACATTTGTTTATGGCCTCTCTGGGAGAGCTTTGCTTTCCCTGTGTGGATGTGATCAGGAATTGTGTGTGTGTGTATGTGACACAGAGAGAGCACCACTATGTCATTGACTTCCAGGGAGCATCGATCATTTGCACCAGTTGTGGTTTAAGATTTAAGATTTTTATTGAAACACCCATCTAGATCTCTGATTCCAAACTATGTGAGGCTGAAACAGACAAAGCTCTTGTCTCTTTCCCATAGACCCGGCAGGCTGAAGTCTGCTTTCCAGGACACGGTTGCTTCAGCGCGTTGTCTTCAAAGGGCTTTTGTCATGAGGCTTAAGGGCCAAGGACACTTGCAGCCTGGCTTTATATCGGTTGGTTTGATCAGCACACGGGGGAGAGGGCCATAAAGCTGCCGAGGCTGGAGCCCAAATCTCTAATTTTGCCAGGAGGGCCTGGGTTATTCCCCCACCGGGAGTGCTAATAGGATTCTAATACGCCAGTGAATGGGATTTTTTACAACTATGAGGCTGCAGTTACTGAGACGGTGTATCGCTGGGACAGCCGTATAAATCTTCCCGATCTGCTCCCCGGAGGTGAGAGGGCTGGAGAGAGAGGTGACTCACAGGGAAGGGAGCCTTGGGAAGTGTCTGGGTCTGAAAGGTGGGGGGATGTCTTCAGAGAGGTGTACATGGCTTTCTTTGGGGAGATAGGGCACCCATTGCAGTGGCTGTCCAGGACCAAGATGTCATAGGGCTCTGTACCAATGTGCCTGACAGGACCGATCATCTGAATGAACCTTGTGCTGACTCATCTGGGAGATCTCTGCAGTGTTATTGAGGGTGGACATCTGAGCCCCCTCGCACCTCACTGTCTTTGGGAAGGCCTTTAGTCCTTGTTGAATATCCTGAGGAGCCCTTCTGTGCTGATGTCTTTGGGACACTCATATTGGTGTCTGTGGCTAACAGCAGTATATTCAGGGCAGGGAGGCACGTCACTGTCTTTGCTGGGAAGGGCATTTTTATAAATGATGGGGTCTATATAAGTCAGTGGGACTGCAGTGTATTGACCCCCCCTCCCCAATTCCCCGACTTGGGACACCCACGGAGACCTGGCATACAGCTAGAATCACTGCCTCAATGGGACTCATCTTCTTGTGCCCCATGGAAACCTCAAGAGGCTCACAGCACTGAGCAGGTGCTTTGTGGTGCCCGAATGGCATAGAGGGGGTTAATGTATCCAGCTGGGCCCTGGGGAGGCTTGTACAGGGCCGTCTCCATTTACGCACCTCCCTCTCCTCCATCTCTAGTCACTGGGATCCAACCCACTCTCACCGTGGCTCCGAGCTGCTGCCATCTGCTTTGGCCCAGGCGGTTGGACGTCTCCAGTCTGTAGTTCCTGGCTGGCTTCCCAGCACAGCCCTGCCTCTTGAGCCCGGAACAGCAGGACAGATTAGCCTGAGATGTTCCCAACTGCTATCGCAGCCCATGCGAAAGAATCTCTCATGTTAGTGCAAGAGCTGGGGCAGGGCTTTGTCTGAACAGCTGGTGTCCTGTGCTCTTACCCCTTCACTGTATGTGTGATGCGGCATGGATTCCCCCAGGAGAAGGGACAGAGAGGTTCTGACCAGTGGCACCCATAATGGGCTAGTAGAATAAAAATGGTGAGGCAACTCTTTGTGCTCTTGTTCCGTTCCACCTCCTGGGGGCGCCGCAGTGACTCTCTCCTCCAACAGTGAGCACTGGTCTCTGCCTCCTGCAATGGGATGGAGCAGCTCTCCGCGGCCTTAGCCCTGATCCTACCCTGACTTGCTGCCCCCCAAACCCCACCCTTCCCTATAAAAAGAGAGGTATATAGCTGTCCAGTGTAACCCGTCCCCTCTGGGCTGCTGTTGGGAGCGGCTATATTAGAATGACTTACAATTGCCTGTCTGCTCTTCAAACGGGCCCACAAATTGTCTCACTGATATGCCATATGCGCCAACATTGAACTGTCCCCAGCACCAATTGACCTGGGGAGTGAAAGGACCCTCCTGCATGAAAGCACCTATATTGTTTCAGCCTCTGCTCCATCCCTTGCTCTTGCAGTCCCTGTCATGTTAATGGCACTTCCAGGACATGTTGTGCTTGAGCATGTCAAAGGCACTTGCCCTGGCTCGTACAAATGCTGCTGATCTGACTGGGTGCTCTCACAAACCTGGGAGTGAAGTATCAGGGCAGAGTTGGTGGGCCTGGAGAGGAGCCTACTGATAAATTCCTATGAACCCTTCAGTCTGATCAGAGGAGGCTAGAGCAAGGTGTGGTGTGTTCAAATGCCAAATAGGGTGTTCCATATAACTTGTCCAATGCACTTTAGCATTGGCCTGACTTCATAGATTCATTCATAGATTACAGGGGTTGGAGGAACCACTGTGATCATGTAATCTGACTTCCCCTAGAACAGAGGCACTAGGACTTCCCCAGATTCCTGTTTGAACTAAAGCATCTCTTTTAGGAAAAAAAAATCCAATCTTGATTTAAAAATTACCAATAATGGAAAATCCACTACAGTCTTATGTAAGTTGTTCCAATGCTTAATTACACTCTCTGTTAAAAAAAAACATACCTTACTTCTAGTCCGAGTTTGTCTCGCTTCAGGTTCCAGCCTTTGGATTTTGCAGCACCCCTGCTTCCAGACCCTGCTTCCTCACACAGATCAGCTGATGCACCCAGTCCTGAGCTTCACACACACATAAGTAAATCTTCTCTGCTCTCTTGCTCCTCAGGTAGCACCTGACTTGAGTGCCAAAGCCATAAATATTGTATTAGTGTATCCAATCTCGGTTTTGGATTGATTTTTCTCCAACCCTGATCGCAGTAAGCCAGGAAGATGGGATTATTTTGCAGGGCAATCACTAGCAGGGGATACCTTGCAGCTGGTTCCACCCTCTTTGAACATCAATAAATAGCCAGCTCCCCGTTACATTTTGTAAGCGGTCCCACTGTCTCTGGGACATCTGTGGGCTTTTTTATTGCACTGTCCTGTAAATTGATACAGTACAGCAGACATTTTAGGAGGCTAGATCAGGACCTCTTCGTCTTAAAGATGTCTGCAGGCCTTGAACTTCTCTTTGTTCATCTTTCTCTCATGTTCTCTCTCTCTCTCATTATTATTTTTATCTGCGTTACAATAGCAGTCAGAAGCTCAGACCAAGATCAGAGACCATTGTGTTAGGCACTGGTACATACAGATCATAAGAGACAATCCCTGCCCTTGAGAATTGACCATCTAAAAAGACAAGACAGACATTTTAGAGAGGGACAGTTAAGTCACAGAAATATATAGAACCAAGTCCATGAAAGCTAATGGAATGATTCCCATTGACTTGCTCTAGATCATAAATAAAGGCCATGGTAGAACTGGGATTTGAGTCCAGATTGCGACAGTCTCAGTGCCAAGGTTTAACCATAAGCCTATCCTTTGTCTCTCTGATTATCTATCTCTGGTTGTCTAAAGTACACACTTGGAGCACAAGTACAATTAACAGAGTCCCATTTCCAGAAAAAAAAAAAATGTTCTGAAATGCTTTGCCCAGAAAGCAGGAATGGAGAATGAGATCATGTTGCCTGTAAATAAATAAAAGCGGAAAGATGTTACATTTCACCGAGGCACTTTCCTAACTCTTAGCTATGAGTGGAGATGGGAATGGTAGGAAGTTGACGGTGAGCAGCGGGCTTCTGGTGACATGGTTCATTGTAGATCCTCTCCTGGGGCTGCTGAGAAAAGGAACTGCTCCTAATGGTGGGAAACAGGGGATATGGTCTGTAGTAAGTGCATGAAATCTAATCGAATGTGTTGCCTGAAAAACATTTTCAGGATTTTCCACAATCATGCCTATTATTGTAGCACAGTTCTTGGTTGGTCTGGCTGTGTGGGGTGCTGTAGAAACACAGGAGTAGGAAACAGTGCCTGCCTGGAATACCTAACATTTCAAATAAATGAGATAGACAAAGGGAAAGGGATCTAGCATACAAGCAAAAGGTTTGGCTTTTGCTGTGACAAAGTCCACATGGCCAACATTTTTGAAATCACCAGTTTTGTTGTTTAGTATGCAAATCATCCCATTGAAGGAATGGGAATAATGCTATGCTTAAAGTGAAATCTAGGTGAAAGTGCTCTGATGGATCACAGTGATGTGCTTAACCCAAATGATGGGAGGAGGTTGAAAAGGCTGAGGGGATGGAGAGGAAAAACTAGACTTTGTTTAATTTTATGGCAAGCAAAGGCTTTCAAGCCACCACCACCAGGATAATACCAAATGAGGGTAACATGCTTATCTACACAGAGTAGATTTCACGCAAGGCAGAGAGCCATCAACGTCCTAAACACTGGGGAAACTTGTAGGATGTGCAAGTCTTGTTATTCCAGGGGTGCATCCCACCCACTGTCCCAAGTACCTGAAGTCACTCAATTTCCACCTAACACACACCTTACACTCTGGGCATTACCAGAGAGAAACCGCACCACCAGATCTCACAAATACTCCTCACTCTAAGGGATATCATCCCTCTAAATCCCCAGATCACCTATATTCCACACCCATGAGGCATCTGCCACTCAAGTGTTACACTAGAAACAAAGAACCAATGTTCTGCATTTTCAGCAAGGGATTGAATCTGCAGCATGTTGAGTTTCCAGGATAAATTATTGCTGGTAACCTTCCTCATTTTGGATCTTCATGATACATTATGTCTCTCCTTTGCGCCCTGGTGGGTTCAGATGTGAAGGCAGAACTGAATTTCCAGTGCTCCCATGAAAAGCCAGAAAACTCATTTGAATATTCTTTGCCTAGTTGTGTAATAGGAATCAAGTTCATGGCACTGGGAATATAATCGAGCAAACGGCTTTTGCGCTTATCAAATGCCTCAGCTCTGCTTGGGCATTTAATCACTGGCAAAAGCCATTTATTGCCTCGTATACTCCTCTTCTATGAACATTAGCTCTTAAATACCCAGCATAATTAAAGGTGAAACTGCTGTGCTTTGTTGAGTCTTCTATCTGGAGAAAGGGTAACAGATGAGGTAGGAGTTCTGATGGAGTTCAAGGTGAGAGCTGTAAAGCCGATTTTCTGCATGTGTCAGGGACATTATTTTAGGAATGTATAATTCCGCTCGTGAAAATTGAGGCTGGCTGAAATAATTCACAGTTAATGAACTTAGAGTTATAGCCCTGGCGCTGAGATTCCCTCTGCGCTTTGCATGGTCGATTTGGCTTGTCAGATGTTTAAGGACGGTATGGAAATGACAAAAAGGATTTGAGGGAATTACTTGGATTCCCCACATCCCCGTTTCTTTGTTTTTAAATCCCTTTTTGGAAGAAAGGAGATAAATTCTCTTCTGCTTTGGATGAGCCAGCCAGCCCTGAGTCTACACCTTTCACCTTCTTTCCCCTTTGTCTTGTGGATATATCTTATCCAATAATGGTTTTTAAAAACCTCAGTAAATATTCACTTTGCTTTTTAAATGAATTTGTGTTCCCACTTTATAATAAAGTACATATATTAACAATGTATAAAGGGTTAATTAATTATTGACGTTATAAGCATATTACAGATAGTAGTAGTCTATATGGTCTTATCTATGGTAGGTTCTTTCATATCCCACCTTGCTATAGTATCTGAGCACCTAACAATCATTAGCATATTTATCCCCTCTGAGCCAGGGCAGTACTGTTATCCCCATTGTACAGCTGGGGAACTGAGGCCCAAAGAGGCTAAATGACTTGCCCAAGGTCACTCAAGAAGACTATTGTAAAGAAGGGAATTGAACTCAGGTTTCCTGAGTTCTAGATTAGGGCCCCAATCACGGGAGTATTGTTTTTCCTCGTCCAGAGTGTCTGATGCCTACAGAAGTTCACATACTAGACGAGCCCCCACCTGTGTGAGAACCACCAATTTGGTTGACATAACACGTACTGAACAAGACATCTCCCATGGTAAACCCCGCAGTTGCTACAGCTTGAGCTAAAAAGCTAGTCTTTTAACAGATGCATATATGCAAGGATTCTAAGTAACCTGATTGATCTGTTGGGCTCTGCAGCGAGCTGTTGCCATTGATTGGCCATTTATTAAAAGCTCTGTTAATCGTTTATTAACACTTTATAAACTACATATAAATGGACCCGTCATAGTAAGTGGGACCAAATTAACTCTGGCTGCTCTGGTCCCCTTTTTGTGTTCGTTTCCCATGAACACTCGACCAATTAGCTTTTACCAGCAGGAATGCTCATAGTGGACGTGGCATTGCAAAGTGCCAGTCACTGGAGTCCCTGGGAGCTGAGGGAGTCCTGCCCCCTTTTTGGAACCGGCCCTGGAAAGCAAATTTCAGTCACATGTACAGGGTTGTTCAGACAATGCAAATTGGAGACACCTGTGCTTATCCAGCCAGAGGCCAGGAGCTTTACCATGTGACTTAGCATAGCTGACCAATCCCAGTTAAGCAACACATAGTTCAGACATTGGATATCTGCTGCCATTGATCCAGAAATACATTTAATATTAATAATTGAAGAAATCTGAATGACAGATTTCCTGTGAGGTTCTTATACATTCATCTGTTGGTAGTCCTGGACTTAGATGGACCTCAGGTCTATCCATCTGGCAAGTCCTATGTTTGTATACATCTGAGGAAACCAAGAACTGCTTGTCAACACTCTATGAGCAGAAAGGAAAATTCATTCAGGAAAATTATTATGAATTATTCATCTGATTCTGCTGGGTTTGGACCCTTTGTAGCCCTCACTCTCAGTTAGTGACCGATGAGGGAGAAATTGTTTGGCTTCTGCCTGAAGCGCTTCTCACCACCCCTAAATGGTTTCCAAAGAGGTAGATATACCTGCTCTAGATTGAATTTCAAGGTTGGTTGATGATGCAGGAAGAATGACTTCAGTGCTTCTGGTTGCTGGCTTCCTGGATATGGAGAATGCAGATTCCATGCTCTGGGAAGCAGCCGGAGAGCGTCATTGTTGCAGATGAACTTTGGCGGACTTGATGACTTTGGAGATGAGGAATGAAATACAGATTCTTTCACCTCCAGGTCAGTGGTTCTCAACCACAGGTGTGAGTACCCCCGAGAAAACACAGAGGTCTTCCAGGGGGTACATCATGTGCCCTGAACTCATTAGGAGACAAAGATATTTTTACAATGACACATTTGCACCCAATGGTAACTTTGGCCCAAATCCTCGAAAGTGTTTGTTACACAGCTCCCATGGGTGTTAGGCACCTTAATATCTCTGAGGTTCTGGGCTTTTATCCCTGTTCATTGCAAAACCACCATTCATTTTCTTATCAGGAGAGCAAATAAATAATAACAATAAATCCAGCAGATTTGCTCCTATTTAAACCATATCCAGCATTCATTACATTCATAGTAAAACCCAAGACTTATTCTCCAATCAAGTTGGTACTAGGACAATGCCTAATGCTCTTGGCTCCTTTAGCATACTTTAGAGCTTTTCACACATCTCTATTAGCAGTTCTTTAATACTTATAATGACTAGTCATTGAAGTGACACATTTTCAAAATGTCCTCCTTATAAAAGGTCTAGTCACAGTGTACCTGGTGCCATTTCTTTCCATTGGTTTTTACTGAAAAGGCCAAAATCCACATAGGCAAAAATAACTCCAGAGAACTTTGCTAAAGCTCATAAGCTGCACATGCAAAAGTCAGTCATTTTTCTCCTACTTCATCAAATTCAAACAGCAGATGCTAAAATGAGTTTCCATGTGACTAAGGTGTTACAGTTTGTGCAGGTTGTACTGCAGTATGTTGACTAGTGTACTGCAAAATAAAATAAATTGTCATAACTGGACTACCTGGAATAAACAAAGACTTTGATACTGCCAGCTGTTAAGTATGTAGGTGCTTCATTTGGACGTCAATGAGGTGAGTCACATGTAACATTAAATGCATGTACATGTTTTCAGGATTGGGACCTATGTTGTTTATTTCACAGTTCTCAAAGGAATGCTAGTTCACCTCACAGGACATGTAGAAAGGCAAGATCCCTGCCCCAGCAGAAATTGCCCAGCATCTCTCTGATGCGTGGACACTCCGTTTCAGCATAAAAGTGCCTTTATTCTGGACTAATTACTCTACTTTGGAAATGGAGTAATAATTCTGGGATCTATTTTTCAATCTTAGGTATTTATATGGCGATGGCATGTGTGATCACCTCACAGCTATTCATCTATTTATCCTGACGACACTCTTGTGCAATGCTATTATCCCCATTTTACAGACTGGGAATTGAGGCACAGAGAGATTCCACACTGGTTTACTCTTAATAGTTAAGTTGATATAGCTTCAGCGCTCAGGGATGGGAAAAATCCACACCCCTGTGCCAAACTAGCCCCTAGTTTAGATGCAGCAAGGTTGATGGAAGATCTTGGAGAGGCAGGATTACTAACATTGATGGAAAAACCCCTTCTGTCACTGTAGGAAGTGTCTACACTATGGATCTACAGCTGCAGTACTGTAGCTGCAGTCTGTTCTGTAGACAGGGCCTGAATGACTTGTCCAAACACTCAGAAGAGGCTAATACCCTGCACGGTGGAGCAAAACATCTTTAAACTATATAAATATCTGCCCTATTTCTTATGGATGTCACAGTAAGGATTTGATCAAAATAATTCAACAGGAGTCTTTCCATGGACTTCAATGGGCTCTGGATTGGAACCTGTAAATGATCTTGAGGTGATGCATTAGCCGGATTGTTTTATAATGTATTTGATCACTTACGTGGTGATTTTTCAAACGTCAACCATTTGAGATAGGTCGCTAGCTCAAATTAGTGATGCTCCATGTCCAAAGAAATGTCTCTTGAAATTGAGCTGAGACTCATAACACAGATAAATGGGCTGGCATCCCATAGCTAAAGAAATGTAAGGAGAGTATTAACCCTCATTAAAAAAGACAACTCAGTCCAATACTCACAGTAACCCTGTCACAGAAACACTGGATTTTTTGTCTCTTTATTTTTCAGTTATTTCTGCCATTGAACTAGTTTAGGGACATAGGAACTGCCATATTGAATCAGATCTGTGATCCATCTTGTCCAGTATCCTTTCCCCAATGGTGCCCAGCAAAAGAGACAAAGGAAATCACAAGAAACCTAATAGTGAATGATTATAAAATAGCCATCCTATAGGAGAAGTTTCTTCCTGACCCCAGGCCATTAGCAGCTAGCAAATGCCCTGAAGCATGGGGATTTATATCCATTCTTTTTTTTTTTATCCTGTGTAATATAACAGTGGATGTTCTCATTAGCTATATAAATGTCTAATCCTTTTTTGAATCCTGCTAAGGTCTTGCTCTCAATGATACCTAATGGCAGGGAGGTTAATTAAGTTGTGAAAAAAAGATCTCCTCATATCTATTTAAAACATGCTGTCTTTCTATTTCATTGAATATCCCCTTGTTCTTCTGGAGAAAGGCGAAATGGTAGAGCCGCTTGAAAACTTTCTGATGGAAAATGACAATTCAACATGTTTTGCAGGAATCTATCGATTTTTGTCGTGTTTTCATGGAAAATTATTGAAATGTTTCATTTTTACTTTTATGCTATTTTATATAATATCATATAAAAGTGAAACAGTTAAAGTCAAAGTAAAATATTTTCATAATATTTCATTTTGCAAAAAATTCCAAGATTGCAACTTTTCATTCCCAATTCAGTATGAAACCAAAATCTGAAATCTCAGAATTTCCCACAGGACAGAAATTCAATTTTTTCACCAGTTCTGGGCAGTCGGGTTGCCCAGTTTTGTCCCTGCTGTGTGCTGGTTAATAATATGAACATTTCAACAAAATGCATGGGATCTTGCAGAAAGCTTCATTGGTTTGTTATTTCTAGGATCATCCTCGGGTCTTTGGTGAACCTATGCAAAGGTCGAGTCAATCTTTACTCCCCTCCAGGCATCTGGTATAGTAGATCATTTTAAGGAATACATATTTTTGTTACAATGAAGAGGCTGAGGATACTGCAGCTCCTTCAGAACTCTTGACTCTGATGTCTGCTCCAGGACATGTCTTGTTCCTTGGTCTGTCATTTTGTTTTAGGGCTTCCTGATGCTACAGTATTCTTCAATACTCAGTTTTTAGTATTCAGAATGAGTAGGCATCTTCCCAACATCCACTGTGGTGAAGAGAGGTAAAGAAATCATTTAGTTTCCCTATAGAGTCCTATAGAATTGGTCCCTTTCCTCACTAGTATAGACCAATGATTCCACTGATTCGCTTGCAGGCTTTCTACTTCTGATATTCATAGACTCAAGGGACCATATCCTCAGCTGGTATAAATGAATCCAGTTGCACTGAAATAATAAGAATGGCCATACTGGGTCAGACCAATGGTCCATCTAGCCCAGTATCCTGTCTCTGACAGGGGCCAATGACAGGTGCTTCAGACAGAATGAATAGAATATGACAATTTTGAATGATCCATCCACTGTTGTCCAGTCCCAGTTTCTGCCAGTTGGAGGTTTAGGGACACCCGGAGCATGAGGTAGTGTCCCTGACCATCTTGTCTAATAGCTATTGGTGGACCTATCCCCCATGAACTTATCTAATTATTTTTGGAACCCAGTTATACTTTGGGCCTTCACAATATCTCCTGGCAATGAGTTGCACAGGTTGACTATGCATTGTGTGAAGAAATACTTTGTTTTGTTTGTATTAAACCTGCTGCCTATTAATTTCATTGGGCATCCCCTAGTTCTTGTGTTATATGAAGGGGTAAATAAGACTTCCCTATTCATGTCCTCCATGCCAAGTCAATGGGGCTACATTAATTTACATCAGCTATGGTTTTGACCTGATGACTTTAAGGTCAGTTAAACTTGTCTGACCACCAAGTTCGTCAACGGATTCCTGCATGAAGCCCAATCATTTGTGGGGATTCCCTAACAACAGGGCTGCATACAGGCTGGCTCAGCTCATTTTTAACTTGAAATGATGACAAGCCAGAAAACCTGTAGCCACCTTGAGTCACCCCCTGCTCCCACCTCCTTTTTCCTGTCATTTTCAACCATGAAAACTTTCCCTGATCACATTGTATGTCCCAAACATTTACTAAAGTTGAAGCCCAGCATTTTCTTTACCAATACGCTGACTGAGACAAAAAGGTGAACTTTTTTCCCTAGACTGGTCAAAATATAAATTGTAAAGGTGTTTGCTTTCAAAGTCTGAGTACAGAATGGATCAGAGCAGCAAAATTCCCAGCCAGCTCAGAACTGTTCCAAAGGTAGCTGTGTTCAAACCCATTCATTTCCAGTCGGTTTGTATTATGAAGATTCAGATTCTTTGGCTAGATTTTAAACAAGCCCTGGATCATTTCTGACAGTTAAGAACAGCTGTAGCTACCCATGCTAACATTGCTCTAGTTCTACCAGGCATTATATCAAGGTAATTTCCTGGCCTCTGTTATGCAGAGGGTTAGATTGGATGATCACAGTGGTCCCTTCTGACCTGAGCATGTATGAATCTATGAGAACACTTCATGTACCAGGACATAAGCTGATCATAATATTTCTTGTAGAAATAAATGCCTTTCTCCCATTGGTCCAGGCATATTATGGGGATTTTCACCTTCCCTTGAAACATCAGATATCAGATACTGCTGGAGCAGGTTACTAGAATGGATGGACCAATTATGTGGTTCTTCCTAAAAACAAAATCGATGTACTTTGATTTGTAGGTATTTAAAAAACAAATTGGAATGTTATTTATTGTAAAGACCTTTATAATCAATAGGGATGATACTAACCAGATTTAATGGCCATTTAATAGGTTCTGTAAAAGTCATTCTAAAAACCTCTAGGTCAAGATCCTCAACTGGCATAGCTCTATTCAACGGAGCAACTTCGTTTACCCTGGCTGAAGAGGATCCATCCCATAGAATTTGAAAGGTGATTAAATCTTTTTTTTCTAACATTTTTAAATTATCCAACAGAATTATGGCCCTGATTCAGCAGAGTTCCTTGCTCAACCTTAAGCAAATGCTGACGTCCCATTGACATGTTTAAGTGCTTTGTGGAATTAGGGCATATAGCGGAATGAGATGGAACATACAGATGCTGCCCTAAGGAGGAGACCTCAAAACCCTGTTGCACCCTGTTCCGGTGATATCCCTAGAAAAAATGGTTTTCTGAGCCAGCCAAAGATCCCTGCAATACAGTTCCCTAGGATGGGGTCAAAGGAGATCTGTCTCTTCTAAATTTCATAGGACTTTCTCATGATTGGTATTCATTCTTTTTTGCCTAAAGCAGAACTGAATATTAAGTGCAGGGATCTGTTTAAACCTTTATAAATGCATGTTTAATATCTGCTTAATGCGAGATTGAATTTCTGAGCCATTAAGTTATATCAGATAATTTTTATAAAAATAGAAATCTAGTGGGGAAATTTCCTCTTGGGACATAATCCCATTTGATATTAAAGAGAGAGAGATTTTACAAGTTAGAGTTGACATTGTTAGTGATAATGGAATACTTCATACACAGAAGCTTTCACTAGTGCTTTAAAAATCTTAATTAGTTAAGATTCATGAGATCCCTAGATAGCTGATAAATACTATGCCTGTTTTGCAGGTGAGTAAACCGAGGCACAGGTATGTTACCGGACTTGCCCAGTAGAGCTCAGTGAGTCCTAGGTGAAGTCAGGGATAGACCCCAGGAGTCCTACTTTCTACTCACTCTCACTCTGACCATTAGACCTGCCTCCCAGGGCCAAGAGTAGAACCCAAGAGTCCTGCCTCATGGTCCGCTTTGCTTTAGCCATTAGACTACACTACCACCCAGAATTAAAAATAGAACCTGGGAAGTAGGGTGACCAGATGTCTCAATTTTATAGGGACAGTCCTGATATTTGGGGCTTTTTCTTATATAGGCACCTATTACCCCCAACTCCTTGTCCCCGTTTTTCACACTTGCTATCTGGTCAGCCTACCAGGAGTCCTCCTCGATATAACTGTTAGAGAACATCACTTTCTTAACTGAAGGTCTAATTCCTACTGCTATGCTGTGGCACTAGCTGGCCAGCAAGTCAACATATATGGATATGGGCAGGATAAGCCCGTAGTTGGTACTGAATTCTTGGCAAAGCAAGATCCCCCCTCCCCGCCCCCGGCATTACCTTCAAGGCCCAAGGATTTCTCTGCTGCTTGCTCTTTTTGTGAATGTCTGAATGGAACCACTGATCTGCCTGCTCTCCTCTCCACCTATGGTGAGAATATTCAGATGCTCTTGTTGCCTTTCAGAGCTGAGAGCACAGCAGCAAATCACCACCTTAAAGCCTTACACTGGAGGCACTAGTGGTGTAAAAGCTCCCCTCTCCTCCAGATATTAGCTGGCAAATTCCAGGTCTGGCCCAGGACTGGACAGGCACAGTTTGGTAAAGTGGCTCCTTTTCTCTTGCTGTGTTTGTATTAAGCAGTTTAGTCCCTAGAGCTGTGGCCCAGATTCTCAACAGTACCTCATTCCCTTTGATTTCAATGGGAGCTAGGTGCCTAAATACCTTTGAGAATCTTCTCTTACGGTTTACTAGAGTGGATGGGGATTCCCCTTTCCCGCCCCCACCCCATGAAAGTTTTTGGTGAAAATGACATTTTTGTTTTATCTTGTTGCGATTTGTCTTTGAAATCATGTGGTTTTGTTTAAAAATAGGGTTTTAAAAAACGTTTTCGAATGTAATTGCCAAACACCAAACGTTTCTCCGTTTTCAATAAAAACAGTTGTTTTGAGGTAAAAATTTCCACTTTTGTAAAAAAACAAAAACAAAACAATAACAACATTGTGATAGAAAATATTTTGCCTTCACTGCTTAGCTTCACACGTGCATCTTCAAAGAAACAACTACATCTACTCTTGTTTTCAGGGCATGGTCAGGGGCTCGGTGAATTTATTCCGAAGCTGTGAAAGGGATTTGGAGGGTTAACTCCTGGCTTCTTATATGTACTACAGTTAATCAGGTTCAGCTGAGCGTAATTAAGAGCAGACCCTGAGAAAGGGGCTGGCCCAGAGAAACAAGAGAGAGGTTTTCTGAGAAGAAGTCAGGGCCTTGTGGTCTGGAGACATGCTAGCTGCCTTGTTTGTGTTGGTGGTTAGGAGTTCACAGTTGTATGAAGGGAAGATGGCTAGAGGCTGTTTTGGACTGTGATGTTTTTGGCTCCACCAGCAGCCCAAGAGCAAAAAATACCCACCCACCTGAATTCCCAGAGACATTTCCCCCCAGGATTCCTGCTCTGTATCTGCCCAAACATGGAGCCCTGCCACGCACCCTCCGCCTGGAATCAGAGCCGTCATATCCTCTGCCTGCTGCTATCTATCATGCTATCATGCATCAATTCCCCTCCTGCTTCCAGCGGTTCCCAAGTGTCCACCCCCACTCTGAAAACACCAGTGCAACAGTGGTGGGGGGAATCACAGCGACCCACTTAGCATGTTGATGGCAGGCTTTGCACTGACTGACAATCACCAGGCCCTCTAGGCAGGGAAAGTGAATGGAAGCAGAAGAATGGAGCAGTGTATATCACTGGGAACATCCGTCCGCCAGACTACAGTGAAATGTCTGTCCCAGGTTAGTCTGAGAATTACTAACAAATCCCTGCTAGTCCGGGACTATCTGAGACTATCTGCAACCGATTGTCAAACTTCTTATGAATAATTAAGAAAAAAAGTGTCAGAGAAAGAGAGAGAAAGCTGAAGAAATAATCTTTATTACATTTTAATCTGAGCCATTTTCAAGCAGTTTGATAAGGTGGACTGTAGAAATGTCAGCTTCCCCTTATCTCTAATTGACTTAAAGTAAAGGCAGAGTCTAATCCCCCCCACCCACGCATGGGAGCCTGGGATGGGAAGATGAGGGTGATTGATTTCTGGCTTTTTAATTAACACTCTGTCCGCTTTAAAAACAAAGGGGACGTGGAAGCGGGGAGGGGGAGCGGCATGGGACGGGGGAAAGGAGGGAAACGAACGTGATGACATTTAGAGCTCTCAGCACGGGGCGTGATGGACTGCTGTGTGGTGGACTGTCGAGTAAGCTTAAGGCCTCGTTTTCTTCTTGCTGAGAGCGAGGCGAAACAGGTGCGTTCCTACTGGATTCAGTGGAGTTACCCCAATTTATAGAGGCGCATGTGTGTGTCTATACTGCAGCCTGTGTGTGACTGGCAGCTCGGGGAGACAGCCCCCTCCTGGCGGTCCTCTAGCTAGCTCACTAAAAAGAGAAGTGAGGATGCCTCGGTGTGGGGTGCTGCACAAGCCTGCCCGACCCACCCCGCTGGGTACATAAAAGTGTGTGCAGCCATTGCTGAAGCTCACCCTGCTGTATTCTCACTGCTATTTTTAGCCAACTAGCACAGGTATGTCTACATTAGCAGCCATTTGCATGCACACACACCCTGGCTGCAGTGTAGACGTACCCTCGGTGGAGGATCAGGTCCTTGGTTTCTTCAGAACAGAGGATATGCTGAGTTAGGGCTCACGAGACTCCCTAAAGTTGCACTACAAGGAACATTACTGAGCGCTGTGCTTCACTCTGAGGTTGGCCACCGTCATGGGCTGGATGCCATAGACCAGTATGTTGCCCTGTCTTGGCAGGATACTGCACCAGGTGGGCCAGTGGTCTGTTCCAGTGGCTTGCCAGTGTCCCGCTGCTCCCGTGATGCCAACGGGGTTCTTTTCCCATGGCAAAAGGGTGTGCTGCTGTGTGGATGCCTTTGGAAAGAAGTCTAGAGGCCAATTTCCTCTTTTTCCACCCCTCTTACCCAAATACCCCGCCTTCTCCTCACTTGCTTCCTCTGGTTTTCCCGCCATTTGATGTGTCTATCAATATCCCTCCCTTTGTTTTCGTGGCTGATTTCCATGCCTGGATACCTTATAGGACAAGTGTGCCACTAAGCATAACCGCGAGTGGTTCATGAATATTACCAACAACACAAGGTTCATGTCTTGGCAGAGCTGCCAGTCCTGTCTGGGGAACCTGTGAAGAAATACGTAGACATATACATACACGCGTGCTTCCATACACACACATGTTTGTGTGTAGGTGTGTAGAGAAGAAAAAACCTTCTAGGTATTTGGAGGGTGCCTATTGCCGCAGTAGCAACACTTCAAGGTTTCTTTGCTCGTGTTTGCACTTACACACTCCCGCTTACATTCAGGGCATCGTGTGTGACTGCTAACACACCCACCATTGTCGTGCCAGTGTTGCCAGACTATGACCGCAGAGATCTTAGCCGCTGGCTGTGGGTCAAGACAGCCCCATTGTGTAGTTGCAGTGCCACATGCTTTAATAGTGCTGGCAGTGATTAGTTATCAGTGAAGAGAGAAATAAGGAGGGGGGATTTGATGATGGCTTGCCTCTTCCCTGAGCTTTCTGGATGGCTGCAGCTGCACAGATGTGTGTGTGATGATGGGCCTTGGAGCAATGGCTCGCCTGCTGCTGGGCTTGTTATGCTTGCATTTGCCGTCCTGCTGCAATGTACTTACACTTGTCCGTTTAAGTGTCAGCTGCTCAGCGGAGAGGGTTGTTTATGCAGCACTTAGTAACATCCACAGGGTAATGGGCTGTGCAGAAGACCCTGGGATAATTGGGGGAAATGACTGTAAGTGGATTAGCCATGTGTCTGGATGGAAGGAATTTGAATTCTTTTTTTTTTAATACATATTAGTCCAAACCTTTATATCGCTTTGGGATTCTGGAGGTGGATTTAATGTTGGGTGAGCAAAGTGGAGTGCACTTGTTCCTTGCAGTGCCTTGAAGCACATTTTCAGACTGTGACCCCGGCTGTGCATCCCAGGGTCCCTCGGAACCCACCCCGGCAGCCTGGAAAAGCAAATTGTGGCGTTAATGGGAAAGGATTGGTTTGGGAGAAGGGAAAGATCAAGCTCCTGCTGAGTTGGAGGAGCACATGGCAATGCGTGTCCTCTGTGATTGCAAGGGGTAAAGGAAATCTGGGAGGCAGCTGTGTGATTGTCCTAGAAACAAGGCTAGAGACTTTGGGTATGTCTGCACAGAAGCTGGGAGGTGTGATTCCAGACTGGGGTAGACATACATGCACTAATTCTGATCAAAATAGCCACTAAAAATAGCAGTGTAGTGGCAGCTTGGACTAGATGCCTAAAGACATACGCAGCAGGTTGGGCGGCTGGCCCGAGACACTGTGGCCACACTATATTTAGCGCACAGGTTCAGTCAGAGCTAGTGTGTGTAGGTCTACCTAAGGTGGGAATTACACCCACAGTGGCAGTCTGGACCATACTTATTCTGCAGTACCTGCAGCTTTGCTCTGTTTCTTTATTCTAGAAGTGAGGGCAGATAGTTATCTATCTCCAGCTTCTCTAACTCTCGTGGGCTTTGCATTCCACATGCTCGTCTTTCCAAGAAAAACCCCTGACATTTTGCTCTCTTGCATGGGTCCTGACTGTTTTTGCAAATCTGTAGCAAAGCACAACAAACCCTCCACTTTTCTAATTCTTTCAGTTTTTTCACTAAATGTTTCGTACAGAATGTGTAGTATCAATGACTGCGTTGGAATTACAAGCTATTACTTTAAGTGTGTGTGTGTGTGTGTGTGTGTGTGTGTGTGTGTGTGTGTGTGTG
>ML677397.1:4755173-5013793 GCA_007922305.1 Dermatemys mawii | reverse complement strand
TGTGTGTGTGTGTGTGTGTGTGTGTGTGTGTGTGTGTGTGTGTGTGTCAGGGCGGTGGCGGGGGGGGTTGTTTTTGATCCTATTGCAGGCTAAAGTGGCTCTGTAGTGTGCAATCAGAATTGGGCAGCAAAGAGCAAGCTTAAAGCAAGGTGTAATGAGTTGTGTCTTGTTGCCTTAGGGAGCAGCCTGTTTTTTCTCTCTCTGTTTTTAGATTCTTATGTGTTTTTCTGAATTCTAAGAAATAAAATAGTGTAATATTGCACCTTTCCAGCAAGACTAGTTATATTTTTTATCTAGCTTCTTTCATAGAATCATAGAATTGATTCTTTGTGTGTTTGCTGTGAACATAACACAGATCCTACAGTACAAGTTTCTTAAAGGGCTCTTTGGAGGCTGAATAGATTGAGGTTGCTCAGTTCAAAGAGGAGAGAAATTAATGGGGACTCCATTGAGGTCTGAAGAAGATAATGAATACCATAGTGATATCTGATTTACCTTCTCTGTTTGCCTTCCAACACAATACACAGAGAAGGAGCTATTCGGTGAAATTGTAGTGCCACAGGTTTTATACAGCTAAAGGAAATATTTAAGGGTCGAGGGGAAGTCCCGAAGTAGCCAGTGGAACCCATTCTCTCTAGATAGGCAGTCCCAGACAAGACTGGAAGGATCTGCAGAGAAATAGATTTGCTCTAGGAATTATCTTTGGGAAGTTCTCTGCCTGAGTTACACAGGAGGTCAAACAAGATGATCAAAATGGTCCCTTCAGGCCTTGGAATCTGTGAATTGGACATTTGTATGGATTTACATGGATAATGAGGCCATCCTCAGCTGCAGTATGTTGTTATAGTATTATGGCAGTGCCCGCTGAGATATGGGGCTCCGTTGTGCTAGGCACTGTACATAGTAAGAGGCAGTCTTCAGAGAGAATATAAACCTGTTGTGCTTCAGGGCATAAGCCAGTCATGATGTAAATTAAAATTAGGAAGACATTTCTCCATAAACAGGTTAGTTTATATTTTTCCAGGATGGGGATTTTCTTACACTTTTCTCCAGAGCAGGTGGCATTGGCCACTGTCAGAGAGAGGATACTGGACTAGATGGGCTACTGGTCAGATCTAGTCTGGCAGTTCCTCTGTGGATGCCCCAGGAGAGTAGATCAGTTGAATTGTAGCTTGTCATCTGCACAGAGGGCTAAAACACAGAGAAAATGACTGAAAGAGTGGGCACCAAAGGACAGCAGGGCCTGCCAAACCTGGCTGAAGGGGCGAGGAGCTTAATTGACTCCTGACTGTGAGAGAGACAAAAGACTCTCCTGTAACAGCCGCTTTGGAGGAAGAAAGGAACGGACTGTGCTCCCCTGGCATAGTAAGTGCTGCCAGCCTGCCATCCCTGGTGAGTCAGAGCTTCAGAGAAAGGGCCTGGCAGATGATGTGAAAATGAAGTGAGAAACCAAACTGATTTAGCAGCCACCAAAAGGCGGTAGCAACCCAGAAATGAGCTGGGCTGTGGGGACGAACTCTGGGAAAGGCAGGCACCGGCGAAGGGAAGCGACAAAGCAGTGAGCTGACAACGAGGCACTGCCCAGGACTGTCAATGAGCTCTGGTTCCAGTCCTACAGTCAGCCAGTGAACAGCAAGAAGAAGAGAAATCCTTGCTCGTCATGCATTTTTACTTTCTGTTCCTCTCCCCGCGCTGTCAGTTCTCTGTCGTTTGTTTAACCAGGTGTCTCCCTCTGTTTCCTGTCCCGTACTGTCCGGCTAGGCCAGCACAGCCACTACTGCTCCTCACCCACCCTCCTGCCAGTCTCTCACTCTAGATCTTTTCTTCTGATGCAAGGCGTAACAATCTCAGCCTTGTCCGTGCTTTGGGGGTGTTCTGAAAACTAGGGATGGATCTGAACACTGCTAAAGGGCTTCAGAATGTATTGCTCTTACCCATCAGTGCTGCAAACACTTCTGCTGGGGATGTCTCATTATCAGATGCTAGGCATAAAAACACCTAGCTAGCTTGAAGGTTAGGTGACCAGATGTCCCGATTTTATAGAGACAGTGCTGATTGTTGGGTCTTTTTTTCCCTATTACTCCCTGCCCTCTGTCCCAATTTTTCACACTTGCTGTCTGGTTACCCTACTGAAGGTTCATAGTAATTCCAGCTCCATGCTTTATAAAGATTATGGCTGGTCAGGCACTACATGTAGATAATGTACGCCCTAAGGCAGTGACTCTCAAACTTTTGTACTGGTGACCCCTTTCATATACCAAGCCTCTGAGTGCGACCCCTCGCCCCTTATAAATTAAAAATGCTTTGTATATATTTAAAACCATTATAAATGCTGGAGGCAAAGTGGGGTTTGGGGTGGAGGCTGACAGCTCGCGACTCCCCATGTATTCACCTCGCGACCCCGTGCCCTGAGAACTCCTGCCCTAAGGGGATGCAAATGTCTGTGCACCTGGGAGACAGGTCTAAAAGGCAGGTGTGTACTTCAAAATGGCTATGCCCACCGAAATGCCGCTGCGGAAAGCGGAAGCTTTCACTTTCCGCGGCAGCATCTCGGCGGACATAGCCCTGGGGGGCCACATGACTTTTTCCTCGGTGAGAAGGGGATGCCGAGGAAAAAGTCTGAAGACCCCTGGTCTAGTAGGTAAGGCACTGGACTGGGTTTTGTCAATGGGCATGTTGGGCAAATCATTTCAACTTCCTGTGCCTCAGTTTCCCCTTCTGTGAAGGGGGCTAATGATGCTTGCCTTCTTTTGAAAGTGCCTTGAAATCTATGGATGAAGAGTACTGTAAAACAGCAAAGTGTGGTTCTGGCTTCAGTTTTGTATCTAAGCTCGAGTGTAAAACTAAAGAGATGGGCCTGGGGTTTATCAGTAGTAGTATTTTAATTGCAATAGCACCTAGGAGCCGCAGTCATGTACCAAGACCCCATTGTGCTAGGTGATGTACAAACAGAGCAAAAAGAGCCTCCTGCCCCAGAAGGCTTAGAATCCAAGACAAAAGTATATTTTAATGTAGTTTATAGGCACTGGATTTCCACGCTTAGGGCATTATGAATTATTAAGGAGCACTAATGCTTTATGGTCTCTCTTTCATTGCCAGAAATCAATTTGCTAAGGGTTAGATCTGCCATTGAACCTCTTTGGAGCAGGGGAAATGTTTTCATTCTGGCTTTTCAAATTCCCTTCCTATCGCAAAGGTTAAAATCAGCCACAAAAATGCCACAACCCACTGTGACAAGTTTCTTTCTTTTTTTAAAAAAAAATTAAATCTGTAATAAAACCTGAAAACCAATATAAAACAACGAAGCATGATGTAAATTCTGACTCCCATGCACGGTTGTAATAGAAACCCATTATGCTTGTCTGAGCCACTAACGCCTCCTTATTGAGAGAGCCCCAAATTCGATTTATATCTCACGGCACCGAATAAACATGTAAAGGCTGCTGAAATGGCCCCGATAAATCCTAACAGCCTCGTGTGTTTTCATTCCCGTGCATAGAAAAATGAGGGAGAGAATGAGGAGGAGATATGGCCATGCTATCCTGCTCGTAGGGTTTAAAGGCCAAAGGTGAAGGGAGTTAGGCACCTAAGTGTCTGAAGAGCCTAAACCCAATTTTCAAACAGGACTTTGGGCCAGGTTTGAAAGGTTTTAAATCATGTTTAGGCGCCTAAAAACCTTTACAAATCTGACCCATTGGCCCTTAGGAGACTAAATGTCATTGAAAGGCAATAGGACTTCTGCTCTGAAGTGCCTAAATCC
The DNA here is from genome assembly GCA_007922305.1 of Dermatemys mawii. NCBI lineage: Eukaryota > Metazoa > Chordata > Testudines > Dermatemydidae > Dermatemys > Dermatemys mawii. Next base: position 5,010,033 of record ML677397.1, on the reverse strand, counting down.
CTTCTAAAATGAGACTTAGGCCAGGGCTACACTTAAAATTTAGGTCGACCCAGCTATTTCACGCAGAGGGTGAAATTCACCCCCTCCCGATTGACGTAAATAAGCTGACCCAACTGCCAGTGTGGTTGCCTCTGGGTGAATGGAAGAATTCTTCCATCAGTCTAGATACCGGCTCTCAAATAGGTGCACTAAATTGCATCAATGGACAAACCCCTTCTGTCTCTGTAAGAAATTGTGCCATTCTAGTACCTGTAGTGTAGACACAACCTTAGGCTCCTAAATCACTTATATGCTTTTGGGAAAATGTTATCCCTAAATCCTGTGGACATGCAACTTCTATAGCCATTTCTGAAAATCCCAACTGGAATCCAGTGAACCAGGTCCTCGCCTGGTGTAAATTGGTGTAGCTTCACAATCTTTAATGGAGCTACAGCATTTTTTACACTAGCTGAGGATTTGGCCGAACGCAATTTCCAAAAGGCAGACTGAGATTTCGGAGCTATAGGTAGAGCGAGCCACAGTATAATTAATATCAGTGAGGAATTAAAGGAGATTTGGGGAGAAAAAGCCAAGATCTCTAGTGTAAATAACAATTTGGTCTCAGCGTGATTAAAAGTAAGCTGCTTCATGATTACGAAGGCTGTTGTTTAAATGAAGAGAAGAGGATGTTTTAGAGTCTGTCTACAAGGGGAAAATGATAATGCTGATAAAGGAGAGGCATGTATGGTAATGAGGAAGGGGATGATGATGGTTGTGCAATTGCAAAGGCCTTGTCTCCTCCCTGATCTTAGGCTTGGTCTGCGCTTAAAAGTTACAGGTCAGAAGTGTGCAACAACCCTGCCCCTGACCGACATTGCTTTGCTGACAAAACCCCCAATGTAGATGCAGCGATGTCAGCAGAGGAGTGGTTCTGGGGGCATAAACTGATGACGACTGGGGAGGCGTGGTCCCTACACTGAGGGCTGGTCTATGCTACAAAGCTAGATTGGCTTAACTACATTGTTCGGGGCTGTAAAAACATTCACATCCTGTGTAATGTAATTAAGCCAACCTTAGCCGTGGGGTAGACACGGCTAGGTTGACAGGAGAATTCCTCCATTGACCTAGCTACCGCCCCTTGGAGAAGTGGTTTACTAAGCATCAGAAGAGCCCTTCCATCGCTGCAGTAAACATCTACACTAGTACATTACAATGGCACAGGGCAGCGTTCCTAGTGGAGATAAACCCCCAACAGTAAAAGGCCTGCTTGTATAGTCTGTGTCTACACTAAGAGGCTACACCAGTGTAGCTACAGGCTAGCGCGATCTCTCTAGTGCAGGGGTAACTGTAGTGAATGTTTGTTGTATTGAATGAATAACAGAGGAGTCTCAGAATTACGCATTCTGCTTGGCAGTACAGAGCTCTTGGAGGGTCCGGTGCACATCTGGAACACATCTGGTTCCTTTGCATGGGAAATTGTGTGCACCATGGCTCCATGCTCTGTTTAGAAAACACTCTGGAAATCTAGCCCTGTACAGAGAGAGGAAGGCGGATCCAGTGATCAGGGTGCTAGACTTCAACTCAGGTTCATTTCCTGCTCTGCCAGACTTCTAAGTTACCTTGGGCAAGTCGCTCAGGGTCTGTCTACACAGCAACCAGAGAGGTGACTGCAGCATGTGTACCTGAGCCGGCTGTGATCTAGCTAGCTCCAGGAAACCATTATGTTTATTGAAAGCTTTGCTGAATGTGTTTGCGTATATGTTCTTATGCCTAGCACCCCTTAGGAATGTGTATTTCTGCAATATCAGCCCTGTTCTTGCCAGATTCCGTGAGCAGGGCCTGCCGCTTGCTCACAGCAAGACTTTGTTTTATGTCGGCAATGTTTTGACCACTGCTTTAGTTCAGGCCTCATGCCAGGCCTCTGATACAAGGGCTTATGTTTTAAGCTCTCTTCCTACTACAGAGGGAGGACGTGCATTGTGTATGGCGTGGAAAGAAAAATCTGGCTTGCGAGGCACCTAGCCCAAACAAGAGCATGCAAAACCACCATTGCTTTTCAGAGCTCAAATGTTTTGTTTTTCACGTGCTTTGTTTGTTCAACAACAACAAAATTAAAAAACATTTTCTGCAGAAAAAAAATAATTTATTTAAAAAAACAAACAAACAAAAACCCCAACCAACCAAAAACAACAAAACAAAAAAACCCACACAAACCAAAAACCTTTCCTATATAAAAAAAATGCTGGAAAATTTTCAACCAACCTTAGTGATGATGAACATCATGGAGGCCTTAGGGAAAGCATCTAGCACAATGGGACATATAGGTGCTAATAGAGTACAAATCAACAATAATAAAACACTAATGGATAGGGGACAGCCTAGGACAGGTTATCCCCTATGGACAGGTACTCCTGTAATTGTTCACAAAGAGGATTCATTTGAAGTACCCAGTGCTGTTGGAGACAAAGTTCTGCACTAGATGAATGGCTGGTCTGATTTGTAATGGCAATACCATGGATACCCCTCAACCAGCATCATGCAGAGATCTTATTTACACTAATCCTTCCTGGGACACGTACAGCACAAGTGACAGCTTAAAAACCCACCCCCCTAGCCACTTCCTGAAAGACAGAGAATTGGAATGAGCTTGGAAACCACAGGCTAATTATAGGATACGCTTGGACAAAATTGAAAACTATTTGCCTCTTTCCTTTAATAGAGGATTCTGGTACATCTGAATGCAATATCATCCCCCCATTCCCTTTCCTCTCCCTGTTGTATCTATTTTCCATGTAGATTTAACTTGAGATGAATATAAGCAGGTTTTTAGCAGCTTTAGTAAAGACAACTGTAGCTCTTCAATTGGGTTGCTGGCAGGGGAGCAGTCACTGGGAGACTGGCTGCCTGATGGCCTGTAAACAGCGGGCTGTGCTGTCAGTGGAAGAAAGACACCTGTCACTTTGATGGGCCAGCAATAACACGGAACCACAAGGAATTCATGCAAGTGCAGTGAAGGGACAAACTCGCTCATTTCCTTACCAAGCTGCCATGTACTTTGTTGGCGAGAGACCGAGTCACTGTATTCTCTGGATTTTCAGATTTCCATATTTATTGCTCGTTTTGTGCCAGGGCAGGAGGGAGGGGAGAAGGGTTGAGGATGTTTAGCTGTTGGAAACTTTAAAGCAGAAGATATGAGGCTTATATCCCTATGCCTGTGCATGTATTATTTATGTATCTTTAGGACACTGGTGTCATTTGTTGCTGGGTAATTAAGAAGAATCTGTTAATTTTTGTGCAGACATGTTTTCTCCACATTTTTCTGATGAATCTTTAAATCCTTACCTGAATATATATATAAAAAAAAGTGGAATCCCAAAGCACAAGAAGGTTATGCAGGGAGTGAAGGGGGAATGTGGCATTTTGATCGTCTTTAGACCTACAGAGGATTCATGCATTGGGAAGATGAAGGCCAAAGGCCACTGAGAAGGGCATTTTGGGGAAGGAGTTAAACTGTCACAAAGAGAAGCTAAGCCTTTTTAGTTTGATCTTTCAGGGGAATTTCACAAATGTTGGAAGGTCTTTCAGGTTCTGTGTTCCAGTGTGCAATGAGCACTGGTTTGCTGCTGTTGCTTTCAGAATTGTTTAGGGCCCCTCCCAACAGAGATCAGGGTCCCACTGTGCTAGACACAGCACAGTCACAGAGAGGAGGTACCTATGCTGAAAGTCTTACAGTCGAAGTAGACATGGCAGGCAAAAGGTGGGAGGGGAAACTGAGGCAGAATGCAGTGAAGTGACTTGCCTAAGGTCCCAAAGCAGATCAGTGGAAGGGCTGAGAATAGAAGCTGGGCCTCCTGAGGCTCAGTCCAGTCCCCTCTCCATTGCCCCATGCTGGTTTGAGTCAGATGCATGTTGTAATCCCAGCAATGCTACTGACTTGCTGCTGGGCCTTGAGCGAGTTGTGTAACCTTTCCCTGCCTCCCTCTCTGCAAAATGGAGATACCGATACGGATCTACCTTACATGGGAAAATCGGGGAGGGAGGTTGTAAAGGTAAATGAATGTCTGGGCAGCAATTTCAATAGGTAAGGCATCACATGAACGCTTAGTAGTTGCTGGCCTAATTCCGGACGAAGGCTGCTATTCGCTGATTGTATCTTGACAGCAAGAGGCTGTTTATAGCAGTGTCTCAGATCTGCTCTTTTCCAACATTACCCTGTCACCGGATGCACCTCAAACTTTTGTCTAGTGAATTTCAGATCAACATAATCACTAGTGTGATAAAGTATGTCCCCTGCATTACAGGTATATCCCCTTGTATCTGATCGTTCCCTTGGGAGTTTTTAGGGACCATCCATGTCTGGGAAGGCAGGGCAGACAGGGTGTGCTTTCCTTGTGCAAGCTATTGCATACTAGCTGGTCTCTTTCTCAAATGGAGCGCTGTGTACAGTTTCTGTGACCTACTCTCTCTTGACCCACCTTCCTTTTCTTGTCTGATCCCTTTTGAGTGTGTGTATGTTTGTGTACACACACCTCCTGATCACCTGGCCTCTTTTGTTATTTTCCTGGTAAATTTCTACCTCTCCCACCTTTCCCCCTTCCTTCAGAAGTGCTAACTAAAATGGTTTGTCTAAGTATACAGCTGCTTTTTTAGTATAAACATTTGTGACACTTAAGTACCATCATTAACCTTAAATATTTCCTTTTGTCTCTGTCTGATGTGTATCTGCTACAGGACCTGTCAGCAATGGTGGATCAGCATACATATATGTTTGCAGTGTTGTTGTAGACGTAATATCAGAGAGACAAGGAGGTGGGTGAGACAGATTTCGAGCGTACACAGAAATCTTAAGCAGCTTGAAAGCTTGTCTCTTTCACCAATAGAAGTTGATCCAATAAAAGATATTACCTCACCCACCTTGTCTCCCACGTACATATAGGCACACAGCAGTTTTTCATAATACACTTTCACAATAGCAATCAGAATTCATAAGCTGTACAGAGGCAGCTCATCACAATTCATCACATGGCCAAAAGGCAGTATAGACTCCAGGGGTTGTCTGTTGAGGTGGTCAATATGGAGTAGAGCTGGTTTTTTAAAAAAATGCCAATAAAATTGTATATGGATGGGGGGGAGGGTGTTAATTTCCCCTGAATATTTTTTCATGTATTTATTTATTTGACAAAAAGACAAACTGAATTTTTTTTTAATTTGCGGGAATTGTTGAACACACACACACAAAGGCACAAGCTCAGTTTTTTGTGAAGTAGTCACTCATATGGCTGGGGTTTCTAGAGAAAGATCTGTCAGAGGTTCTGAGAACTGACTTAGAATGGAGTTATGCGTGGTCATTTGAGCTACTCGGGAATTTTTTGAGTATTTTTTTTCTCCATTGGAGCATGTCAAGTCGGTGAAACTGAAACTTCACAGGAAAGGGTTGGTTTAGCCAAATTTCCTAACCTGAACGTTAAAAAAATTAAGTGGTCTAGTTCAAAATGACTTTCCATTGAGACATTTAAGCTAATTATAGTTAAATGGTCAAAATTGAAGCAAAACATTTGAAAATGATCAAAATGAAACGTTTTGTGTGATCCAAATCAACTGGATTTTCAGTTGTGAAAAAAATTTAAGATCTCAGTGCTTTCTCTTCATTAGAGATGAGAAATATTTCAGAAGTCTCAGTTTTTTTCAGGAGGACAGGAAAACAGTTTCCTGCCCCACATCACCTCTGAAAAAGCAGGCTCATAGTGTCTCAAATTGGGTACCCAAAGTTAGTGGACACTTCAAAAAAAAAATTGAGCCATAACCACACAAAGGAGATGCGATTAGAACTCTGTTTCTTCCACCCCTGTGCCACTACATCCCTACAATAATTCCTATCGCACATCTTTCAGAAAGACATTGAATCTTGATTTAAAAATAATTAGCGATGGGGAATCTACCGTGACCCTTGTTAAATTGTTCTAATGGTTAATTATCTCTCTGTGAAAAATCCTTATCTCCATTCTGAGTATGACTAAGTTCAACTTCTAGCCACTGGTTTGTAATGTATTTTTCTCTGCTAGACTGAAGAGCCTTTTATTAAATATTTGCTGCCCATCTACATACTTATAGATCAGGCGTGGGCAAATTTTTTGGCCCGAGGGCCACATCGAGGTTAAAAATTGTATGGAGGGACCGCTAGGGTAGGGTAGGAAAGGGAAGCCTGGCCTCACTCCCTATTTGACCCCCTCTCACTTCCCCTCCCCCCTCAGAACCCGCAACCCATCCAACCTCCCCGATCCCTGTCTCCTGACTGCTCCCTCCGGATCTCCCTGCCCTAACCACCCTTGGGTACCCCACCCCCTATCTAACCCCATGCTCCTTGTCCCTTGACCACCCCCTCCTGAGACCCCCCCACCATAACTGCCCCCACCAGAACCCCACCTCCTACCGGAGCCCCCCCGCTTCCTGTCCCCTGACTGCCCCAACCCCTATCCACACACCCTTCCCCCTGATAACACCGTGCCCGTTATCCAAGGCCCAGGCCTGGCCGTGACTCCCCACCACACCGCTCAGGTCCACCAGAGCGAGACACGCGGACACGCAGTAGCTCGCAGGCCCGCCCCCTTGCCACCCTCTCAATGACCACTCCTAGCTTACAATTACATATTGAGACTGATCAATCAGCCACCTTTTAATCCATTTATTGTGCACCATGTTAATTTTATATCATACTTGTTTTTTCATCAAAATGTCCTGAAGTTACCAAATCAAACATGTTACAGAAGTCTAAATATATTATGTGAACATTATTACCTTTATCAACCAAACCTGAAATCTCATCCAAAAAAGTATCGTTACTTTGACTGATCTGTTTTTCTATAAACCCTTGTTGATTTGCATTAATTACATTACCCTCCTTTAATTCTTTATTAACTGAATCCCAAATCAGCCACTCCATTATCTTGCCCAAGAGTGATGTCAGACTGACAGGCCTAAAATTACCCAACTCGTCCTGTTTTCGCTTTTAATTAGCTTTCTCCCAGTCTTCTGGAACTTCTCCAGCACTCCAAAACTTATTGAAAATCAACCAATAAAAGTCCAGTGAGCTCCTCAGCTCTTGGATGGAAGCTATCTGGGACGAGCTGGTTTAAAAATGTCTAAGTGAGCTATAGAACTATAGCTGCAGGTGATGTAAGTGTCATGTTGTGTCAGCCAATAGATGGCAGCATCTCAGTCATAATGTCTGCACAGTCCCCTATCAGAGCCAGTACATCACACCAGGTGCTCACTGCCTCTTTGAGCACAAATAATCTCTTGCTTCCCTGATGTTGTGCCATGGAAATCGGAACAGAATTGGGAGTTGTGTTTACATTCGTGCACAAGTTGTGGTGGGAGGAGGTGTGTGTCACACCGAATGAGACGTTGCTTCTAGGATTGCAGAATTCTGCATATGTAGTTTTGCTGCCCCCTTTGGGACCAGGAGGACAGGGGAGAAGAGCCCTGCTGAGGGAGGGAACACACCAAAGTCACTGTCCCTTTAAGAGCTTTTGCCAGGATAATAGCATCCTTGATCTCGCAACCGTATAAATCATAGGCACAGTTCAAGTCAATTCATATTTCTGCAGTTCGTTAGCAGTGCGGGAGGAAATTGCATTTATTATAATTGCCCGTAATTGCACCAGATTAGTGATTACAATTATTGATGGTGGCTGATTATTCATTAGGTTTCAAATCAATTCCTCTGCTTCTTCGTTACCTGAAACAGTAACTCTGATGAGGAGAGAGGTCTGGAGGAGCCCAGGTCTGTGCTCCTTCCAGGAAACCAGACAGTCTTCAGAAGCCATAAGCAATCAGCACTTGAAGCTGATTGGTGCCTGGAGCAGCTATTTGCCTGGACTTCAGATTCCTCTGATGTATCAGATTTGAATTCCAGTCAGCTCCCTCTCTGTGGGGCTGGTGCTTATGTGAGTCCTATTGATGATGCTCCAGCTAAGCCAGTTTGTTGTGATTTTCTCAACTGGACTGGCTCCCCTTGATGCAGAGAGCCGAGTTCTTGGAGAATATTGATAGTAAATAATGCCACTTGCATAGGAGTGTTTTCATGAGCCCCATGGGAGGTAGCAGTCACCCCCATTGTACAGATGTGGCCGCTGAGGCACAAAGAAGTTGTGTCTCCCCATCAAAGATGCCTCTAGTCTGATCCAAAACTAGATCCCAGTAGCTCTGGCTTCCCAGTCCCATGCTCTAACTACCAGATCATGATGCCTGGAGAATGAATCTGCATATAGCTCCAGCTGCATCCACATAGACACCTGCAATTCAGTGCCTCAGAAAAGATGCCTATTTGTCTTGACAACTGCCTTCCTTGCATAATAACGGCAGCTTCAGGTAAACTCATCCTCAACCAATTGAGTGCCAGGCTGTTCACCATTCAGCCAGAGAGCTGCTGCTGAAGCTGCCGTTCGGTTTAGTTCTCCCGGTTTGTAGATGCGTGGCAGGCCGGCCCGCTTTCCTCGCTGGTCTCAGACTGGATAGTGGTGGGCATCCAAGCGGCGTAGGTGATGGCTACTAGCCTTATAGCATCCAAACAGGTTCTGTCTCATCCCAGGAAAACAAAGCTGCTAGGCATAAGTTTGAATAGAGCCCTTCGTGGGGGTGGGGCAAGTTTTTCCCACATCTCTTTGCTGTGGGGGGTTCTTACAACTTCCTTTGGAAGTGTCAGGTGCTGGCTACTATTGGAGAGAGGATGCTGGATTAAATGGGCCATGGGCCGATCGTCTGTGGCAATGCCTAGAGTTCTACCTTTAGGAAAAAACATACTCAGGTCCTGAGGCTGTTTTCTCTGCAGTGGCAGAAAATGGGGATCAGAGGCAGGAGTGGCGGAAGTGCCCTATACGTGGGGAGGGGGCCCACAGGTCCTCGAACAGTGGCCCCACCTTCTGCACTCCTCCTCCCCCGAGGTTCGGCCCTCACACCACCTCTTCCCCCAAACTCCCATCCTCTGCTTGCTCCTCTCTGCTCCCTTCCCCCGTTGCTCACCCTTACGGTTGGTAACAGTTGTGGGGGCACACAGCCCCCTCTGTTCCGTCAGCCCTGCTCAGAGGGGACAATTTGAATAGAAATGGTAATAGGATCCCTGCGAAAATCAAACTCCCCTCTGGTGTTGAGCGATGATTACCGGGCTGAAAATTGTATTCCGGTATTTCAGGGCTAAGCTGTGTACCTGAAAGGGGACAGACCAAGAGCTCTGGAAACTGAAGTCTTCTGCGTACTGCATGGACAGTGGCCATAAAAACCTCTCCCATACAGCCCTATAAACCTATGTTGGACCCTCTCCTAGTGGGGACCCCTTCTAAGGTGGGGAGAGGGATTCAGTCTTCAGAACCCTGTTGGCTCCTGGCACCTTTCCGGCAAAGGATCCAGCTGGTGCCAATCATGATGTGGGGGTGTTACTGTAAATGCCAGTTGACTAAGGACAGGACGGGAGCCATTGCCCCCCTCGTGGGAGTTACTGGTCCCAGCTGCCTTATTAAAGGGCCATTTCTACTTATCTTTCCCACCGTTGATCTAGTTCTGCTGCTCAGCTCAGACATTGCTATGGGGGAAGAATCATCAGTTGTGTACATTAATCTCACCCAGATTCCTTTGTCTGGGAGGAACATGGGGGCCTGAAGGCTCAATTAGCCCTGGTGACTGGCTCAGTGACACATGACAGCTTCTCTCATTTTTCTCCCAGGGACTTTCCATCTCTCTCTCTCTGAGTCCATCTCCAGCTGTTAATCACCCCACTAGCTGGTCCCTGCTGGCCATGGGTTCATGTGAGGGATGAATCAAACAGTCAATTACAGCAGTCTGCAGAGGAGGTAAAGGCGGAGAGGATAATTATTAAGGAGGTGTCCTGTATCCAGATGGGTGAGATGAAGGCAGTTGATGGCCCCAGCCATAGGAAAAGGGAAAGCAAAGGGGATTGCTCTCTTAAAGAATTGGCTTATTGGGCACGGGCAACTGAATGGTAGCACTTGTCAGTCACTGGGCTGGGTTGGAAATAACGAGCTAGATCCGCAGCTGGTATAAATGGGCATAGTTCCATTGACTTCAGTGGAACTGCGTGGATTTACAATGGTGGTTGATATCTCTCTTGAGACTTATGAGTGCAATATTCCAAAGGATGGAATATCTGGTGGAACAGAGCGGCCTGAGGAGGAAATTTGCTAAGAGCCCTGAATTGCTGCATAATACATCTTGAAAATTTGTAGGACCATGGCACCTCACACTTACAAGCAGATTAGGAGTGAGCGAAGCACATGGGAGACCAAGGTTTTCTTTCGTCCTGGTGTTTCTCCTCTCTCTTTTTTTGATCCCAGCATAATTCTCGGCATTAGCTCTCAGACTGGAAAATTTGGGGAAATGTGTGCTGATCTCAGCCAAGCTGGCAATGGGTTTGCTCTCTCCCTGCTGATTCTGGTGAGGGGGCCATAATGGCTGGAGCTAAGTGAATAATTCACAGAATATCATTTTTCTAATGAGTTCCGTCCCCTTTTCTGTGTGCAGAATGCCCATTGCAATTTCCTCCAATTCCCACCCACCACTGTAGTCTCACACCATGCCTCATGGACCTGGAGTTAAGGAGTGTCTAAGCCATGTGCTGGACTCTGCTGGGGTGGGGATGGAGGGTCAATTTCACCCTGTTTGAATTAATTCAATGCATTTTTTCCATTGCTGATTGGTCAGTGTCAATCTGATGTTCAGAAGTTGAGTGATGCTTGGTCTAGTCTGACATGTCACATGACTTTTTTCTGTCCCCTAATTGGATGTGTATGCACATACTTCTGACAACCACAAATACTTGCAAGCAGGAATTTAAAACTTTGCCTACAACTTTGAAATCCCCATTCCATGCAAGTAAACTTAACTGACGAGCTATCTGTGGAAAACAAGCAAGGGCCGTGAGGGTGGTTTCTTTGTCACCCACTGCAATCACTGTGTTGCCATCTCATGATTTTATTGCAAATCTTATGATATTATGTGATTTTTCTTAAAGCCCCAGCTTGAGCAGTCAGAAAATTGCATGAGAAAAACTTTCATTAAGAAAAGTTAAATTTCTAGCACTCTTGGCAGTACAAAAAAGCTTGAAAACATGAAGCATTTTGCACTCAAAAGCAAAAAGACAGCAAAACCCCACATTTTTATTTTTACTTTAAATCTCATGATTTTTTAATTTAATATCTTCACTTCTTTGTGGGTCCTGACTTCCAGTTTTTGAACTTTTGGAGTTAACAGTACAACAGTCATCTTCCACGAACTTCCATGCCTGCTTTTACTAGCACAGGAAGCAAATTTTGAGCTCATGTGTTTGAACACTCATGGCGAGGGACTCATTTTTTGGTCAAATTTAACACAGTAAGTTGTGTTCATCCAGTCAGGGAACAGAAACCATAGCATGTGACTTATGTGACCAGTTATAACTGAGCAACACAGCTCAAACTTTGACTAGCATGCCTTAGAGCTAAAAAGATACATATATTCAACTTGATCAAGTAAATTTGAAGGACATGATTGTGTCAGATTTCTTCAATCAGTTTCTGGATAGTCTGCAAGCAAAGGCAAAATTTGTTACAATATTTAATAGGGATTATTTGCTCCATCTAGTAAAAAAGCCACATTCAACTGGAAGATGGAGGGAATTTGTGATAGTGGATAGTTTGAGTTATAAATAGTAGTCTTCTTCTTACTCTGTTCTAAATTGTTGTCCAGTGCTACCAAGTGATATTAACCAGCTGCTGAGTTCTGCCCAGAGGGGGCTGCAGTACAGTGATGGGAGAAGCAATTTCTGCATAATGACATATAACTTATCATGTCCCTTTGAGAGTCTTCAAGTATAGGAATTGCTTTATAAATGTAACATGTTGTTAACAATCACAGGAACAAGATTATTTAGGGCAAATTACATCTCTGTTCTCAAGGGGAGGATGCAAAAGCATCCTTCCTGTGGAACACCTTAATGATCATACTTTGTAGTTCTGTGTGCCACTTTTTTTCCCAAAGATCTCAAAGTATTTTGCAAACAGTGGTATTCACCTCTCAACAGAGGGCCAGTAAAAGGCCCTGGTGTCACAAGAGCGTTATTGGAAAGCGAGAAAGGATGACCCAGTGGTTAAGGTGCTAGCCTGGGGCTTGGGAAACATGTGCAATTCTCTGATCTGCTACAGACTTCTTGTGTGATACTGGATCTCTGGGTGGCAGTACCTTATCTGTAGAATGGGACTAATAGGGCAATGCTATCTTACAGGTGTGTTGTAACTCCCTTAAAGATCATGGGGTGCTCACATAAGTACCTAAGATAGTGCACGTCACTCCTTAATGGCCTAAGCATCATCACAACACATCAGATGGGGAAATGGAGGCTGGGGGAGGTGAAGTGACTCCTCTGTGGCTCTACAGGGATTTAGAAGGAGCAGCAGGAATAGAACCCAGGAGCCCCAAATAACCACTAGTCTCATCCCTTAACCAGCAACTGCCTCTCCGCAGTTACATCCTGCAAGACCCGCACAAAGCCGCATCAGTCAAGGAATCAGTTGTCACCGAGCCGATAATGCAGCAGAGCAGAGATTACATTTTAGGAGTGGAAAAATCATTATAGAGAGATTACATTTTAAAAAAACCACCCCAAACATTATGTTTAAGAAAAGGCCCGGATAACTAACCTACTTCAAAACGGTACCCTGGTGATGCGTCAACCCTAATAGAATAACATGCTTACCAATTTCTTTCTCTCTGCCCCCCCTCCACCTCACGTGTGCCTGGGGAAATTTCAGGTGACTTATAACTTATTTAGGAAATCAATCTCTCTTGGCAGGCAGGGGCAGCTCATTCTGGGGCTTTGAAGCAAACATAGTTAAATCTTATCTTTCCAGCTGAGCCACTTATCTGGGGAATGAAAGAAGAGTTTATAGGCTAGGAGCTCTCCCTGGAATTCTACTGCAGGACACGTGGAGCCAGATTGCTTGTCACCTGATGGGCGCTTAGACTCCTCTTGGCTCTAAACACTCGATGAATGTCTCTTCCAATGGCCTGATTCTGCATTTGTTTGTAGAATGCTCACCCAGGCAGATGGTGTCTGCTTGGCTGCTTAGCTCACACAGCTAGTATCTCTTTGCACCTCTGTGGCCCATGTATAGGGTGACCAGACAGCAAGCGTCAAAAATCGGGATGGGGTATGGTTTAATAGGGGCCTATATTAAAAAAAAAAACCCAAAATCGGGACTGTCCCAATAAAATCGGGACATCTGGTCACCCTAGCTCATGATGGCATACCTGATTTAAGGACCCTATTTGTTTCTGTGATTGTATAGCACAAATTCATTATTTCTGCTAAATAATAATAAAAAAAAGAATGATCCAGGTTTGGATATCTGCTAGCCACAGGCCCTGGCACAGAAGTGCTCAAATAGTAACTGGGAACTTACCATTGCAAGTTGCCCTTTTTTTTATGATAGGCCCCCCCAGTCATTCCAGGGTTTGTTCCTGCTCCAAACACAGATCTGTGCCTTTGACATAGGAGTCCTTACTCAGTCCTAATGAAACCCAATGCCCAGCAGAGTTTTGTGTGGTTTTCGGTCCACTGTGAACATATTGCGTCCCTTTGGAATGGGTATTGGTGATGAGTTTAATAATTGTATATAACCAAGCAAGAGTTAACGTGGACCTAATCTCATCGATATCACCACTGGCCTTTCCCACATATCAGTCAATAACTTTAGACTACATAGTGTGATGGGGCAAGGCCAGATGACTATAGGAAAGTGCTAAGGAACAGATATGTTAGTCCCAGGCTAAACAAATTCTTGGTACCATTGGAATCAAATGGCAGTTGTTCCAGGTTAATCAAGACACTTGGGGCCAATTAAGAACCTTTAGAAAGCAGTAGAAATAGCTAGCCTGATTGGGATACCTGAAACCAGTCAGGGGCTGGCTGGAACCAGTCAGAAAAACCTCCCAGTTAGTCAGGTGGGTGCGCATGTCAGGAGCTGGGGGAGGAAGTTGTGCTGTTGGTGAGACTGAGTGGTAGACGCCATATCACAGGCAAGGAAGGAGGCCCTGAAGTTAGGGTGATGTGGAGTTTGAGGACGTGGGGACTGCTGTGGGGAAGTAGCCCAGGGAACTGTATGTGTTCTGTTGCTAAAAGGTCAGCCATCATAGCTGATAGTGTTAGGGTCCCTGGGCTGGAGCCCGGAGTAGAGGGTGGGCCTGGGCTCCCCCCTTTCTGCCTCCCCTAATTAATCACTGAAATTGGGACACAACAGAGACTGTGCAAGGAAGGATAGCTTCTCCTCACCTCCCTCGCTGGCTTATGATGAAAATGGCTCAATAGGCTGTGACCCTTGTCTCTAGAGATTGAGAGAAGTGCTACGTGGAGAGTCACAGTGAGCCTCTGAGAAACACAGATCCACCGGGAAACGCAGGATCCACGGAGACAAGGACAGAGCTTTGTCACACTAGAGATACTTTGTCTGCTAGTGATATGACCTGTAAACACATGGGAATTTCTAGTGTAGACCTTTGTGTGATTGTCGCCTGTGTTTTGCCTTTGCACTCGCCACAGCTTTGGCGTTCTGTACTCTAATCCTTCACAATACTTATATGAGCCTCAACATAAGATTTGAGCAGCCTTGTGAGAGAGTAAAATGTTGTTGTCTTCATTTCATGGCTGGAGAAATGAGAGGTTAAATGATTTGCTCAAGGCCATACAGGGAATCTGTGGCATTGCCAGGAATTGGACCCAAGTGCTCTGAGTCTTTCTCTGCTAAACTGATCTTTTCACCTTACGGCCTAATTCCCAGTTGTCTTGCTGGCTTTTGGAGCTAAGTCACCTGAAATTGCTATGGAAATAAGCATAAGGTTTCCGCACTAAACACAGAGATCTGACTTCCGCTATTCCCTTCATTTCCTACCTTTGGACATAAACAGTTATGATGTGGTATGGTTCTGAAGCCACGAAAACTACTTTTGCACCATGAGGTACATGGACCGACTGCAAAGTCTCTGCATGTGTGCTTTCTAGGCAAGCGGAATTGCCAAGAGCAAATCAGGCCAAAACCAACTTAATGTCTTTCTTTGATAGGATCACTGGCCTAAGGGATGAGGGCAAACTGTAGACCTGATTTATCTTGACTTAATATGGCTTCTGACACAACTCCATGTGACATTCTCTTGAGTAAACCAGAGAAATGCACTTAGGATGAAATTTCTATAAGGTGGGTCCACAACTGCTTGAAAGACCATACTCAAAGAGTAGTTATCAATGGTTTGCTGTCCAACTGGGAGGGTGTAAATAGTGGAGTCTTACGGGGTGAGTCCTGGGTCTGCTACTATTCAGTAGTTTCACTGATGACTTGAATAATGGAGTGGAGAGTGTGCTTATAAAGTTTGTGGATGACACCAAAATGGGGGGGTTTGCAAGACTTTGGAGGACAGGATTAGAATTCAAAAGGACCATGATAAATTGGAGAATTGGTCTGAAAACAACAAGATCAAACTCAGTAAAGACAAGAGCAAAGTGCTAAACGTAGGAAGGAAAAATCAAATGCACCACTACTAAATGGGGAGTAATTGGTCAGATGATAGTACTGCTGGAAAGGATCTGGGTGAAGTAGGGGATCACAAATTGAATATGAGTCAACAATGTGATGCAGTTGCAAAATAAGGTAATATCATTCTGGGGTGTATTAACAGGAGCGTTCTAAGACATGGGAGACAATTGTCCTGCTCTGCTAGGTACTAGTGAGGCCTCAGCTGGAGGATTGTGTCCAATTCAGGGTGCCGCACTTTAGGAATGCTGTGAACAAATTGGAGAGAATCCAGAGGAGAGCAACAAAAGTGATAAAAGTTTGGAAAACCTGACGTATGAAGAAAGATTAAAAAAGTGGGCATGTTGAGTCTTAAGAAAAGTGGACTGAGGGGGCACCTAATAGCCTTCAAATATGTTAAGGGCTGCTATAAGGAGGATGGTGATCAATTGTTCTCCATGTCCGCTAAAGGTAGGACAAGAAGTAATGGGCTTAATCTGCAGTAAGGGAGATTCATATTAGGTAGCAGGGGCAACTTTCTAACTCTATTCCAGAGGGTCCCTCTGACCCTGCTATTCCAGTCCGGGGCTCCTTTGACAGCTCTGCCAGTACACCTTCATAATGGCCAGGGGCCCCTGCTATTCCAGTCATTGGTTTCTGCACAGCTTTAACATACTTCGTTGCTGACCCTGAGCTATCGGCACTGCCGTGCCAATGCATCTTTAATAGTACCCTGTTGTCTTAAAAGAAATGTGTATTTTTATTTGCAGGGTCAGCATAGCTGCCATATAGCTTAATTATAAGCAGAGCGGGTTATGTAAATGTTTGTGAGCTCTCCCAGATAACACCTGTTAGTATCATCAAAATGAAGGTTGTGTTGCAATAAAGTTGCTTTTTTTCCCATTATTCCGCTACGTCCATCTTAGCTACATAGATTCCTTTCTCTCCCTCCCTCCCCATCATTCGTCCAATAAGGGAGGCTGAGTGAGCAGTTTTCACGTTCATCTGCTTCTCTTCAACACTGAAATAACCCCCTATCGAGTGGCACATCTATGTTAACAAATAAGTTCCATCAAAAAATATGTGTCCTGCACAATCGTAGTGTATGTTGAATCTTGTTCCCCATGTCTATTGTACAGGAGCATCACTGTAATAGCTACTCTAAACTGGCACATGCTATCAAGTAATCATGCGGTATTTATTTTCTCAGTCTGCCTGGGGGTATAATATCAGCAGCCAAGTATTTGGTATTATATTTCTATTGGATAAGAGGTTATGGCACTCTGATGTGGCAGCTGGCACCCCTCTTCCTGTGTTAATTCGCTCTCTAATTCTCAATCACGTTTGTTCTCCAAATATTTGAACCTGAAATGCTCTTCTCCATTTCCCTCATGCCCCACAAAGAGGTCCCACGAAACCCCTCAGAGCCCGTCTCACTTAACATTGCTGTTCACAGTGATGATTATATTTTGCACATCTATTGCAAAGATGGACCCAGGAGCATTAACGATCTAAGCAGCCCAGCTCTTCCCTGTGGTGGGGGGCAGGGGATATCATTATTGGAGTTGGTCAAAAGTTATGATTTTTTTTATGAAAATGTCACATTTTTGGTAAACATTTTTTCAGCCATTTCTGATATATTATCCCCATTTTAGAGACAGGGAAACTGATACTTAGTGAGGTTCTGTGTCCCAGATTTTCAAAAGTTCCCTCTAATTTTGAGTTGCTCCATTTTGCGGGTGCCCTGAGTGAGACAGGCAGATCTACTGGGCTGGATCTCAAGATCTGGGTTTAATTGCAACTCAGCCTTCCTGTGTGACTTTGGGCAAGTCATGTAATCTACTTTGTGTCTCAGTTTCCCATTTATAAAATGGGGATAAACCCCTTTGTGCTTCCCAGGGGTGAGGGTGAAATGCATTGATGTCTGCGGTGCACAGAGAGTATGGCATTGAGGGATCATGTAAGTACCGAGGTAGATAGCTTTAAACATCTTGGGCCTGATTTTCAGACGTTCTAAGCACCGACCACTCAAACTTAATGCAGTGGGTTTGAAAACCTCTGCCAGTTAGGCTCAGGGAGTGATTTCCTGGTCCCAGTGAAATCAGCAGGACCCGATTTCACCCTTTGTGTCCAAAGATGGGCTCCCAACAGCTGAGGCACCTACAATTTGAGGCCTCTTTTGATAAAACTTCACTTTAAGAAACTGCTCCAAGTCACGCTGGCAGGTCAGTGTTGATCCAAGAATGGATCCAGCACTCCTTGCTCCCAGTCCTTTGCTATAGGCACAACCCCACCTTCCACTCTATTCCAGCTGAACACATCTGAGTGTCTTTGGTTTGCAGCAGTTTGTGCAAACATGCTTGCTTCTGTGTTGCACTGCGTGGTTTCTCGACAAAACCATGTGTGAAGTCATGTTCCTTCTGGTTCCTTTATGCAAGTACCAACTTGCCCAGGTCCCACACATCTTTCAGTGAACATGGACTGAGGTGGAAAGCAGGGAACTTGTGGTGTTGGAAATATACACTCTAGGGTGCATGAGGAGGAAGGGAAAAGGTCTCCTTCAGTAGTATAGAGCTGGGTTCAAATTTTTGGCCAAACCTTTTCTGCAGTAAAAAATGCAGAGTCAATGACACCAGAATTGCAGATTTGCAAAATTGCAAATTTATGTCAGTTTTGCAAATTTTTTTTCATTTTGGAGTGGCGGGGGAAAGAACAGTAGCAAAATCCACCCCCCAAAATAAAAAATGTTACAAGTTTATGGTTTGAAATGACTTTTAGTTTCAAAATTGCCATTACATTTATTTTTAAAAAGTCCCAAAGCAATAAAAATGGTAAAAATTGAAACACATTGGTTTGCTTTTGTTGAAATGGAACATTTCGTTTAACTGCCAACCAATTATTCATTTTTTTTACTTTTTGATTCAACAAGAAATTTGTTTTCTAATTGACTAGAAACAATTTTTTTTCAGGTTTTCAGAATTGACAGTAAACCAACAAACCTGTCATTCACGCAGCTTTGGTTGGCATTCACATATAGCGCCTTTCATTTGAGGATCTCAAAGCATTTTGAATCTGATGACCTTCCTCTAGGGATTGGTCTTATCCTCATTTTCCAAAGAGAAAGGTGAGGTACAAAGGTTGGGAACTTGCTCAAAGTCCTACCAAAGGGAATGGCAAAACTGGGAGCAGAACCCAGGAGTACTGACTTCCAGTCACTTCTAAACTTTTAGCGAAAAGTTGAGATCTTTTAGTGATGTTTTTCCTGTCAGGATTAGATTCCTCTTGCAACTCCCTGTTAATTGAACCAGCTGTGATGCTTCTGTTGCTTTCCCTCTTGCTTACTTTGCAGCTGAGAGAAGGTTAGTAAGGTAGCATTGACTAGGCACAGGACAGGAAGCCAGGAAGTTTGGAGGTATATTCCCATCTGTCACTGAGAGGAGAGTCATGTATGTGCTGTGTGCCTCAGTTTCTCCATCTGCAAAATGACTCAGTTCTCATTGCTAACAATCCCTGATGCTTGTGGGCTGTTATCAGGGTGCAGCTCAGAGGTGAGGCAATTTGGAGGAGAAAAGAGATGGAAAATAACTTTCTCTCCATTTTTTTTTTTGGTGCCTGAATCCCTGACACAATCTAAAGCACTTTCGAAAGGTCCCAGATGCTCCCAGGAAAGCCAGACTGTTCAGCGAAGCAGGACGATGAAGAGGATGATACAGTGATGCAGTGCTTAGGAGTGACAGCCTTGTCACGCTGACTTATGATGGATGAGGGAAAAGCCTATTTCTCATTCGTGGTGGAAAGAGGTGAAGTGTAAAGAAAGATGCACCACGAGTCTCCGGACAATTCATCTTGCTTTGAGTACATGCCTGGAGTTGGTGGAGGTTAGACACTGAGCAGTTGAAGGAAATAGACCAAAGAAACTCCTCCCCAAAAAAGTGGAAGGGAAATTCATTATATGAAGCATAATCTCACAGGGAAATATCAAAATGCCAGCAGCACCCAAGTTAGGAATAAGGGATAGAAATTAATCGGTGCCATTTGTCAGCTGCTAAACCAGGCATGGAGTCAGAATAGAATGGGAAACAGCTGGATTGCATAGCTTCTAAGAGCCCTGGCAAGGTGGGAGAGGCCTATGGAAGAGATGTTTCACATCAGAAGCAGAATCTGCCTGGATAACTTCAGCAGGGTGTAGGGCCTAATGGTTAGAGCAGGAAGGGCTGGGAGTCTGGACTCTTGGGGTAACGTCCTGGCCCTATGGACGTTAATGGGAGTTTTGCAGTTAACTTCAATGAGGCCAGAATTTCATCTCTAGTTTCTACTCCTGACTTCAATTGTTACTTGCTGTGTGACCTTGAGCATGGTGCTTAGCTGCTCTGCACCTCAGTTTACCCTTCTTTAGACTAGGATGTAATATATGTGTACATGAAGCGGGGACTTCTTTGTTTGTAAAGTGCTTTGCAATCCTTGGACAAATGGTGCTGTTGCAATACATCATAATCATTTTGTTGAGGTGGCCAAAAAGCTGATCCCTGTCTGGGAAGGTAATGAGTGACACCACTGCACTGGCCCTGAAGCCAGCCCAAGGACAGAGAGAGCATGCTGCATGCAGCTTCTCTCTTCAGAGACCATGCCTCAGTTTTCCCATCTGTAAAATGAAGATAATTATACTTACTCCTTCTGTAAAGTTCTTTGACATCTACCCGTGCAAAGTTCTAAGTATTATTATGCTCCAGTGGGTCTTTCTCACCTCTAACTCCTAAGAGTCCTGTCTCCGTCTCCCTTCCCAACAAGAAGTAGGTGCTTCCGATTGTGAGCAATTGCCTTTAGATTCAGACTCCAATCCGCTCTGTTGTGCATCACTCAAAGATCCCTGGAAGGATCTGAACCCAGCGAAGCTCCAGCTGCCTTGTTGTTAGTTTTATATATCTAAAATAGCTTTGCTTTGGGAGAACTCGCTAGCGAGGTAGTCACAATAAATAGCAGCGGTGTTTAGAAATGATTGAGCCATTATTTCCAAATGCTACCGGGTCTTCTGTCCTAGCTGTGCTTCCTGCTCAGCGTGCACATAGCAAGGAGAGAAAGTTCAATAGCTGTCGCTCCAACATCCAGTACTCAATATAATAGTCAGGGCCTGACACCAAATAAGAATCTCCTATTAAAGAAGGCAGGTTAATTTACTGTGTGAAATGAACCAACTCAAACTGCTCCCAAGAAGACAATATTCAGTGGGTGCAAATACATTTTCCAGGGGAGCAAAAATTATTTGAAGCCATTGCAGTGGCTTTCTGTTCACACTCTATTGATTGGGGTGAGTGATCGCGTTCATACGCCGTTTCAGCAGTTTCCCGGCACAGCCATGCTTTTGTGTGAGGGGCCGCTTGGGTCTCCTCCTTTCCCGCCTTAGGGCTTGATCTTGAGAGATGCTGGGTGTCCATAACTCCCATTGTTCATGATGGAGGCCTCTGCATGAGCCTTTGGCGTGTGGCAGCCATCTGCCTCCCACCCACTCCCACCTTCTAAAGGTGCGGGCCTCACCCACAGAGACCGTGACGGTGCACCTACCCTGCAGTCAGCAGGCAGGATTGCAGTACATGTCCACATACCTGAGTTAGCTTTGAGTGAGCCAGCTTGCTCAAAATCCCTGTGGCAGCATGGGCAGCGGCACGGGCTAGTCATCTGATTACCAGCCCACCCTGGGTATGTACTGCGGCATTTAGCCCACGCCTCTGCCCATCCTTCGGTGGCGCCACTGCTCTCTTTAATGAGCTAGCTTGATCAAAACTGGTTTGCATATGCTCTGCCCTGCCATCCCACCTCCTAACTGCAGTGCAGACATAACCTGAGAGCAGTTCGTACTCTAGGCCATGCTAGGATGCCCACAGTTGAATGGGGTGAGGCAGGTGGCCTTTGCTTGCATTCACACACCTTTCAAGCCTGCTTTCTGGGTGAAATCCCCTTCCATTTAGAGTACTAGCCAAAAGGCTTCCAAATAGGGCCGCTGGATACAGTGTCCATTTCAAAAGCTGTGTAGTGTTGTTGTGAGTTGTTAAAAGCAATCATGTTCCACCCCAGAGGTGGCTACATTTTGAGGGCTAGCCCTGAACGATCCCCCGGTGTGTGTCTAAGGATTGGAAACACTACAGTAAATAAGAGCAGGTTGCAAAGCGCCATATTATTCCATTGCATTGTTTTACAGCACCCAAATGTGTGCTAAGCACTTTAAAGAGTCCAGGAAAGATAAAACCCCTGAACAGTGTGCAATCTGAACAAACCATGGCATAAAGTAATAGAGAACAAGGAGGAAAAAAGGGAAGAGATCCTCTGGTGATAGACTCTGGGTGAAATTCTCCCTTGTGCAGTGAAATTCTCTGTTACTTAGCTTTCACCCCTCTTCTCAAATTTGAGCCTTAAATGGGCCTGAAGTGCTGTGTTGGCCCTGTACTGTCTCTCTGCAAGAGGTGGATTATGTTCTATGTGGTCCTATTAAACTGAGCTGTAAGATTTCTTTGTTAATATCTGCCCAGCCTGCTTTTACTGGCGTCTGAGACACATTCATATATGCGAGTCCTTCAATGTGTCATGTTAATGAAAAGCTGGTTACACCTGCAGCTGCTTTCAATATGCTCCAAAATGAGAGATTTCAGGGTCTTTGGGGACATTGTTTTGTTCTGCTTGCATACAGTGCCTAGCACGCTGGGTCTTGGTCCATGAGTGGAACTGCTAGAGGCTGTCACCATCTACATAATAATAGCAGTTTGGACACTAAGCCCTGCCTCTAAGTTTCTGTTTGGCCTTGGACAAGTCACCTTGCTCTTCTATGCCTCAGTTTCCCCGTACGCTAGGGATAATGATATTTTACTTGTCATAGGGTTGATGCAAATATCTATGTAAAGCACTTTGAGATCCTCAGATGAGATTGCCACTGGGGGCAGGATTTGGTTGTGAGGGGACTGAATCCTGTCCCCAATAAAAAGGCAGCAGCAAAATGAGCCCCATGACTCTAGTTGGAGCAGATGCAGTCCCGTTGTCCCTCTTACCA
Source organism: Dermatemys mawii (assembly GCA_007922305.1). Taxonomy (NCBI): domain Eukaryota; kingdom Metazoa; phylum Chordata; order Testudines; family Dermatemydidae; genus Dermatemys; species Dermatemys mawii. The sequence continues at coordinate 4,987,470 of ML677397.1, read as the reverse complement.
TTACAGGAAGCTCCTTCAGCATTGCATTGTTGACTTAGGTAAACAGACCGAGGAGTCAGAGTGTTTTCCCAGGCTGGTAGCTTTTCCCATGACAAATATCTTCCAGGCCCCTTTGGAGTCTGATAATGGCCAACCTGTCCACTCCCAAGATGCATGAGGATGTGTGTGAGTTTGTGTTTACTACTGAAGATGCGCCAAAATGCTTCTTAATATTGATCCTTACAACGGGTGCAGCCTGGACCCAGTGATCTTTACATGCTGACTTGCTTTTCTCCACTGTCATGCTAAATCCTGACAGAAAATCCTCATCAGCAGAGGCCCACTGTGTTCTCAGTAGACTGTGGTCTAATGTTAACCCATTTCATAGGGGCTGGTCAGAAAACAAGAATTCCATGTCATGAAAAAATGGATGGTTCAACATTTGTTTGCATTCTGGGTGGGACCAAAACCGAGACCTTTCTAAGTTGTTAATGAAAGAACGAGAGAGAAAGAGAGAGAGAGAGATGCATCCTGCAATAGCTGATAGTGCCATAGTGAGAGAACTCACCTGAGCGGTGGGAGACCCACTTTCAAGTCCTTGCTCTGAATCACGCCAATTTAGAGCAACAACTTGAACCTTGGTCTTCCACATCCCTGGTGAGTTCCCTAACCTCTGGGTTGTTGGCCATTCTGGGCACTCTTTCTCTTTCCCCACCCCCTCGCCCCACCCCTGGTCCATCTCCCTACATTAATTCTATCATGGACCTGAGAAAACTTGCCTACAAAATTGGCGTTGAAATGGATACATTTCTATGAAAAGTTTCAGGTCAGATGAATTGTTATTTTCTGACAACTGCAACAAAGTTTTGTCAAAAAATTCCCGACCAGCTCCAAGTAATATGGTTTCATCCCTTAGTTTGTGCTCTGTTTTATTAAGCTGCGATCTAAAGCAAAGGAGAGGAGAGAGACTTTTATAGCCTGCAGCTTCTTGTTTGCAGATTATTTTCTAAAGCTGCTCAGTAGAATATCAATTGGCAGTGATTAGAAGTCCCGCCAGGTACTGCCTTGAACAGAAGAGACTTTAGAAGTCAATTCAGTCCCTCAGCAGAGAGGCACAGTTTGGCTTTGGTGCATTGACTCAAACAAAATTCCATCTCCAGTCAGTTCCACCTGCTCCTAATTGGCAGAGCTGTGTTGGAGCACGGGGCTGGAATAGCAGGGGGTGCTGCAGGCTAGAACCGAGCCGCCTCACCAGAGCTGTGCAGGGAAGAGTGGCTGCAGTAGCAGGAGGTGCTGTGGGTCAGGAATCAGACTGAGGCATGCTGGCAGAGCCGGGTAGGGAGCCAGGACTGGAAAATCAGGTGTGCTTCAGGTCAGCATTGAAGTGCACAGACCAAGCTGTTTGGGGGTAATATCACAGGCAGCAGGGGGTGCTGTCAATCAGGACAAAGCTCTTAGGAACATATGCAGGGACCAATATAGAACCACAGGGGCTGCATTATATTGGCACCGCTGTCTGGGGAACAGGACTGGAATGGCAATGGAGGCTGGGGGACCGAGGTTGATTTGGCAGAGCCGTTGGGGGGGAAGTTTTCAGGATTCCTGCCAGCACTGTGCCCAGTTTGTGCCAGTGGTACTCAGCATCCCACGGTCCGTGCAGCTGTTTTTAATTCTTCACACACACACACACCCCCGCCAAAAAAAAATAAATCAGATGGACACATTGGAATGGAAGCCCAGGCCATGCTGTTGTACAGATACACGACTCACCAGGCGCTGGTAGGGGCATTATTATGTAGCCTTATAGTTTGGTAGCATCTAAAGGCCCCAGCTGAGATCACTGTGCTGGGTGCTGTACAGACACATAGACAATCCCTGCCCTGAAGAGTTACCATCTAAACAGACAAGGCGGGAAAACGGGCAGAGAGGTGTGAAGTGACTTAAAGGAGATCACATAGCAGAGACTGGAATAGAACCGAGGTGTCCCTCTTCCCCGTCCAGTCCAGTGCCCTGTTTGCTGCACTGCACTGCTGGAGGGAATTTCTTTTCCCTACCTCAAAGGGTTTTGGGAATATAAACAAATAAATGTTGGCGATGCATCCAGAAGCTACAGAGAAGAGAGACATTGAAGTCAGTAGATCCTATGCAGGCCCAACATGCCGCAGTGTGCGGAAGAGGAAAACAAAATATTTTTTAGAGCTGATTTTCTGATTCAACAAAAAGCTCTGAAGTTTTCACGCACGCCCTCCAGAAACAGACTATCCAGGCACATCCAGAATTCTGCCTTTAACAGAAGCTCTCAAAGAGCCACCGAGCCCAATCAACAGGAGAGGGAAACATTCGGTGTTTCAAGATCTCAGAACTCTTTGGCTGATGAAGAAGAGCGGGGTGCGTGCCCACTTGGAATAAAAAATGAGTTTTTAAGATTGAACCTCCCAGTGACCTAGCTAGGGAATGGGCCAGAGAAACACATCCAAAAAGTTCCTGTCAATTGCCCGGTGTCCCTTCAGAGCATCTTTAATCAGATCCCGTATCATCATCATCATCTTCATCTGATGAGAGGTGGCAATCAAAGATCCTAGGAGGAGAAGATGCTGTTTTTATATGCTGCTGAGGTTGTTCTGTTGGGGGTGGGGTGTAAGAGTTGCTGATGAAGATCAGGAGTATGGGTGGGATTTAGATAATCTCATCTTTCTGTATCTGATCAGGCATCAGTTCATCTTGCCCTGAGGACTGGAATGCAGAAAACCAGGCCTTGAGAGCTAGCAAAGGGAAATGCAACGTGAGCTGTTCATTTTCTTCCTCTTTCTGTTTAGTGATAAAATGATAGAATTTTGCTCAGTCAGTTGAGACTATTGAGTTGTTTTGCCACTCAAGTGCCAGAGCATTGACTGTATGGATTGACGAGGTTCCCCCTGGAATAACATCTCTTTTAACAGTGCGCCATCAAGGGAGAATTGTGCAAGCTTTAAAAGATTTCCCAAGGTTTGTTTATTTTGTTTTTCTTCTTTGCTCTCTCTCCCCACCACCTGATGGACTGAAGTAAGATCTGAAGTGAGCTCGGTGTCTGGCTTTTGGATTTCAAAGGGATCAGTGAGGCTGGAAATCATGCACTCCTGTGTAAAGCTGAAATGCCATCCAGTCCCACCAACTTCAGTTTGTCCCCTTTAATCCTCCCACTCCGTGCCCTGCAATTCCTTTTCCCGTCTCTTGGCTCCTCCAGGCCTGCTCTGCCAACAACAACTGCTCATTGCTGGGCTGAACGTGAATCAAAGAGGATGTGTTGGGTAGGGGGCTTGAGGAGAGATTGAAGAGATGTGGGATTCTGTGGATGTGGTGGCCCCACAGGATACGTAATAGATCCCTACTCTCAATATGGGCCTGTGAGTGCTAGATCATGTAAATAATAAATGATCTATACAGCAACTAGGATGACCAGATGTCCTGATTTTTATAGGGACAGTCCCGATATTTGGGGCTGTGTCTTATATAAGCACCTGTTACCCCCATTCTCTGTCTCGATTTTCCACACTTGCTCTCTAGTCACCCTAACAGCAACTTTTTGCCACTTGAGTTGAAGGAGTGACTCCATTAACTGGTAGCAATAGTAGGCTGGTATACTATAGCAGAGCAGCCAGTAGAACAGAACACATTATGTGCTTCGCAAGTCATTGTGCACACCAAGTATGTCAGTGCACCCGTCACACATGTGCAATAGAACGCTATCCTCCATTAGTAGAGGAGCCCGTAGAAGGGAACCCAGCACACACGTTGCCTTGTTTACATCACACCTCATGTTAAGTAGAGTCATCTTAGGAAAGGAAAGAAATTGATAGTGCAGTAAAGAGCTGCTAGAGAATGTTGAGGAAACACAGCTGCCTGCCAGGAAGGAGGGGTAGTTTGGTGGGATGTCTTTACTGATGCTGGCTTTTGTTCTTGAAATGAAGGCACAAATTAAAAGTGAATTAGAGACTATTTTTTGTAAGGCTGAGAAGGAAGCAGGGTTTTAAAGGCAGAGACTGGGAACATCTGAGAAGAAGTCTGGAGCTGATGTGCTCTCTTGAGGGGTGGCTACTTTCCTTTAGACAATGCGCATGTAAATGTGATTGAGGCTTTTCTTCTCAGATCAGCTCTCTTGACAATGAGCCCAACCGCTGCTGTTACCATGAGGGGGAACCTGGCACAGGTAGTTTATTGCAACAGGAAAACCTCACACCTTTGCGAGTCATGAGGTCTGCGTCATAGAGAGGCCACAGGGCTCTTTCAACATGGTCTCTGCATTGTCAGCTCCCGCAACTGCACTGTCTTGTGATATTTGGTGGGTTTTTTTCCTGAAAGCCCCAGACGCTGGAGTTCTCTGATTACTCGAGGATCTCTGCTTTTTTTAAAAAAACCCTTTCAGTACCTTATGCCAAGAAAAGCTTGAAAATGTAACCCTGAAGTTATAAAAAACCAGAAAGCAATTTAAAAAAAAAAAAATGTATTAGTGCTTTTCAGAATCACATGATTTTTGTGCCACTTGTATGATTCTTGCAGGGGCCTAAGTCGTGATTTTTGAATGCTTGGGGTTGACCATGATTGCACAGTGGCTCTTTGACTAGGCTGCTTGGATGAGCTCCCCCAGCGGTCCTGGCATGGCATCTTGAGACCCATGCAGTTCGAACGGGGAGCTTGACTTGGGGGAAGAGCTGTTTCTTCTGAGGTGGCCCAAAGAATTGAACAGCGGGAGAACCAATGTATAAGCACGCTGCTCACCAAGCGTCAGAAGGGGCTTGAGAAAAAACATGGATCAGTGGGAGAGAATCCAACATCTTTCATCCAACGATCCTTCCAACTATGCTACCATTTTGTTCCTAGCATTACTGTGACCCTCACTTGGGGACTGTTGGCAACAGCCATGTTTGTCCCTCTAGTACCAGGAATTTGTTACTCCTTGGAAACAGCTAGTTGTACATGGCAGAACACCAGTTAACTTTCCTCTTGCCAGCAATGCATGGGGTGGGTGAAGGGGCGGTCTTCAATGGCCCCATCTCCTCCATAAAACAGCATGACGGCCACTAGCAAGTCAGAGAGTAAGTGGACAAAATCAACTATATGGCTTCATCTATAGTGGTTTCTTTGGCATTTCAGCAGCAGGAGACAGGAAGAGAGGGAGCTGGAGTCTGTGGCTTGGGAGTCGGGAAGAACGGGTGGTAAAGGCTGTGATCTGCCTTCTGGGGGAAGCTCTCATCTCCTTCTGCTCCCTCTGAACCGCCCTGAGTGTATGTTCAGATGAGGAGAGTTCCTTGCAGTCCCCTACTTCATCCACATCCTCCTGATGTGTAACACCTACCAGGGCAGTCAGCAGAGAGCATGGAGCCGCTGTGGGGCTTGCTGGGTAGAGGTTCTCTGGGGGCTGCTGATTATGGAAAAGCATGTAGCCTGCGGGGGGGGGGGGGGGGGGGGGGGAGACTCTTATCTCAGCTGCGAACCTCAGTTTGGCTCTGCCTCTGTCTCTCTCAGATTGAGACCCTCATACCTTGCCTTCTCTCCTCTGCCCCTGGCCGAGTGCAGATGCCGAGAAGCAGCCATCCTCTCTGGGATGCTGTGCTGCCCCTGCCAATCACCGGCCATGCCTGGCAGCTGGAATTGCAAGTCCCCTTGTTTACAATGCATTGTAATTGCAGACACAGGCTCAGCTGTCACTTGTAATTTTATCTTGTCCCATTCTGCAGCCGCGCTCCCTCCCCTAGGTGTCAAGCATCTGCCCTTGCAAACAGCGGGAAAATGTGCCCCAGCATCTTGTAAGAAACAACCTATTTTTCCCCTTCTCTCTTCCCACCCGCACCTCTCCCCCTTTGGGAGATATAATAGCAAAAGACAAGACAAGCCAGTGATGCTTCTAATTACACTCTAGTTTCCCTCCCACCCCACTCACCTATCCGCTCGTCTTTCTTTATAGCTTTGTCTTGTTGCTTTGGCTGCCTCTGGGCTTTATGGGGTTAGGATCCCCTCGCCAAACCTTTCCCTCTGCCAGCCAGCGCCTGGCTCGCTTCTCTTCCCGTCTCCTTGCTTAGGGTGTATTTAAACGTTTAAAAACTGAGAGCGCTGGGCATGAAATAGGAATTGTCTCTAAATCTGGACTCACAGCCACCCAAGGTAACTAACTCCATCTGCACAGGGCCAGATATGCAGCAAGGTATCTGTACCCTAGCTGCTGTTGTCTACCTTGAGGTACTTGTCTGGGTAGTCAGCCATTATCAGCAAGATAGACTTAGACTGTAAACTCTTAGGGGCAGGGGCCATCTTTTTGTCCTTTGCTTGTGCAGCACCTGACACAATGGGGTCTTGGTTCCCAACCGGCACTTCTAGGTGCCACTGCAATACAAATAATAATCAGATTGTTCATGCCTTGTCATTGAGAGCATCAGCACTAGAGATGTAAAACATAGGTGGTCTCAGGAATGGCTATCCACGGTTGCAAATCCCCAAAGTTTCACAAGTTATAGTTGTGACAGTGCTGTTCCTGGTGGGACCAGCTGAGAATGCCAGATCAGGACAAATTGCTTCAAAAGGGGCAATTACAGCCCAGAGCTGGGGTTTCTCCACCCTAAAGGGTTACCAAACCAGCCAGCCAGGAAAGACTTTGGTTTCGCCCCACTGGCTAGCCACAAGTCACACAAGCAATTCCCTTAGACACTCCAGCTTCCCAGTATCACCACCAGCAGCCACCTGTCCTGGGGACAAATGGTTATGAAAACCAATACCCCAATAAAAGAAAACAGTTCTTCCCAATTCCAAAGAATCAGGCCCCAGACCCAGGTCAATATACAAATCAGATCTTACCCACAAATCATGCTGTTGCCAATCCTTTAGAATATAAAATCTAAAGGTTTATTATACAAGGAAAAAGATATAGGTGAGGGTTAGGAATGGTTAAAGGAAATCAAATACATGCAGTAATGGCTTGCATCAGTTTTAGAATAACTGCAGGTTCAAATCAGAGTCTCTGGAATACATTCCCAGGAGGAATGGGTCATCAATCCTTTGGCCAGAGTGCCCCTTTGTAGCAAAGTCCCATCCAGAAGTAGGAGCCAGGCTGGAGACTGGAGATTGAAGACAAGATGGGGATGGGGTACCACCCTTTTATATACTTCCCAGGTGCAGCAATGTTCTTTGTCCTTCGCTGTGGAAACTTACAGCAAAATGGAGTTTGAGTCAGTTGGGCAATTCCTGCCCCCCTTGCTAAGACACAGGATGTGTCTGCCTTCCCTAAATGGGTCCATTGGCTAGCTGATAGTCCTTAAAGGGCCATCAAGCATGGCAAGTAACGCTCAACACCAAGGGCTCTGAAATGTCCCCAACAGCATAGCACAATATTTGGAAAGACAGACAGTATAGAGTCAATATTCATAACTTTAACTACAAAAATGATACACACATACAGATAGCGTACTTATAATCAGCAGATCATAACCTGGTCATAGACACCTTATATGACCCCCTTTACCTAATATTTGGTGCCCCTACAGGACCCTGGTTGCACCAATGATCTATATGATCCCAGATAATTTTAGTAACATGACAATAGTGTGACTGATCATTCTTCTGAAGAGCTACACCTGCCCCATGCCTTTGCTCCCTGTGAGAAAAAAAGACTGGGGGATGGGGATACATTTGATAACAGTCTTCAGATAACTTCAGGACTGTGTAAAGAGGATGTTCTTTATTCCAAGAAAGGATATGTTCTCCATATCCACTGAAGGTAGGACAAGAAGTAATGGGCTTAATCTGCAGCAAGAGAGGTTCAGGTTAGATAGTAGGGACAACTTTGTAGCTATAAGGATCGGCAAGCACTGGGACAGGTTGCCTGTGGAGGTTGCATTTCTGAGGTTGTAAAGAATAGATTAGACAAACACCGGTCATGGATGGTCCCACCTCAATGGGCTGGTCTAGATGACCTCTGAGTATCCCTTCCAACTCTATGTTTCTATGATTCTGTGTGCCCCTTGCAGAAAATGTTTCTGGCTTCTGATTGAATGGCAAACAATAGCATCTGATTTCAGGTGAGTCAACCACTGCCACTCCTCCGTCAACTCCGCTTCTGCTTCTCATGGTGGTGGAGTTCCGGAGTCGACGGGGAGAGCGCTCGGGGATCAATTTATCGCGTCTAGACTAGATGTGATAAATCGATCCCCGATAGATCAATCAATACCCACTGATCCAAGGGGTAGTGTAGACCAAGGGGTAGTGTCCTGGTCGAAGAATAACTTTTGGAAAAAAAGAGACCCTTTCCCCGGCCTGCCTGAGTCACATTGATTACTACCTCCTTTGCGTCTGTCTCACTGTATCCTGTGGGAGGAGTGCACCCTTACTCCTGAGGCTCAGCTACATGTCTGCAACTCCATGTACAGCAAAAAAAGGGATCAAAAAAGAAACCACCACTTCCCTACCTAATACCAGCTTAATTATCTGATAGGGTCTGTTACTTACTGTCACAGTGCAGAGACTTCGTCAGCTGAAGGCAAAGAGGTCCTTTGATGAGAACCAATTAGGAATACAGATTCAACATTCAAGAGAACTGAATGGTTTATATATAAAATATAAAAGGACCCTGGAATTGGTTAAATTGCAGTGCTCATGTATACATACTAGTTAAATAGTTTTTTAAAAATGTATAATTTAGAGGGGGTGAACCCAGGGGAAGGGGGTACATTTACCTCTTATCAACTTGGGACCCGATTATTTTGCGAATGACATCTCCATCATAAGCAAGAGCCTCTCTCGCTAAAACACATATGAATAAAAGATACTCGGAGGAGCCACTTTGTGCAGAGTTTTAGCTGAGATGAAAGAATGGAGGCAAAGAGTTCCCATGGTGTTTCTGTTTGCCTCCCAGAGATTCAAACACAATGATGGACTGGGAATAAAAAAAAAAAAAGAAAAAGAAAAAAAAAGAAGCAGCCCAAACTGTGAGGTTTTAAACAGAAATAAGGAGGCAAAAAAGAGAATTTAAAACTAGGAAGAGTTTACAAGATGGATCTAAACACCTGAGTTCACAGCCAGTAGCAGACTTGTGAACCTCGATATATGATCCAGGCACTACTAGAGACAGACAAAGAGCCACATGGTTCTGGTATTGTACAGCACCGAGCACAATGGGTTCCTAGTCCAGAAGAGGGTCTCCTGGGCTCTGTCACAAAGGAAGGAAGTAGTAATAACAATGGGTAAGCGTAGGTTACAGAAACACCGGCATAGCATTGTCAGTTACATTTGGCCCATCTAATTATCTGTGGCCCTAATTGGCATAACATCTAAGTGCCTCCCCATTGTCATCTCGTCGATCCCCTCAGGCTGAAGCAGGGGTAAGTGTACCACGCCCCTGCACTGAGGCAGGACAAAGCATACCTAGACCGTCCCTGGCAGGTGTTTGCCTAGTGTGTTCTTAAAAACCTCCAGTGATGGGGATTGCACAATCTCCCTAGGTAATCTGCTCCAGTGCATAGCTACTTTTATAGTTAGAAAGTTTTTCCCGATACCTAGGCCTGATCTCCCTTGCTGCAGATGAAGCCAATTATGTCTTGTCCTCTCCTTGGTGGACGTGGAGAACAATTGCTCACTGTCCTTCTTATAACAGCCCCTAACATATCTGAAGACTGTCTAGCATGTTCTACTGCACATTGGAATGCTATGGCTGATGGTGGCAATGCTCATTCACACTTCTGGAGCCACCCCTCTTCTTCTATAGGCCCCGAGGTCAGTCATGCCACAAAGAAAGACATGACAGTCAACCCATCCAATGCGGCATTTCATCACGGTAAAGTACTGGCTAGAATAAATTCAGGGTTTATTGTGCTCGAAGGACAGATGTGTCAAAAGTCAGGCCTGGCTCCTAAATTTCCGGAAAATTTGTCCCTTTGGTAAAAGTTTCTTGCCTAATTTCTCTTTTCACCTTTGAAAAAAATGTGATTGAAACTGCATCTATCTTCTCATTTGTAAATGGGGTGAGCCCAAATACCATTCAAGGACTGTTGAGAAATTACCTGCTAATGGCTGAAAGTGTCAGAATCCAACGGGCATGATGAAATTCAAGTCTGACTTCTCCTTCAGGCTGTATCTAGGGTCCATTAAGGTTGTGACCCAACAGTCACATGATGTTCAGAACAGGGCGATGGGATGAAATTATATAAGGGGAGTGGTGAACCAACAGTTGCAGAGGTTCATTAGCAGCAGTACAAAACTGGGGATGACTATAGATGAGGTTGGAAGGATTAGATTTTTATTTGTAAACGCCAATAAATGTTGATTTCACCATATACACAGAAACAGACACAAACAATTTCCATTGATGTAATAGAAATGTACAGATAGGCAAAGTGAGAAAACAACAGCTTAAGAACATATTAGAGCTGGATTGAAGGCTAAAATTTTCACCTATGATGTTGACAGTTTGTGTTTTAATAGTTATAAAGCTTAATTGTTTGAATCTCAATATCTACTGTCATTAGATAATTATTGGCTTCTTTAATTATTGAATCTCAATATCTACTGTCAAGAGATAATTTTCCTACAACTGTGAAAATGTAAATGACTAAAAATGGAAAAACTATCCCTAAAAGCCACAAATTTTGGGCTACTGTGAAAATTAAAATAATCATAGAAAAAGGCTTTAAAATAAACATTGATATCTGTCACAACTGTAAAAAAAACAACCCCAAAACATAGAAATTGAATTCTTCCAAGCCTAATTTCAAAACTGAGTGAAAATTTTCTTACCAAACCATTTTTTGTTAAAATAGATGCAGATTGAGCAGCACTGACACATTGTGTGAATTTGTGCTAATTTCACCTAAATGTTTCAGTATAAAAAAAAAGCCTACAAAAACTTCAGAAAAAAAATTGAGATGTTTCACTTCAACATTTTCAGAATGAAATGTTTTGATTTTTCATTTAGAAATTTCCTTTACTTAAAATAAACCCACATCCCCTTCAGAATTGGCAAAAAAATATTTAGTTCAACTCAAAAATGATCTTCAATTATGATTTCTTTTCTGGATAGTCAGCAAACCCAAAAATCTGTTCTTTGCCCATCTCTGCGTGAGTTTAAAGGATTCTATCTCTCTTCCCTAATGTGATTGATCTGTCCAGCCGATATAGACCAGGTCTACATGAGGGGCAGCAGGGGTCGACTTAAGATAGGCAACATCAGCTATGTGAATAGTGTAGCTGAAGTCAAAGTATCTTAGGTCGACTTACCCGGGTGTCCTCAGGGTGGCGAGTCAACTGCTGTCTCTCCCCCGTCAACTCTGCTTCCGCCTCTAGTGACGGTGGAGTTCCAGAGTCGAGGGGGAGAGCACTCAGGAATCAATTTATCACATGTAGTCTAGACGCAATAAATTGATCCCTGATAGATCAATCACTACCCGCCAATCCGGCGGGTAATGTAGCCATACCCATAGTGTGTTACCCACCATAGGGCCAGCCCTACACTGCATGTCATCATTTACCCAAGCTCAAAGCTCAGCTAGCACTTGGCCCTTGTGTAAATGATGCCATAAGCTGCAGGGAAGTGGAGAATAAGCCCATGGGATAAGAGTATGTTGGACTCTGACTTTATGTTTCTTTCACCAAATGAGAAACCCTGGACCAGATCCCCAGTTGCTGCAGCTCTATGAAAGTCAGTGGCCCTGTGCTGACCTATGCTAGATGAGGCTCTGCTCCTCTGGGTCTAACATCTCTTACTTTACAACTTCCCCCCATCTTCAGAGTCATGCTGCTTTAAGGTACCCGAAGCTGTGCAATGTTAGAAATGCATTTTACAAGTGTGTCCCCTTGAGACAAGCCCTATTGCCCCCTTCCACTTCTTCAGACTAGATTACACCCCCCCACACCCCGACCTGCCCTGAAAACTCACTGAGAAGCTAAGTTTGCCTCAGCACAGGAGTGGCTCAAACAGTATCTCTTACAGATAGGAAATTATGAATAACTTGATGTAATTATACATGGCTCAGGCCTATTTGCCCTCCACCAACATCTTTCCGTGAGAGGGGGACGTGAAGAGATGGTTGTGGGAAGACACCTTGCTGTTTAATAAATAAAAGAAGAGATTCATAAAGTGTCTGGTAAGCGCATTCCTCATGCAGAAATGTTACGGAATAACACAGGATGAATAATAGAAAAGGTTACTGAAAAATTCATAATTTCCAAGCGCCAGCAAAGGCAGAGCTTCCATGCTGTCTATTTGCCTGTAGAAAAGTGATTAAAATATATATTATTGTCCTGTCTGTAGGAAAATGTATTATTAAGTGGATACTAGCGTGACATTTGAAAAATCCATTTCATTCCATTTAGCAGTGGAAGGGTGGGTGGTGAGGTGTGGGGGGGACTTCTTGCTGGTGCCTTTGTGTAGCAGGTTTTACAAGCATTTTTAATCAGCTGTTTGAAAAATAAAACCAAAAAAAAAAGGGGTTTAATTACGGCCCCCTGCCTCCCTGCAGCGCTATTCTCTTCCCATTTGCATGCCTGTTGCATTAAAATAAAATGAGTCTCTCTGCTTTTATTTATTACTTTAATTGCCGAGAAATCAACTTGGCACACAGTCTAGTTTCATGGGGGGTTGGGGCGGGGGAAAGAATTTTCCTCTAGCTCCCATTAGTAACAGGTGGGTTTTTTAAAGCATCTGAGCCTAGGTGGGGATGTAGGAATAGAACCAATGTTCTGGATGGCTTATCTGTTATTTCTTTCCCATCTCTAGCAGCTTTCAAAGAGGCAAAGTTTGGAGCCAGTGCCAAACTGTCCCAAAGTTGGGGATGGTGTGGGTTTTATTCTATGATGTTTGGGTTTTTATATTGTGCCCGTCACCGGGGTATCTGTGAACCTTCCAATAGTGCATTAAGTGACATGACTAGCATAGGAGGTTCTTTCCATCTTTCTTTCCCTCTTACTAGGGGAGAATTCTACAGTCCATCATCCTAATAGAATCAGCCATAAGGTTTAGATTCAGAACAAGGTTGGAATGTTTAAAGGTGCTTGGCAGCCAGTCTGTGTGTTCATGCTCCATCTCTGATCTGAACTATCCAGATGTCTTAGCTCTACAAAAGGGAGCAGGAGCTTTCATTAGCAGGCTTCCTTGTGGGAGTTCCACTGCTTCCTATAGGACCGAGAACATGCTGGAACCTGAGGGTGCAACACAATAAGACTTGTTCTGACAGAAAGAGCCAATCTGTGCCCATTTCCTGTACCCCAATGCTGGTGGCTATTGTTACTGATTGTCAAGGGTGGCAAAAGGGGTCAAAGCATGGGAAGAGGGGTCACTTTAGGTAAGACTCAGGTTGAATATGTGCTTTGGGGAAAGGGTCTGGATTTGGATATCGTTATGCCCATGAGGCCCAGTCCAAAGCCCACTGAAGTCAATGGAAAGACTCCTGCTCAATGCACTTTTGAGTAGGACTCAGGCCTGTTTGGCAGCAAGATCAAGAAGGAAATGGAAGGTTGATGCCTGCTAGAAGGGCGGTGGGCATAAGGAGTTTCCAGACTTCCTGCCTGTGTTCTATAAATGGAAGAATTCAGTCTCCCAGGCTGTCAATCTAGGATCATGGACCTGTAGTCCTGGAAGAGACCTCAACAGGTCATCTAGTCCAGTCCCCTGCACTCAAAGCAGGACTAAGTAATACCTAGGCCATTCCTGACAGGTGTTTATCTAACCTGTTCTTAAAAACCTCCAATGATGGAGATGGCAATGGCTATAAATGGCTTGTCTTAGAAATGCAAAAATCTGGGAAGAAGCCACCCTACAAGAGAAAGGTGCAAGCTCTTCAGCGGTAGTGGAGCATAGTCCCAGGAAAGGCAGCTGATGTTCTGTTCTGTTCCCACTCCAACCACAGGGGCCTTCAGGGAAGGTCCTGGTGGTCTAACCTCCACCTGGTCTCTAGGAATCTTTGGGGGATACCCATCAATAGCTTGCAGATCCTTCTCCCTTTCAGCAGCAGCCTGGAGCTCCATCTGTTTGACCCAAAGACTGTTCTTCTCACATCTAGAGCTCAAAAATCCAATCTGCACTTCTTCCTGGTCTGTACTCCATCTTGGAGTGATCTCTCCAATCCACCATGCTGTTAGGCTTTAAGGGTGAAAGGAGCACTCAAGTCCCGAAGTAGCATGTGAAATCACACTCTTGAATACAGTAGACCGTGAGACTGCCCTGTCCCTTTAAAATTCCCCTTCTGCTTCAGGGAGAGGATCCCTTTACATTTAATCTAGAGTTCAGTTTTATCCAATGGAATTCATTCTGCACTCTCTTAGGAATTTTTAAAGGGTCACAGATTTGGTACATGAGGATGCTAAGCAAAAGACTGTACCATACAGAAGGCAGCATGCAAGTCATTGTAGCAGAATATAAGACATTGTGGTCAGCATGGTAAATTACTGGGCACAACTTTTATGATCAGTTATCTTTTTTCTTTCACCAACTTGAACTCGGCTAGCTTCTTTCTGTAGCTTTCCCTCCTGCGTCTGCGGTACCCATCTAAATTAAAATCTGTTATCATTTCCCAGATAATCCCCTTTGATGCCCTGAATACAGCAGAATCTGTCTGGCTTCAACCTTGCATGTAAGTGCTGATAGCTTTTGAACAGCAAAATGGCTTTTTATATCTCATACAAATGTTTGTCTCGCCCAGATCCAACCAGGAGCTGGCGAGCAAGGCGCAGTCATCTGAGGAAGCTTTATGAGGTTACATGTGGAATTATTTTAGCAAGCGGCTAAGAAAGTCTAGCCATCACCAGCCCATGCTGTCTTGGCATCTTCTGTCCAAGAGGGAAACAACTGTATTGTCTTAACATCTTTGTGTGGCTAATTGTCTTTATAACTCTGATGCAGTAGGACGCTACTGTGAGAGCTGCCGGTTATGTGAAATGCCATTTGTTAGGTACCTATGTTATAGAAAAGAAAAATGGTACCACGGTTAGAGCTATGAAAATAATGGATTTTTGTTTCTCTTGCAGTTCTGAAAAATAAAAATAAAATTGTTTTGGGTTGATGCAAAAACATTTTAATTTCTTTTTCCTGAATCAGAAGATTTTAAAAAAGTGTTTTGATTTTTGAGCTTTTTGAAAAACCTTTTAATATAAGAATGTAAGAACCTAAGGTGTCCCAGAGTGAGTGAACCTAACAGGTAATGATCAAGTGATCTCTCTCCTGCCATCCATCACTACCCTCTGACAAACAGAAGCTAGGGACACCATTCCTTACCCATCGTGGCTAATAACCATTAATGGACTTAACCTCCATGAATTTATCCAGTTCTCTCTCTGTTATATTCCTAGCCTTCACAACCTCCTCAGGCAAGGAGTTCCACAGGTTGACTGTGCGCTGTGTGAAGAAGAACTTCCTTTTATTTGTTTTAAACCTGCTGTCCATTAATATCACTTGGTGGCCCCTAGTTCTTCTGTTAGGGGAATAAGGAAATAACTTTTCCTTATTCATTTTCTGAACACCACTCATGATTTTATATTCCTCTATCTCATATCCCCCCTTAGTTTCCTCTACATATCTATATATTTTAAAATATATATTTTAAATAAAACTGGAGGAACTTCTGAAATTAAAAGTCATTTCAACCCCCCTCCCAATGAAAATATTTCATTTTGAAAATGTGGAACTGAAACATTTATACTTTTTCTGATTTTTTCCTCCCCAAGACAAACAAGTCATCAAAACCAACACAATGAAATGTTTTGGTGTTGCTGAATCTGCATTATTTTGCCAGAAAACCAGTTTTGACCAGAATGTTTTGCCCTGATCTAGTTGGTGTTAAATGGATGGAAATTCAGGACATCTGGCTTCAATCCATGGCTCTGACACAAGCTTCTGATATAACCTTGTGCAAATGACTTAATCTCTCATCAACATCCTGTCTGTAAAATGGGGATAATACTTCCTTTCTCCTGTATTTTGTCTGTCTTGCCTATTTACTCTGTATGCTCTATAGTACTGGGACTTCGTGGCTATACAGTCCCTAGCACAATGAGGCCCCAGTCTGAGTTGAACTCATTTAGACGTGACTGTAATGCACATAATACTTTTGACAAAATGCCTGTTTGTCATTAGAAATAGGGTAGAACTGCACAGTTCCGACCTGGATCATGATCCAAGCCTCCTCCCCAAGGGTCTGGAAAGTCTAGATCCAGAATTTTGGTTGAGGTAAGCCTTTAATTATCATTAGGAATGAACTGGAGCCACTAAGTTAGTATTTGTATCTGAATTTTCCTGATGTTTCGGAGTAGGTTAGAGTACAGTGTTTGACGTATCCCATTAGCAAGCGCCAGTTCCTAAATTTGGGGGAGTGTTTTCATTATTCTGAAGTTCTCAGACTTAGAGGAAACCTGGCCCAGTGACTCAAGCACAGGTGCAATTCTCTGCTCTGCCACAGACTTCCTACATGGTCTTGGGAAGTCATTTTGCCACTTTGTGCCTTGGTTCCCCATCTGTAAATAATAGCATTGCTCTCCCTCACAGGGTGTTGTGAGGATAAACACAGGAAAGGTTGTGAGGTTCTCTGAGATCTACTGATGACAAACATGCCCTACAATCTAGGTATTATTACATATTTGTTGATTGATATTAACAAATTTATTTGTTGTCATTCTCCCCTCACCCTCTTTGAGTTGACAGGAAAGAATTAATTGCAGATGGTTGGATTTGAGGTTCATGCTGGCTGGGTTACTTACTTAGAGTAAATCACTTTATTTGATTTCTGGTTGGATGCCTTACATAACTGAACACATGGCGTGGATTTCAAGTTGGAGTCTTGAGTATACAATTTGATATTTGCTTTGGGTGAATATTCAGTCCTAAAGTTTGTTCCGCATGCACCTTCTCACTCGAAGAGCTTGGGCATACCAAATGTCACAAAAAGTGAACTCAGAACGGTCATTGTGGTTTAGAAATCAATATTTAGTGAATTGTTCTTCCGATGATCTCACCACCTCTAAAGTGAGGCACTGTGGATCCTGGGAATTCTTTCCAGATTTAGAGACCTAGCCACCTAGTGCTAACTTGGTCCAGCAAAGTCAATATTAGACCTGGAGACAGAAAATCTGGCTTCTGTTCCTGACCTTGGCAATGACCCGCTACATAACCTTGGTCCTCTCATTTTCTCCCATCTGTAATATGGGCTTGATAGTGCTGCTTGATCTCCTTTGTAAACTGCTTTGAGTACAATGGGAAAGTGCTGTGAATAGGGTGACTGGACAGCAAATATGAAAAACTGGGACAGTGGGTGGGGAGCCTATATAAAAAAAAAGATCCAAAAATCGGGACTGTACCTATTAAAATGGGACATCTGGTCACCCTAGCGGAGTATGATCTATATTATTTATTAGACGTGCCTTCTTTACGGCCTCTTGAACTCGTGTCTGTTCCAATCTCTAGGGATAGTGGGCAGAGAGAGAGAGATGTTGAGGGAAACCTCAGAAATGGAAGATAATTTCAATGATTTAAAGAAGAATGAAGTTGGAGTTCTAGGGTGAAAGTGGGTCTTGCTCCACTGAAAGGAATGAGCCCACTCCCCGGGTGATGTGAATCACTTTAGCTCAAATGAAGTAGCTGAGCCAGATCTTCAGTGGGTGTAGATCCGCCCAGCTCTGCTGATGTCTGTGGCCCGGCCCCTTCGCAGATGTGTGGGCACATAAACAATTTCTCAGCCCTCCACAAACGCAGCCCACTGTGTAAATGTTAAATGTTCTTGTAAAGCATATCTCCTCCCACCTGTATCGCTACAGCTGAGAAGCGGATGAGAATGGCCATGGTCCGTGACATCTCCGAGTCCCCTCTGAGAACTCAGCAAGATCTATCATCATCTGGGGGGGAAAGAGGGGGAAATAATCT
This sequence comes from Dermatemys mawii, assembly GCA_007922305.1. Lineage (NCBI taxonomy): Eukaryota > Metazoa > Chordata > Testudines > Dermatemydidae > Dermatemys > Dermatemys mawii. The sequence goes on along the minus strand of ML677397.1, from coordinate 4,969,628 downwards.
GTAAGGAACTGGTAATAGTGCAGTAATGGCCTGGTGAGTTGAAATGATTTGGCAGGATACAGCTGTGACTGAGAAGCGTCTTTGCAGCTCTTAGCCCCAGGTGACAGGATATGAAAACTCCAGCCCCCTGCTTGGCAAGTTGTGCTTAGCATAGAGTCCAGAGGAGAAGAGATTAGGGAGGAAGTATCCAAAGGAAGGGAGAGTTGTTTTATTTATTTATTTATTCTTTTTAAAGCCTTTTTAGTGGCTATCGCATCTCTTCTCCTCTCCCCACCCCTCCTCCGGTGTCTCTGTGCTTTGTAGCAAATAGGTTTTGATTTGGAAGGAAATTGACCTTGAAATAAGTTCCAAGAGCTGCACCCCTTCTAGTCCAGATGCATCTGAAATGCACTTTGCTCATTTAGCAAGGCAAGACCACAGATTAAAAATGCCCTTCCCTCCCCCCTGTGCACAATACTTTCAGGGGAAGGAGCAAGGATGTTCATGACTGATAGGACCCCAGGAAGCAGGGGCAGGTGGAAGGAAAGTGTTGTCATGTGATGACGTGTGGACAGGGGAGTTGTGTTGGCAGGGAGGAAATGTGTGTTAGTGTTGTGTGTGTGTGTTGTGCGATGCACATTGTGTGTGTCTCCAGGGAGTACACGTGCAACTATGTTGTGCTCAGGATGTAATGTTGAATGGTCTCTCTGTTGAGCAGGGGCTGCTGATGTCGTGCAATCACCAGTGTGTTGTGTTTGTGGAGTGCTGTGGGTGTGCGGTAACACAGAGGGAGAGCAGGTGTCGTCACTAAGGGGGGAGTATGTGAATCCCCTTTGGGATTGTGCTGTGTGGGTGAGAAGTGCAGTGCATATTTGTGTTGAGGGGTGCCATTTGTGTGGCTGGTTGTGGGGAGGAGCTGGCGTTTTCTTTGGGTGTGCAGGGGGAGAGAGGCATAGGAGTGAGTACAGAAAAATGTGTGTGCATTTACAGACACAGTCCTAGCCAGTCCTGCCCACACTCCTTAACCAAAGCACCGTGATGTGCAAATTAAAGATTCTGCAGAGGGGCTTAATCCTCCACCTTTTATTGTGCTTCCTTGGCAAAAGCAGCTACTGCCGAACTTGTGTTTTCAGTGGGCTCCTGAAATGAAGGCCGGGGAGCTGGCAGCTGCAGACATGGCTGCCTCTTGTCCTCTGCACCACGCTAGTACTACTAGCATGAGTGACAGCCATACCTGAGTGTCGTCACATAACTGTCTTCCAACCTGACCTTGAGAAAGGAAGAATGGCATCTGTAAAGGCACAGGAGAGGGGGAGGAGGGAAAGGGGGTGGGAGCAGATGCGTTCAGCCCACCCCGATCCCTCTGTCTCCAAAGGCCCCAGAACCTTCAGATGTGATGCCAGGATTTTTCCCTTGGAGCGGAAACCAGATAGAGTTCTGGAAAGTTCTGCTTCTGCCTTGTGTCAGGGGAGAGAAGTGGTGGCAGGAGTGGGAATTCTCGAAGCAGAGCGGGAGGCTGGGCAATGCTCACGTGTCTGCCGTTCTCCAAAATGCCGTTCCGGCCCTCAGCTGTTTTCTTGGGTTGCCGGTGTCAGAGCTGTGGGAAGAGCTATAGTCACATGCGTGCCGTGTATGTAATAAGTGTGAATGGCTGGAAAGTCTTCCCCGCTGTCAGCTTTCAGTGTGCATGTCAGGGAGCAGGAATGCTTAAGTATCCGGGATTAGGCAAGAGGTACATGGTCACTGGCTCAACTGGAGTAATTAGAAGTAGTTACCATGTGATAGTGGTTTGCATGAAATGAATTGGTGGGTTCTGGCCGCCGCTTCTCGCAGCCCCCATTGGTCCGGGGCGGCGAATCCCAGCCAGTGGATCAGCGAAATGGCAAGTAAACAAATCAGCGGGGCCCACTAAGGGGGCTTACCCTGCAGTGCTGCGTGCCAACGTTGCCAATCCCTGATCTAGTCTGACCTCTTTCAGAGCATCCTAGAGCAGATCATTTAGAAAAAAACATCCAATCTTCATTCTAAATGGTTCCCAATTATCAGTCATGTTTTTCTTTCAGATTAAATTCTTCCTCCCAGCTGATTTGACTTATAATTGTTTTCAGCTTTGTAAAGCTGGTCCTTTTAAGTCCCCAAGTATGGATAGCACTGGTTTGGACATTATTCTGTTTGTACATTGTAAATGTGATCAAGTCATGGTCATTTGCACTTTTTGCAACTAATTTTTAGTACTGTGATCAGTTTCTTTTTTATCAGTCAAGATAGTCTTATGTAGAATTCCCCCATGCTGGATGCAGTACTGTGAGGAAATTGTCATTTATATTTGAGTGAGGAAATTGTCATCTATACTATTTAGAAATTCCAAAGATGTTCTGGCAGCATGAATCTCCAGCATATGCCACTCAAATTGAAGCCCCCTGTGATCACGCAGCCTCTTTTCCTACACATTGTAGATTGGTGCATAAGGAGCCAGTCATTGTGTTCCCTAGTGTGATTCGATAGTCTGTAGCAGACACCAACCGATACCTCATCTTGTGCTTTATCTGTTAGGATATTGATTCATAGCATTCAAGATCATTTTCTTCTGTGTTGTCAGTGACTGAGAAACAGGCAATGCCATTTTTAAGGTAGAGTGCCAATCCCCTTTCCCTTTTGTCCCCTCCATGCTTCCTAAGTAGGTGTTAAGCATTGATTTTAACATGCCAGTCATGGAATGAGACCACTCTAAGGAGCACTTCCCACTAGTAACTGCACTAGGACTTTGGACTTAGAAAAGGGAAGGCAGACATAGGGCTGGTCTACACTGGCAACGTGGCAGCACATTGAAGTGCCTTTTTTGGTTGCGGCACTGCTCTCCCAACACTCTGAAAAACCCACCTCCACGAGGGGCATGGCTCCCAGTGCTGGTGCACAGTCTACACTGGCACTTTACAGCGCTGAAACTTGCTGCAGTCAGGGGGGTGTTTTTTGACACCCCTGAGCGAGAAAGTTGCAGCACTGTAAAGTGCCAGGGTAGACAAGCCCATAGACTTCCCGGGTCCCTGGTTGTCATCCAGGAGAGGGGAGTTTAACCCACTGTGTGGTGGATCAGCCAGTTTGTGGTCCCAGGAATGCCTACTAGCCTCCCTGCTCCCTTCTCTCCTGGAGTCAGCCAGCCCTGGGTCTATCAGAGATGCTGCATTGTTCCTGGCTGGGTAATGGACTGACGCTTCAGGCACATCTGTCATATTGAATTGGCTTGGGAGCTCATCTCTCAGTTCCTCTCTGGTTTAGATCCCAAACAAGCATGGCAGCGACATAGGGAGACTGCTCTGCCGCCTGTCGTGGTGCCACCATGCGACTGTGCCGGGCTGGGTTTGCAGCCAGCTGAGTTCCCACTTCATATTAGGTATAGGAGGGAGACAGGTTCTTTGATTCCAAGGGGAAGAAGCTGTCAGTTGATAGGGGTCCTACCCTGCAGCGTGAGAGCAGCTGGCTGGACTGAGCTAGGGGGAAGACAGTGGGAGCTGTCCAGACCACAAGTGCTGAAGCAGTTTTGACTAAGGAGGAAAGAGATGGGGGATGGCTGTTGATGGGTGGTTTGACGCGCTGCCTGGGTGTTGGTTATTTTCTTTGCTGTTGCCCCTGGGGCATATCTGTCTGATTCCCCAACTTACAGTCTTTTGTAGTGACCACCCTACAACACAATTCTCATAACTTCATATGCATTAATGGTACGCATATACAGATAGAGAAATGACTTTCAGCAGATCATAACCTTTCCCCTGATACCTTACAAGGCATGCTTTATATGTAGGATCACAATTATATAAACGTGAGGATTATGGGGGTTGCAGTATGCTCCCCCAAGGTACAGAATATCACAGGCCTCCCTCATGCTAATTTTGGGGATGAGCTGCCAAAAGAACTCCCCACCCAGGATCAGTGCCCTGACGGCTGAGCTCTGTGTCATCCTGGGAACCTTCACTCTCTGTTCTCACTCACCCCAGTTTCCCATAGACTTACACAGAGATACACCAGTGAACCCGGGAACAGGATCAGCTGCTCAGATTAGCTGAGGTTTGTCTATGCTGCAGATGTTCCAGTGGTGCAGCTTTGGTGCTGTAGTTATGCTGTTGCCATCCAGATGGGTTTTTTTCCCTTGCTGTGGTTAATCCACCCCCTCGAGAGGCGGTAGCTAAGTGAACAGAAGAATTCTTCACTCGACCAGCAGGGTCCACAACCAAGCTCTCAAGGGTGTTAATTTTTCACACCCTTGAGCAACATAGCTAGGTCAATCTAAGTTTACAGTATAGGCCAGGCCTGATCTCTTCTCCTTCCTTGGGTACCTTTAGCACCTTCGACGTGCATGCTCCCTGCCTCCCCCAGAACCTCTTCCCCTCCGCCGAATCCAAAACCATGGTAATGAACTCAGCATTAATCACTTGTGTCAAATCCTTGTGCTAACAAGCTAACGAAATCAAACAGGCTGCCCCTGGGGAGAGTCGGCGAGTCAACACTCATCCATTAAAATGGTAATTTTGTATTTTTCATGGGAGCCTTCCTTGTGTTTTGCCCTTGTGCTCTCCCCTTAGTGCTGTGGCCTTTAAATTATAGCTTTTAAAAAAATCACATTCCTCACACCTCTTCCTTCTTATTTCATGAGATCGCAAACACAAGCTCTATAAGGGGGTAGCTGGGCTTGGAACTGAATTGGAGATGATTGTTTTTCTCTCATTGGGAGAGCGATTGGAGCTGGTAAATTAAAGCTCTTCCAGAAAGTGATTTGTGCACAGTCTCCTGAACCGGAGAGCCAAGTTCAGGTCACTGTTATTCATGGGGTTGTAATTATTTTTTATTCATGAGCCTTCAGGCGGCCATGGGCTTTGTAGGAAAATATTTGCAAATCCTGAGAGTTTTGCGAAGTTTGCCATGAATAATGAGCCATGCCAGAGAAGTGTGGTGCTGGCTATTTGTCATTTGCCATTCTCCCCAGAAACCCAGCCAGGACCAAGGAATGGTCCAAATGCAGACTTGGTAGTGCAGCCTAATGAGCAGGGTACCTGCCTGGGTTCTATTCACAGCTCTGCCGCTGACCTGCTGTAAGTCACTTTGCTGCTCCATGCCTCAGTTTCCCCTCTCACTCTTTGGCTATGTTGGCTATGTCTTTTTGTGCTTCAGGATAGCTTTCTCCTTTCAAAATCTTAGGAGGATAAGTCATGGGGACTCATTATCTTGACATAGCTAGTCAAGGGGAGGTATAAGATTTCAATGGGTGTTAGGCACCTAAATACCCTTAAAAATATGAGCCTTTGTCTCTCTCCTTCTACCTCAGTTTCCCATTAGTGCAATGGGGATAAAAGCACTGTCATACCTCACAGGCATGTTGTGAGGAGAAATATATGAAAGACTGTGAGGCTCTCAGCTATTACTGTCATGGGTTATAAGTACCTTAGATAGATAGATTATCATTAATTAAGCCCTGACGGTGAGCCACACACTGTACAGACATAAGTATCAAAGCAATTCTTCCCTGGGGAACCTACTGTCTAGAATACAAACAAACAAACAAACAGAGCTGGTCCCAAAAATGTTGCAATAAACAAATAAAAATAAAAAGCTTCATTAAATGTTTCATTTCATTAAATTTTTCATTAATTTGTTTTTCCATTTTTCATTGGAGATTCTTCTGCTGAGTGTCTTCTACCCCGCTAGGCACTGGGAGGCCTGTAGGGAAGGAGCTGCTGTAGTTAGTGCGGTGGAGGTGGTAGGTTTTTATCCTGTTTTTATGGGGCATATTGGACTGACTTCTCCCAAACGGCACCTGCCCTCCCTTGCCGAGGGAAGCTTCTGTACTGTTACTTCATCTTCCGTCTCCTCTCCCCATTCCTCTTGCTCTTACTTTGTCTCCTGCTCCTGTGGCCTCTTGTGCAGAACATAGGAACTGGCAAGACGCTTTGGAGCCCTCACAACCTTGGAGCTGCTCTGGGAGCTGGAGAGGCCCCAAGGGCAAGTCAGGGGACAGATGTCTACCCGATCTATTAGCTTGCAGCAAGCTAGGGTGTGACCCTGTCCCGTGCTAGCCTGCCCTGGACTAACTGTCCATGTGGCCCCTGCTGATGTGCATTGGCAGCTCATTAATATGCTTCGATCTTGTCCTCTTTGAAATGGGACTAGCAGATCAGAGCTCGTTATTGTACGTCAGCAAGGGCCAGACAGTCTACAGTAGGTTAACATGGGGTAGGTTTACCCTCGCTTACCGCAAACTCAATGTCAGTGTAGACAAGCCCTTAGGCTGAGAGACAGCAGCCTTCCTATGCTCTCCCATGGGCCGCTGTGCTCCCCAGAGTCTGTGGAGCACTTGACGCTGATGATGCTGATGTTTATTATTTGTATTGCTGTAGCTTGTAGGCTCCCCCACCACGGGCCACAATCCCCCTGTGCTAACTGCTGTAAACCACAGAACAAAAAGATGGTTTCTGCCCCCAAAACGTACGTTCTAAATATCAGACGCGGCAAGTGATGGCTACCATCGGCAGAAGGAGAGCGCAAGGAAACAATGGGACATTGTAGACCAGCATGATGGATAGTGGTCTCTGTGCACCAGCAGCCTAGCAGTTGTCAAGTTCATTTGTAGGCATCGTGGCTGTACCAAGAAACCCCCTGCAGAAGCTACTTGTGGGTACTGTGCCTTAGAAGGTCGCAGCCGGGTGTGTCTCTAACCCGCCCTTTCACAGCCTGGCCGTGGACTCATCAGAACTCATGTTGTCCTATGGGAAGCTGACTCAGGTGGAAACAATCACTTTCCTTTCTCAGTGTTTTATGTCACAGCTGCAATGGGGACCGATGGGTATCCCTACATGTCTTATGATGCCTGCGAAAATGCGGGATTAATAGTACTAAGACCAGCTTCTCAGAGGAGTTGTTGCTTATTATTTCTATTACATTAGTGCCAAAGTCTCACACGAGATCAGGGTCCTATTGTGCTGGGTCCTGTACAAACATGTGGTTAAGAGACAGTCCTTTAACCACAGAGCTTACCCTCTAAACAGACAGGACAAAGGGAGCAGAAGCACAGAGCAGGAAAGTGACATGCCCAAAGTCATACAATGAGTCTGTGCAGAGTTAGGAAGCTGAACCTACATCACCTGGATCCCACTGTACAGGATCTGACTTGGTTCGTACTAGATAAATGTCCCCATCTGAGTTATTTGTGTGTTTCAAGTGGGGAAACTGAGGCAGGCAAGTTGTGGGTTGTCCAAGACTACAGAAGCAGTTGGGATTAGAATTTAAGGTTCCTGGCTCCCAGTTGGGTTTAAAACCAGTGGGATACACCTATGTGCAATGAATGTATGTTGAACGTTACTGACTTCAGGAGCAGCTGAATCTTTAGGGTCTGATTCGCCCATTCATCCAATTTGACACTGGAGTCGTGAAGAAACTGAAGTCATGCAGTGATGAAACAGGCTCGAAGACTAAGCAGGGTGTGCATGCATACATACACCTGAATATCAATGTCGTTATAGTTGTCCATCTAAAACTGGGTCGGCACGAGGCGTGCAGCTGTGTTCCCTCAGTGTCAGTACATGCTATGAATGCAGCCTTCATGTTAAAGCACCAACAGTGGTCTCCGGAGTCAATGGGAGCTGTATGCAAGGCAGTGCTGCGGAATCAGGATTAATGGGCACAGCGTCTTTCCGGCAAACTGTATCTCAAAACGCTTTCCAGAGCTAAATGACACAAGACGGGAGATAATATATGGTGTAAATTGCAGAAAAACAGTGCCGTGAAGATACGGCAAGGAGAATAAATTGAAGCCTTCACTCGCAAAGCCAATAACAGGGGAGGAAAAGTGAAGAGGTAGAGACAAGGAGGTGGGTTTTCTTTTTTAGATGAGATTCAAAAGGAAGTGGAGAATCAATAAATAGAATATTTGGATTTCCATTTATACTGGCATTATATATATCCCCTGCCCATCACCCATGGGCCTGATGCTGGAAGGTGCTGAGTTGCCAGTCGTACAGGGGGCTCACTGCCCACTTTAATGTGTCCCAAGCTGGTTATTCCCAAATCACATGCTACTTTTAAAAAAAACCTTGTATATGACCCCCCTGCACTGTAATAGCTGAGTGCCTCTTGTATGTTAATAGATTACACCCACAACACTGTTCTGTGATGGGGAAGTGCTATGATTTCCATATTACAGATGGGGAAACTGAGGCACAGAGTAGCAAAAGGGTAATATGTTCAGCTGTCTCTAAGTGACTTAGGAACCCAAGGCTCTGACAGTCAGTGGGACTGTTTCCTAGGTGCCTACGTTATTTTTGAAAGTGAAGTGGGGTCCTAAATCTCCTATGCACTTTTGAAATTTTTTACATTATCTTAAGGTAGCACAGGGAATCTGGGGAAGAAGAGCCAGGAATTGAACCCCGGTGTCCAGAATCCCTGTCTGGTATAAGACTATTTTCATGATGGAAGCGATATTTTTAACATGTATCCCTCTTGGCTGGGCAGAGGCAGGGGAGCTCTTAACACTCATTTCACTAGCCTGGACATTGTTCTATAAGTTTATAAAGCAGCAAGTGAATTTACAGACATCGCCTCATGTCAATGCACCGAAGAATCTGCTCCTGCCTACCCCACTCACCCCTTCTGATGAGATAATGAGATGCACGGCTTTGGTATGTTTGACAAGCTGCTGTCCTACAGTGGAAGAGCTCAGAGTGCTCGGAAGCTGGCAGAGGAGATTAATTAATGCTAAAAGACACAGTTTGATGTGGCAATGAAATTTCGATTAGAATAATCTCAAATTATCTTGTAGCACAAGCGCCTCGGCTCTCCCAGGTGTCTCTCCCCCTGCTTTGAAATGGTTATTTAGGGCCTTCTGACACAAGATCATGGTCGGGGAAGGGCAAATCCAGGCGGTTGCATGTCTGTCTTGTCTTTTTAGGCTATAAGCTGTGTGGCAGGGAGTGTCTCTTGCTATGTGATTTTATTGCATCTAGCACAATGGGCCATTCCAACCTCAGAATTTCCATTCATTAGGAGATTCTGACATTTCCAAGGTTTCTTCTTGTTCTGAAAGGAAAAGAAAATTTAAAAATTTCCTTCAGCCTGAAATTTTTGCAGTGGCCTCCCAGTCAGTCAAAACATTTCATTCCAATTTCTGCTTTTACCGACCTGAGATTAGAATTTATAACAGTCTATTATCAAGACTTCTCAAAGTGAAGAGAATTGTATTGAAATGAACTATCAAAATGTTCTGTTCCCATAAGGTCAAAACAGAACATTTTGACCATGTCAGCACGCTTCCTTTTATTTTTTCCCCTAAACAAAATGCTGACAAAAATCAACAAATTCATACAAAATTTCAGTTTTGTTGAAATGGCACTGTGTAATGGAAAAACATCCCACCAGAAAATGTGTAATACTCTCAAGATTTGACTGAAGGCAGATGTGGACCTAGACTATACTAATAATAATACCAACCTCTTCATCTTTTGATTTCAAAGCGCTTTACAAAGGAAATCAGTATTACTATCTCCATTTTACGGATGGGGAAACTGAGGCACAGAAAGAAGCAACTTCCCCCAGCTGGCCAGTGGCGGAGATGGGAATAGAATCAACTTTCCCTAGTCACACTGGCATGCTCAAACCACTAAGCTATACTGCCAGCCAAGAGATGAAGACCAGGTACTTGTGGGAGTCTGAGACAAAGCCAGGAATTGAAATTAGATCTCCTGAGTCCCAGCTCAGTGCCTGAACCCCAAGGCCAGCCTGTCTAAAACTCAGCATCCCATTTAAGCCACCTGAATCATCCAGTTCCTATGCACTCACAGTGAAACTTATCTGTCCCTTCCCAAAGGGTTGTCTTGTCTTCCAGCAGATGGCTCTCAGCAAGCATGTGTGTGGGGTTGTATATTGACACTGTGTATATGTGAACTGAACAGAAGCTGTATTTGCATGCACCTGTATGAAGAGGAGTAATTGGCTTCTCTTCTCAGTGGAGACCCCCACAGGGTCCCCACTGTTTTAAATCACATGTATCTATTTACTTTAGCCTACTTTAGACCCCCAGGGAGGAAGCCTCTATTTTTTTTCTGCACTGTGCCCCCTCTGCTTCCCCCCACCCTCCTCTCTCCAGAGTGGCCATCACCACATGCTTGCAATACAGAGGCATTATTTGCATTCTGCTCGCTCAGGCTGGAAGTGGAGGAGGCATCCTTTGTTTCCTGCCTTGATCTGTAAGCCCTGGTCATTGTCCTGTATCTGCAAGAGGCTGCACCCAGGTGAGGTGGGAGGGGGCTGTGGGGTTACATTATCGAGAGGTCTTGCTGGGTCAGGACTGCATATGGAGGTTGATGTGCCCGGTGATGCTCCAATGGTTGTACTGACTGATTGCCTTTGTCCTCTCCTCTAACCTCATATTCACACCCTGCCAATGACGTTGTTGTCATTCTTGTTTATATTACAGTAGAGTTTAGAGGCCTCAATCTACCTAGACTTTGCACATACACAGTGAGTCTGTCCCTACCCCAAAAGCAGGCAGCAAGATGGGAGGGGAAACTGAGGAACAGAGCAGGGCAGTGGCTTGCCCAAGCCATACAGCAAATCAGTGGCAGAGATGGATCTGCTAAGTCCCACTCCTGTACCCAATCACTAGACTATGCTGCTGTTTGTAAACCCTTTTCACTGGTAAAATTCAAGCTGAAGAACAGGTTCTTTTATAGAGCCAGCAACTCTTTCTTTAGAAGGAATTCTCCAGGTCTGTCCCAGATCTGGAGCTCCCTGCTCTATCTTGTCTCTCTTACACAGGTCATTGGCAGGGCCTTTGTTTAACCAGGCCTTGCAATCCATTCACCTTAAGTTGCAATTCCATCGTCACTTGCAGACTACTCGACACTGGCGGGGTGTGTGCTTGCCTGGGAGATCTCTGGAGAACACATGCTGGTAGGGCTGCCAGAAGGGGCGTTGGTGATTCAGCAGGTGTGGTACAGGGGTTCTGAGCTGTTGAGAGTGCATCTTTGGGGGGAGGTGTAGGGTGGCGAGAGAAGGGTGCTTGGTAGTTGAGGATAAGGGCAACTTTTCTGTGAATAGGGGCCTGCAATGCTGAAAATGGGAAGAAGAGTTATTGATACGGAGAGGAGTCAGAGAATAGACTTGGGGACTAGGGAAAATGAGAACAGAGAGATGTAGGACGGTAGGACATTGGGCGAGATTCTGATCTTTGTGTAAATCAACAATAACACAGTGGTGTCACTCTGGATTTGCAGCAAAGCAGCTGAGCTCGGCGTCTGGCTCTCTATTCTAACTCCTGACGGGGAGAATTACAAATAAGAGCACATCACGTTAACACAGAACTTGTTAATCATTCCTGCATTCTTAAAATAATCCCCAAATGTTTCTGTGGCAAGAGGAGGCAGCTGGTGGACAGAAGGCAAAGTAAAGGCTTCTAAAGTTATAAGTAACAAACCTTGGCAGTTTTGTGCCTTGAAAGGAGCAAAAGGAAACAACCCAACCCCCAAGCCCTTGTGTGCTGTTCTGAGTTGCAGAGCTGTCTGGAAATGAGCATGGGGGTTCATTGGCTGAATGGGCACGCTTGATAAATCCTATTTCACTTCACCAGTGAGCTGAGAAAGTAGTGCATAATGGGTTATGAGTTGTAGATCTGTTTGATTGCATTGTTGCAAAGTGGGAATTGTTTTGCAACATAGATCCTTAATCACTCAGGCATCTATGATTGAATGCATCGAAAATTGGTTGGAATTGAAAATTAACTATACCACAGACGGCTTATTCTTGTGTATAATTGAAACTAAATTCTAATAACTCTTCCTGAAAAGAGCTGCCAGGAGGAAATTTCAAACACCGTCTTCTCCTCCCCACCCACCTTCCAAAAAAGAATCGGATCCTGGCAGACACTTTTCTTCTGCGTACTGTAGTGATGGGAAATGAAATCCAATCTCCTCATGCATGTCCCTGTATGCAAAATACATTTCTGACCTGCTGTATCTACCTTTGGGGTGCAAGGAGATGAGTTGTTGGAAGGGTGGATAGTCTGAAGAGAGGGGATGGGGTTGTTAAGGCATGAGGCTTGGGAGTCAGAAAAATTCCAGTGATTTGTTTTGTCAAAATCAGCCAATTCATATAAATGCCTCCAGGTTTTCTAGGACATTGGCACCAGGGCAGCCTGCTAAGCAGATGCCCTCAGTCAAGGACCTCAGGGCTCCCAGGGTTTGTGACTCTCGGGCACCACACCAGGTGGCCCACTTCACAGCCAGGGCCTCATTCCCTTCCCTGGAGGACTTTCAAACATTCACGTTTTATTCTGAACCAGTTCTGAGTTTTAATTCCTGTTTGCTCCCAAGCTCCCTGTGGCATCGTAGGCAAGTCACTTGGGGGAAGACTTTTCAAGAGCTCAGGGTCAAGTTCTGAAGCACTCATTACCCCCTAGGGAGGGCTCTGGCAGCGATTTAAAGGACCTGGAACTCCAGTTGCTGCTGGGAGCCCCGGGCCCTTTAAATCTCCAGCCTGGGGAAACTGTTCCCTGCTGGTATGGTTGGCTGTATACCGGCTTCCTTTCACCTCTGACAATTCTGCTTTCCCTTTTCCACCAATGATTTCTCCAGCCTGGTCTGCAATTTACGGCCATGACTTACATCTACTGCTGACTGTGGAAGTTTGTTCCATGTTCTGTCCAACAAACATTGATCTAAAATCATTTTCCTTGACTTGGAGCCAAGGAACTGCAGGTGCTAGAGATAACAGCAATAGCACATACCTTGGGTGCTAATGAATTACTACTCAGTTTGCCCAGGAAGGCAGCCAGAAAGGCTGGGGTCTTGGTTGCTGAATATTTCAACTCTCCTCTGGAGCATTTTGCACCGTTTATGTGACAGTAGATGATACAGAGGGGTCAGTCAGGAAGTGCTATTTGCTAGAGCTAGTCGGCAATTTTTCAATGAAACATTTATTCACTGGAAAATGCTGATTTGTTAAAACCAGGTTGGTTTTATTGGGAAGATGTCTCCAGTTCAGGATGGAATTTCAGCTTGCAATGAGAGAGGGAGAATGCCCTCAAAATAGCCAGGATTCTAGCAATAAGGGTACTTCCCTGGGATGTAGGACACCCAGGTTTAAATCCCTGTTCTGCTCGCTTCAGAGCAAAGACTTGAACCCGGGTTTCCCCACATCCCGAGAGACTGCTCTAAGCACCAGGGTACAGAGTCAGTGGAATTTGTGTCCTGATACAGAATGAAAACAAAATTCGAAATCTCACAACTTATCATTAAACAGGCTTCTTGTTTTTCACTCAGTCCTGCTATTTAATCTGTCATAACACAAGATCCAGGGGATGCCCGGTGAAATGAAAATGTCACAACATTAAAACTGTTACAAGTAAATATTTAAAACAAACAAAGGACATATTTACTCTGTGGAACTCTCTGCCGCAAGGTGTCTTTGATGCCAAGAGCTTAGCAGGAGTCAGAAAGAGCATTTTGCAAAAACTGCCCTATGGTTTTGTGAAGAATGTGAAGATGCAAATAAAATGTTTATTTTGGTTTTTTGTTCAGTTTTTGCAAGTTAGTATATGTGTGTGAGGGAGGAAAGAGTGTTATTCTTGGAGGGAGCAGAGGTCAATTGTGCTTAGCAGTGAGACGTTTTTCCACACATCTGTGCTGTGCTGGAGAGAATTGTATTCTTTTGTTACTCTGACAGCAAGGTAAAGCTGGTCAATAGAATGCTCTCAGGGTTGGCTTTCGAAGAAAACTTTGCAGGGGATGAATAGTTAAATTATTATTAAGCATTTATTTGTGGTGTCACCTGTGATGTGCTAAGTGCTTTCCAGACACATTAAAAGGGCTAGATCATAGTCCGAAGATAGACAGATAAACTAGAAGATAGACAGAGGTCAGAGAAGGTGACTATCAAAAGGATTCTTCTCTGCAAGTCCAAAAGGTTCAAGCAACTCAGCAGCCGGGTAGAAATTTGCCAGGTGTACCTCATAGGAAAAGGGGGGAGTTTATATTGTAATTTGGAGAGAGGTGAATGAAGGCAGCTCTAAGAGAGGATGAAATTAGCCCTGGGTCTGATTACAGATGGATTGGAACAGGATGACAGTTTTGTCAGAATTTTATCGTCTCTTAAAAAAAATTCCAAAATCTGGAATTTCAATGACACTTGGAAGAACTGCCCCCGAAATTGCATGGATTCAATTAACTTGATTTTAACTCACTGTAGTTAACACGGTGCTAACACAGTCACATGCAAACCACTTTTAACCCTTGCTTAAATCGACCTAGCTTGCGTTGGTAAATTACTGAGTTAAACTGAACTGATTTAAATGAGGCTTAAACTTGTTTCATTGTGTCCAGATTACAGGGTTGCACTAGTTTAGAGAGGCAGGATGGTCCCGTGAATAAGGTGCCAGCTTGGGAGCTGGGTTCAATTCCCTTCACTGCCAGAGTCTCCTTAGACAAGTAACATAGCCTCTTTGTGCCACACTCATACGATGCAATCTGCTAAAGCATCTCCTTTCATATGATGCAGGCTTTATATCTTAAGTGTTGCAATTTTGGGCACATCCGATGCTTCCTCCAGGCAGAGGGAATCATTAGTGCTGAGTACTGGAGGGCTTCATGCACTATGATACTATTAAATATGCTTCTTCATGACAGCTTGTGTGGTTCCAGAGTTCAAGGCTAGTTTGCTTTTGTCTGCCTTTGTTTCAATGGGTCAGTGAGGAATAATGCACCAGTGGGAATTCCCTGGAAGTGTAATGAACTGGGTAGTCTTAACAGTGGCGTACCCTGGATGGAATCAGAGCTGTTGAACTGTGTTGTAGGACCCAGCCTGCTAATGGGGCTTCCTAGTTAGCTGAAGTGGCAAGGACCTGGATCAAGACTGGATCCTCACACGTAGCTAGGCACCTAATTCCCATTGACTTCAAGGAGAATTGGATTACTAACTACCTCTGAGGATCTAGGACTTTTGGAGTAGGGGGATCTGAGTTCAATTTCTGCTCTTGCGAATGGCTGCGATGTGCAGCACTGAATTCCTCAGCTGGATTAGAAGGTCTGAATTCAGGTGGATCTGTCCTGAGCACATGCCCTAGAAGGGGCAAAAGAAAAGCCCATGCGGGACAAGTATGTTCTGAGCCCCCAGTACCATCCTGCTCCTTATGGAGGTGGGGAAGAGAGGGGCTAATGGCATTTGATTAATAACTCATGGATTAACCAAGGAGAAGCAGAGCCCAAGTGAAACCAGGTATCTTTGTGGAATTAATGGAGGACAGTTTGAATCTGCTGTTAACTTAAATATCCATCTGCTCTCATCCCAGGAGTGTATAAATTTCAGGGGATAATTAGTAGCTGCCATACAGAAAGCAGCAGGGCACTAACCACATTTTCTAGAGTTGTGGGGTCTCCCCCATCTCTCTGCGATTCTCTCTTGATGGCGGAGTTCCAAGAAGAAAGGAGCTGGGTTGATCCTCCCTCTCATAAAGGGTTGGAGACAGAGGCAGTTCTGTTTATACAGGGGTCACCAAGAGAGGGCATTGGAACCTGAAGAAGGAACAGAGGAACCATTGGGATGGGAAAGTGCCATACGCATTAATTTTGAGCCAGAGTAATACTATAGTTATATAATATTAGATTATAACTATAGTAGAGACCAAGGTCCCATAGGTCAGGCAAATTCTAATAATAATTATATTTGGATCTTGCTATGTGTCTCACTTTTCATTCCTAGGTCTCAAAGCATTTCACTAAAGCAGGGAAATATTTTATCCCCATTTTACAGATAGGGAAACTGAGTCATGGAGTAGTGAAGTGACATGCCCTGGGTCAGAGCTGAGAACAGAACTTAGATCTCCTGTTGGCCACTGCTTCCATCATCTGCTCTGGCCACTAGTCCACACTGCAGGATCAGCCAGTGTGCACATTTTGTCTTTGAATTTCTCCCAGCCCATCTTTATGCCCATTGCCTGCTTTTCTGAAAGATGGCCAGTAAAGGATGAGCAGTCTGGTGATTACAGCAGGTTCCATTCCCGGCTCTGCCACTTATCCGTGGTGAAATCGGAGGCAGGTCACTTCTTTGTGTGCATTGGTATAATTGTCTCTAAAATGGGTGTATATAATAGCTGCGTCACAGTAGGGTTGTGAGGCTTAATTGTTTCATGTTTCTAAAGCGCTTTTGGCTCCTCGGCTGAAAGTTGCTCTCCAGCAGAAGTGCAAAGCATTCTTATTTGCATTCCTATTGCCGGCACAATCCATAGGGAGAGAATGTCAGAACAGCTGTTATGTCAAATTACCTTTTTCCAGTAACTAGGGATTTTGTCTGTCATCTTATGGATGGCTGACCCACTTCCACCTCTGGGGGGAGCCCTGTTTTACATATTCTTTGCATCTAGTGCTTTGTGATATTAGCCAGACAGCCCAACTACAATGCAACAGAAGCACTCGGCTCACATCTGAATGAGATTAGCAGATCCTTTCAGACAGCGCATTACAGGCCTGTTAGCAGAGATGAACCATAAGGAGCTGAAGATGCAGCAAGATGGGATAGAGGGGCATCATTGGGACTATATGGGGGGCAGGGGCTAAGACCAGACCAATATGTAGTGCTACATGGGATCCGTTTCCATTCATATGGGCAGAGGTGGAATGGAAAGGAATAGCTGGCTGTGTTGTGGGTCGGGGTTGAGGTACACCATTAGAATTATTTTGGGGAGAGGGGGCATGGAGTGGAATAGCAGGAGGCCCAGACAAAGCACTGAGAGGCAAGTGCACCAAAAACAAAAGCATCATCATTTCATAGGAATTTGGCCACAAATATAATTGCACACAGTAGCACTGAAATGACTAAACCAGTGGAGGTTAGGTGGTCTTCTCTGGGGGGCCATGTTGTAACAAGAGCTGGGCAAAAAAAAATTTCTGAAACTGTTTTTCATTAAAAACTGCAGATTTCAACTGTTGACTGAAACAATTCACCAATTCAGGTGGATTTTGCAACATTGTTTCAGTTGAAAAAGATCGTATAGGACAAAAAGTCAGAAAAACTTAAAATGTCGCATTTGACATTGTTTTGTTTTTTTGTATTTGAAACAACACAATTTAAAAATCTACTTCCATTTTTCATTGAAAACCATTTAGAAAGCTTGAAATTAAACCCAATTTGTTTGACCATGAACTAATTTTCTTTTGGCGTTTTGGTTTGCCAATTTTTTTTTCTTATCTTTTGGGATGGGGGTGGGGAAGTGCCAGTGGACTGAAAAAGCAGTTATTTGTCCAGCTCTGGTTGTAAACCAACTCCCTTGGGAAGGTTCAATTTGCAGAGCGGAAAGGATCCAGGAGGTTCTATGTGAGATCCTCAGCTGGTGTCAGTCGATATAGCTCCACTGGTTTTATGTTCCTTGGAATGTGAACGGGAAGCTCCATTCTGTTCAGAGACCATGATTCCTGAGTTTCCCAGTCCCTCCTCCTTCAGTAGATTTGATACAAGCAGCTCAGTGTGTCCTACTATTTGAAACCCTTATTACAGACTTTCAGTATAATTGCTTCTTAATTAACTCAAGTGATGGCTTTATTTCCTTGAACTCATTTCCAGGGGCTTCATTTTATTTCTACACAAAATTAATATTTTACATTTACACTTAGGAGAAGAACAGACACACAATACAGAGAGAGGATGAGAGATGAATGCGACCCAGCTCCTATCTCTGCTTACATTACAGAAATGTTTTATTTCTTGGAGCGGCACTCGATTTCCAATGCTCGTTTTCAGGGGAAAAAACAAACTAACAAAGCATGAATCAAGATAATTAAACAGCTTGGTTTTAGGGCAAATTAAGGAGTGATTGTGTCAGCAGAATTCCCTTTCTTGGACTTTGTTACATCCATTTCAGCCTCTAGGACCCGGAAAGCACAAAGAGTCTGTGTGTGTATATGTGACTGTCTTATGGGAGGGGTGATCTAAGCACAGGGCTGGAATCCAGGAACCCCTAAATTCAAATTCTTTTGTGAACCCTGAACCTCTCTGTGACTGTGAAGTCAAGAAGCATAAGCTAGTGGGTGAAGCTCAGGGGATATACATTTAACCCTTGGCTCCGCCACAAGACTCCCTGTGTGAGCCTAGACAAGTCACTTCACAGCTCAGTGTCTCAGTTTTAACGGAGGTAATAATGTGGACACTTGAGCTTCGGATGCCTATGTGTGGGTCTAGGAACCCAACACTGGCTTCTTTCCCTTCCTGGCTGTGGCTGCTGGACAATGTCTGAGGACTTTTCACCAGAGGCCCCCTACTCCATTTAGTTGCCATAAGATGTAGAAAGCAGCTCTTTCCATTGTGTCCCCTCATTCCTTCTAACCGAGAACTGATCTGGAGATCTATGCGGCATAGATCAAGATGCAGATGACACTAAACTGGGAGGAGTGGTAGATACGCTGGAGGGCAGGGATAGGACACAGAGGGTCCTAGACAAATTAGGGGATTGGGCCAAAAGAAATCTGGTGAGGTTCAACGAGGGCAAGTGCAGAGTCCTGCACTTAGGACAGAAGAATCCCATGCACTGTTACAGACTAGGGACTGAATGGCCAGGCAACAGTTCTGCAGAAAAGGACCTGGGGGTTACATGGACCAGAAGCTGGATATGAGTCAACAGCGTGCCCTTGTTGCCAAGAAGGCCAACAGCATTTTGGGCTGTATAAATAGGAGCAGTGGCAGCAGATCAAGGGATGACCCCCTGAGATCCCTTCCAACCCTGATATTCTATGATTCTATGTAGAACGTGTGTCTGGCTCGCAGACACCCAAGAGTCAGGGGATGCTAGAATGTGGAATTTGGCTTTGACCAAATGCAGCACTGTGTCCGTGCCCATCTGGGTGGTTAAGCTCTAGATGAGGCTACCAAAAGAGGTTGTGGAATCCCTGTCCCTGGAGGGTTTTAAGAACTGGTTGGACAGACACCTGTCAGGGATGATCTAGGTTTACTTGGTCCTGCCTTCATGTGGGAGAGCGAGAGGGATAGATTAGATAAGCCCATGGAAGTCCCTTCCAGTCCTACATTTCTATGATTAGGATGGTGAAGTAGTAGGCTCTTATCTTACTGGCTTGGGCACTACAGGGAGAGGGGGGTGATTGCACACTAGGCCAGTCAGTATTGTATTGGCCTAATCTTTAACCCTTGGAACAAAGTCCCTGCCTATGTTGTTCAAGCCACCTGAACACCAGCTGTGTTCACACTACCTTTGTTGTGCTGAGTAGCGAAGGTTCTGGCCCCATGACAGCCAGGTATCATTAACCTGTGTTGCAGAACCAGGTGACAAAACAGTACTTCCCAATCTGGCTAAGCCATTTCTGCCTTGCAGTTTAAATAGGACTGAACAAAGTTCCCATACCCATGCTCCAAGTCCGCAAAGTTCACAGCTACTGCATGATTCAGGATAGAAGAACTGTTGGGGGATGGTTTGGTCCCATCTACTCTGGCAGACAGAGCTATGCATCTGGCACTGCCATCTGCCGCTGTGCGCTGCAACACAGCAGCTTTCAGTAGCATTGACAGTGGGAGCACTTATATCCCGCTTGCCCTCGTTTGTAACCTGTGTCACTTGTGCTGATTTTAAACATGGTGACAGTGTTGCCTAGTGGATAGAGCACTGGACTGGGATGCACAGTCTAGTCCCAGCCTTGCCATTATCTGTGCCTCAGTTTCCCCTTCTGTAAAATGAGGCTAATTATAATGACTCCTTTGTAAAGTGCTCTGAGAAGGGCTAGACATTATATCATTTAAGTCAATTCATGAGGGGTCCAAACAGCCACCTGGACTTGGCCTTGAATTAGCTTTAATCTGTCTTTAAAACCAGTTTGCACCATGTGTTTGCCAGCACGGTGCAGATGGAGCTGTGTTTATCCAGCCCAACCTGACCAAGTCTGTGAATGGAGACTTCATCCTGGCTCCACCAGCAGTGATCTGCTCTGCTTGGGTAGGTTGCATAATGCTGGGCTGGATTGATCCCTGAGCTGAGGCGGATTCCCTAGTAACTGTCCATTCATCTTCTGAGTAATCCCAGGCACGTGGTTAGAAGTAAACTGCTCAGTGGCTTTAGGCCTATAAATAAACACTAGATTTGAAGGGAGATCTGCAGAGAGGGACATAAATAGCACTGAGCAGCACTGGCTGAGAGACCCCAAGAGGCCAAAAATAACAGACCCATGCTGGCTGGGACCCAGTGAGGATGAGCAGTGACACTGTTGCCCTGGTGGATAATCTGTTTCTTGCCAGAGGGTCTAGAAGTCCCTGCTGCTTTTGCAGTTGAAAATGGCCCGTTTTGAGAGATTACTCACTAAACTCTCATCCAGCAGCCCAGCTTCAGTCAGCCTAGAGGGCATAGAGGAGGGAAGAAGGGGAATGGCTGTGACCTTCTTGCCTGAAGCAAGCTCAGCCGGCCCTTGGCTCTACCAGATAAGGACATCAAACATCAGGAGGAATTTGCTGGGACTGACGACTTCTGCTGCAGGGCTGGGGAGAATTCCGAATCCCAGCTCTGCCCCAGCCAGGGCTGATGGAATCCTGCCCTCCCGGAGGACAAGCTCCCCAAACCTAAGTGCCTGCACTTCAGGCATGGCTTGTTCAAACCCTCTCCTGCTATCCCAGCCCGGAGCCAAGCCCGGGGCACCAACAGCAGTAACACAGCGGCAGCTCTGGTGTCGAGGTTCTGAAGCATGCGGATTCCTGCTCAAAACACATGGCTATGAGCTTTGGCTAATTTAGCCTTTAATTCACGGGGCTCCAACATGTGTCCCATCCCCATGTTCCAGACATGGTGTGAAAAATCCCCCACCTGCTGCAGCTTGTTTCAGGATGCAGCTACTGCAGGAAGAATGCTTAGCATTTGACAGTGAGGCTTCCAGTGGTGATGTTGCTGTGTTGGTGCCAGGGTATTAGAGAGACAAGTGGGTGAGGTCATACCTTTTATTGGACCAACTTCTGCTGGAGAGAGAGACAAGCTTTCAAATTCCAGAGAGCTCTTCTTCAGGTCTGGGGGAGGTATTCAGAGTGTCACCACTATATACAAGGAGGAAGAGATCGCTCCACCTCTGACCTCTCAGTCCTCACCCTCAAAGGAAACCTCCATGACACCTTCAAAAGACGAGCTTGGAAGCTGAAATTCATAGCTCTGCTAGACACCTGAAACCCCAGACCAAAGAGAGACACTGGATTTCTGGCTCATTGCAGCAACCTGTAACCCCACTAACCCTCCTTTGTCCTATGACTGTGGTGGTGGTAATTGCCCACTTCACCTTGATTGCAGCATGTTCCTAGTCCCTGTAATTAGTTGTGACACTCTAGCTATATGTACACTGCACTAAAAACCCCAGGACCCCAAGTCTTAGGGTCTGGATCACTGCAGGGCTAAAAATGGCAGTGTAGACATTCAGGCTTAGGCTGGAGCCTGGACTGAAACCCATCCGTCACATGGGGGTTCAGAGCCCAGGTTCCAGCCTGCATCCAAACCCAGACGTCCACACTGCAACTTTTAGCCCCGGAGCCCAAGTCACGTAAGCCTGGGCCAGCCGTAGCCGTGCCATGGGTCATTTATTGCATTGTAGACATACCCTGTGAGTACCTTTCCCTGAAGAAGAGCTCTGTGTAGCTCAAAAGCCTGTCTTTTCACCAACCAAAGTTTGTCCAATCAAAGATATTATCACCCATCTTGTCTCTTTAGTACTTGCCAGTCATCTGAGGATCTATCTGTACTTTGTGAGCAAGAATTAAGTTTCACGATACCCCTGCAAGGCAGGTGTTACTGATGGGGAAACTGAGGCACAAAGCGATTACTAACTTGCCCAAACACAGTGGGTCAGCTGGCAGAAACAGAACCCTGGTCTCTTAATTCCCAGGAAAGTCATGTGGGCTCGCAGAGTTGTCGATAGGCTGGGAGTAGAACAAATCCCTCCTGTTCCTGGCTCAGTGTGGGATATCTTCGGAGGGGCTGTGCCTCGGTTTCCCCATTTATTAAACAGAGAAAACTCCATTGCCCTCCCTCGGGAAAGCACTTGGAATGATGAGACATGTTAAATATTGTGTATTACTTATTATAACCACTGGAGCACACTGTAACCTTTGACACTTAGCTCCTTTGCCCAAGCTCTCAGACAGGGGGTTAGCTTCCAAGATAAAGAACTATGGGAATGGAAAGAGGGCACGGGGAACTCTTAAATCTCGCAAGCTTTTCTGAGGCTATTTTCTTGAGCATCTTGAGCGCTCCATAATTCATAATCCTGAAATGCACTGGCTGATAATTGCCCTAATCACTGGAGAAACATGGCTGAAATGTACTGAAATAAGCCATAAAACTCATTACAAGATAACAAGATTCTATCTATTCTCGGAGGTCGCTTTAAGCTCCACAGGTCAGGGAGTTAATCACCTCCTTCAGTGGAAGCAATGCAGATAAGAGGCTGCGTATGCCATATGAGTACAGTGAGCCTGCTTGCTCTTGGAGTGTCTGCTGGCCTTACCATGGGAGAAGCAGGCTTGCTTTTGGCCTTTACTGTTGTTTGCATTCCAATTGTGAGATCAGACCCGCCCTCGGCCGGGTGCTAGGGGCTGTACATGCACATAGTGAGAAGCAGCCCACTCCCTGGCGAGCATACAATCTAAACACGCGAGACAAAGGGGTTGAAGGAAAACAAAGGAGTGGAGAAGTGAAGTGACTTGCCCAAGGGTGTCTCAGCAGGTTGGTGGAAGAGCTGGGAGTAGAACCCAGGTCTTTCACTCATGTGCCTGCTTTATTAGACCGTGCTGCTAGCCAACATTTCTTGTTGCCCTCTGATGCCTTGGGGAAGCAGGATGTGTGTGGTGGTGTGGGGGCAATACGGAAGGGAAGCCTAGGGCTCACCTGGCAAATTTCCTTCCCTTTCCAGCTCTTGGTGGACAAGAATGGGGCAAGCCCCAGGTGGATGAGTGTCGGGGGGTGGTATTTCCCCTCCTCCCTTGAGAAGATGGTATCCGTTGCAGGGCAGGATGGGAAGCTCATTAATGGGGAGGTGCGGGAAGTCTGGGACTGAAAGAACATGGGAACCTGGCTTCAGTTCTCACCTCAAGAGGGGGCAGTGCCTCTAGGCCAGGGCTAGAGCAAGCTGGAGATTCAGTGGGAGGGTAGGTGGGCCCCAAGAGTGACTCTGTGCCCTGGCTTGTGTGCTCAGCTTGGAGACCACAGAGGTGCCTTTGCAGAAGGGTGTGGACAGAGCAGTGGCAGGCATCAATTGCCATAGCTCCCCTGGACTTCAGTGGCAACACACCAGTTCGTACCGGCTGAGGAGAGCAGGTTGGGTGAGGAGAAGGCACTTCCCTTGATAGGTGGCAGGGCTGGGAATGGCTTCCCCAGGAGAAAGGTTACGGTCTATATGTCGGCGGGTGGGGGTAATGCACGTGACTGCAATTCACCTCCTCTCAAGCTAGCATGTGTACTTAGTCAGCCACATTGCTGGAGTGCTTTGACTTGAAGCCTCCTGCAAGAGCCATTACGATAGGTACCCCGCGTGTGGCTAACACATAATTAACTCTCAATCAATGCTGCCTATGAGTCAGTGCTCATTTAACATAAAACAGCCCTCCTAGCTGAGCCAGCTATATAGATCTAATAGAGCTATGTGCTAAATAAATAGTAATTGATTATTAAAATCATGTGTGTGTGTGTGGGGGGGGGGAACTATGGAGTCATAGCCAGTCACCTGGGCACAGGTCGGAGCTGACTTTCAATCCCTTTCCACCTGTTGGGGGCTCTCCTTTCTTGCCTGTCCCTCATAGTACTTACATGGGCCCTATCACTGCGGTAGCCAAGCTCCACACCATCTTCAATGGCTCAGTCCTAGAATGCATCAGGGGAGGTATTTTTAGTAGAGACAGGGAAGTGTTAGTACCATTATACAAAGCACTGGTGAGACCGCACCGGGAATACTGTGTGCAATTCTTCTCTCCTATGTTTAAGAAAAATGAATTCAAACTGGAACAAGTGCAGAGAGGGGCTGCTATGGTGATCTGAGGAATGGAGAACCTATCTTGCGAGAGAAGACTCAAAAACTTGGCTCATTTAACCTAACCAAAAGAATGCTGAGGGGGGATATGATTGCCCTCTACAAATACATCAGAGGGATAAATACCAGAGGGAGAAGGGTTATTTAAGTTAAGCACCAGTGTGGACACAAAAACAAATGGCTATAAACTGGCCATCAACAAGTTTAGGCTTGAAATTAGATGAAGGTTTCTAACCATTAGAGGAGAGAAGGTCTGGAAGAGCTTCCCAAGGAGAGTAGTGGGGGCAAAAAAGAGAACTGACTTCAAGACTGAGCTTGATTAGTTTATGGAGGGAATGGGATGATGGAACTGCCTTACGGCAGCATGTGGCCCATTGGCAACTGCCAGTAGCAAAAATCCCCAAAGACTGGAGACAGGACACTAGATGGGAAAGGCTCTGAGTTAATACAGAGAATTATTTCCTGAGTATCTGGCTGGTGGGTCTTGCCCACATGCTCAGGTCTAACTGATTGCCATATTTTGGTTCAGGAAGGGATTTTTCCCCAGGTCAGATGGGCAGAAACCCTGAGGGTTTTTCGCCTTCCTCTGCAGCGTGGTGCCCAGGTTACTTGCAGGTTTAAACTAGCGTAAATAGTGGATTCTCTGTAACTTGAAGTCTTTAAACTATGATGTGAGGACTTCAGTGACTCAGCCAGAGGTTAGGGGTCTGTCTCCAGAGTGGGGGAGGTTCTATGGTCCGTGATGTGCACAAGGTCAGATTAGTTGATTACGTCGTTCCCTTCTGACTTTAAAGTCTCTGAGTCTGTGAGTTCTGTGTATAGCTCTATTCTGTGACCTTGGGCAAGTTGCTTCCTCCTTCCTGTACCTCTGTTTCCCTCCAATCCTTTGTCTGTCTAGTCCCTTTGGATTGTAAACCCCAAGCTCATTCTGGGGCCTCTGTGAGCTGCTTTAATATAGATAATGATATTAACAGACCCTTAATCTTGCATTTATCCAATAACATCCCTTACAGTTCTAAAGTAATCTTCAAGAACAGTTAATTGTTGGGTACCGTAGTTTCTTTGTCATTTCAGTGCTGGGAGAAGCTCTTATCTTCTCTGTAAGATCAAGTGATTCCCCCGTCTGTATGGTACTACGGAACAGCTCCCAACTATGCAAAAGCCTGGTTTACACCTAAAACTCAAATTGACTTAGCTATATTGCTCAGGGCTGTGAAAAATGTTGCACCCTGTGCAAGATCTTTAGGTTGACCTAACCCCTACTGTAAACACAGCTAGGTCAATGGAAGAATTGTCCTGGTGATGTAGTTACCTATTGTCCCATAAAACAGGATGCCCCTTCTGTCTATGGAGGAAGTGTGCACACTGCTGCAGAGCTCCAGAACCAGAGCTGTGCTGCTGTAGTGTAGACACAGCCTCGCACGCACACTTGTTCCAGGATTGAGGAGTTCTACTGAAGTCAGTGAGATTCTCCTCTAGCAGATCCGGTAGCAGAACTGTGGCTTACAGTCGGAATACCTGTTTTATTTTTTCCAAGGTATTAGAGAATTGCAGCTGAAAGAATGTTGCAAATAATGTTCCACCCATGTCTGGCCCCTCTTGTGGGTTCACTTTCCCCAGGTATTGTAGCCAATGAATTGGCTGGCAGGAATGGTGATTGTTAAGCAGATGGTGGAAAATAGCTGCGGAGAGTGGACTTCAGCTTCTTAATTCTGAGTATTACCAGTGGAAATCCAATTCTAAGAATTATCGCAATCTGACTGGAGAACAAAAGCGAATGAATGTGACCTGCATATCCAATCAGAACATCTGAGATTTTGAATACCAGCTCCCCACAGTAAGCCACTTATGAACATGCTACAGGTCAGGGTCTGTTTGCATCAACAGTTTGGTGCCTCATTTTGATTAATGAATGAATGAGTTGGCATGTTCCTGGTCTCTCGTTTTCTGGTACAGTTGGGCCTCTGCCCCGTTGCATGATGGGAAGAGCAGTGCAGACCTCCTCTTGATTTTCTGCCTTTTAATTCCCCATTTTGTTGTGCGGAGGGCTGACAAGAACCTCATGGCTCCTGGAAATGGAGATCCTCTCAGGAGCATGGTGTGTTTCTTTGCCCAATGTGAAAATCAATAAATATTCTTGCTACCAAAAAAAATAATAATAATACACAAGAAAACTCAGTGTGAAGCAATGAGGGCAAAAGTAAAAGCTTTTCTCAAAGGAATAATGGTTTGAAATGGAAGCCTTGGAAAATACTAATAAAAAAGAAAGCAATTTCTGGTGGAAATAGAATAAAGTTAGGCATCAAAACCGTGGTCTTGTCAGAAGATCAGCTTGCTGGGTTGTCAGGTCCGGAGTTGGCTTGGGAAGTGGATGATAGCATGAACTTGATGGGGAAGAGGAATGAATGCGTTCTTGCTGGGTAAAGGTGAGTCTTAGGCAGAGGCTGGGAGTGTCACCGAGCAGGGTGTCGCATGAATGTGTTTCACGTTGCATCGGATCCTTTCACACCCTACATTTTACTTGGACTTTTGAGGGATTTCAACCCAAAATTCACAGTCTGTTCTGTGTTTTTACAGCACCTGGCACTGTGGGGTCCTGAACCAGGACTGGGGCTCCAAGGCACCACATTAATATAAAGAATAACAATAAAGCAATGATAAGAACATAGGAATTGCCCTGATAGACCAGACCGGTGTTCCACCTAGCCCAGCAGCCTGTCTGTCATCGGGGAAGAGTCCCTCGGTTCCCAGTTCTCCACTCCAATCAATAGGCAAAGCTGTCTGGCATGAAGATATCTTGTGGAGTATGTAGAGTTTTCAGTTGTAAGCTGCTCAGTGTGACACTCCGTCTCTATCTGTTGTTGGCTGGACCACACGGAGGTTGTTGAGCCTGCTGTCCTCTGGGCTAATGGAGCATCACGTCTTTTATTCAGGCAATAGAGACTCATGCTTTTAGATCCAGAGGTCCCAAGTGTGAATCCCACTGTCAATGAACCACTTAGGGGCATAGCATTGTCCAGTGTTAGCTCCTGTCCCACCCTATGTGGGGATCTGATGCCCTGTCTGACCCACACAGCCCCTAGCGATTTCAACTGGATGGAATTAGGGCAGATTGGGCCAAGAATACATTTCTGAGAGGGTGGCTCCGTGTATGGTACTTGCTCCAGCATTTCATTATCATGCCGCCACTGTATTGGTTCCTCTGTGATTGCATGCGTGTGCGGAGTGTTTGGGGTGAATGAGAGTCAACGTGGCAATGATTCCTCTGAACAGAGGTTAAACCTTCCCAGAGGAAAGCGCCACTGCCAAGTTCACTCGGTCCGGCTCCTTGAGTGTCTGATACTCGGTTCTCTCCTCCCCCTAATCCCACTCCTGCAGAGCCAAATCCGCGCGAAGCAGCAGAAGGCAAAGAGTTAATTCTGTTGCATTTGCTTCTGCTGCAAAAGGCGAGGGTGAGAGAATGTCTTGAGTTGAAACTGATTAGGAGCAGTTTGGGCTGTCACCACTCTTGGTTTTATGATGGCCCTATAAAGATCAGCCGGTAATTCATTGAAACAGGCTTAGTTTGCAGGCTCTGCGCTGGGGCTGCATATCAAACAGGCAACCTCTCTGCAAGCATCTACATGGGATCCTTGTGAGACACAAGAGAGGAAGGGGGCCTGTGTGCAAAGAACCTGTGTGAGAAGAGGGCAGCGAGGGGGCTCAAGGCTTAGTCCTCCATCTTGTGAGGCTGCTTGTGCGGGGGTTGGTGTCAGGCAAAACAGAAGGGAGAGAAGGAAGACTGGTGAGGATACAGCTTAAATGCTGGGGAGTGCCACTCCAGTGGTGGAAATCCAGCAACAGTCACAGTCACAGAGAGTTAGGCTGGTCTCAGTTGAGTATTGTTTTCCGTTGCTGGTAGATGCTTGATTTCAACGATTAATGCTGGCCATGGACAAACAGATACCACCATACCATGCGTGGAAACTGAACCTGAGGCCTTCTGGACAAGATGCACAGTGTTATGAGAAGACATCAGGCTCTTGTAGCTTCTGGTGCCAGCCACCCTAGGGTTCATATACACCAGGCCTGCACAACTCGGAAAGCAGCGAGGGCCATATTACTGCAAAAAAGGCAGCTGCGCGCCAGAAAGCCCCGCCCTCGTCCCACCCCGATCCGCTTCCCCCGACCCCACTGCTTGGCTTTCCCCACCCCTACTAACCCCCTGTGGGCCGAACAGTGAGCCTGTGCAGGCCGCATGTGGCCCCCGGGCCTCATGTTGTGCAGGCCTGATATACACCATGACAGCATATTACATACTCAGCATGTTAGATCAGCTAGTCCTGGGCACCTGAGACCCACAGTGAGTTCTAGTCCCACCTGGGGAGCCATTTTGTAGTGGGGCACTCAGATACCGGTGATGAGCCTGCTATGAAGAGGGAGGGATAGTAGGAAACATCTCCGAACTGTGAGATCCATTCAATTGTTGAATAGTTTTCTAAAAGATGTAATGGAAGCCCCTTCACTTGAGTCATCTGAAAATGAACCAGAGAAAGCCCTGTAGGGCTCAATCCTACAGTAGCCACAGTAGGAAGGATGGCTTAGTGGGGAGGAAAAAACTGGATTTGTGATGCAAGAGCCCTGGTTTAATTCTTGGCTGCGTCAGCGGTTCTCAGAGTGATCTTGGGCAAACCACTTAATCTGCTCTGTGCTTGAGTTCCCCATCAGTACAATGAGCGTAATACTTCCCCACCTGATAGAATGGTCGTAAGCAAGAAATTAGTTACTGATCGTGGGGCACTCAGGGACTGCAGTCTTCAAGGCCACATAATTCTTCTCCATTCTTAACTTCTGCAATTTCTCCACCCCAAAGAGTCTTTTGCATGCATTAATAGATTTTATTTTGGGCTCCTGATGTTTTTCTGCTCACGCTCTCTGATGTGCTTTCTTCTGCCTCTCCCTTGACCTCTCCTGGGGCAGCTGGGGTGGGAGGGGCACAGCGTGAAACCAATGAGTGATAACGAAGGGAAATCTGAACCGGGAATGCAGGTTTTGAAAAGCAGCAAGTTTCATTAAAAAATAGAAAGGGGGAGGAAAATAGCCTATCACTGCCATTTTCAAAGCTTTAAGCTGACCTGATTTCAAAGAACTCCTGTGTAATGCTTTGGCTTTTTCTTCTCTCTCTCTCTCTCTCTCTCTCTCTCTTTTTAGGTAAGTGACATTTTATTCTGCTCATCCATAAGGCAAAGTTGGATTTTTTTAAAGTGGGGGTGGGGAAGAAAGAGTTTCAGTGAAAGAGTAAAGCAAGCGCAGAGGACAATGAAGCGGGGAGAGCTGGATCAGAAGACGACTGCTCAGGTAGGTGGCTACCGAACGGAGACTACTTTGTTGCCTCAGAAGCTTTGAAGAAAGGGGATGTGTACGGAGCTGTGTGCTGTGGTGAAAATGGCCTTGGAATGATTATTGCTGATGACAGAGGCGCTCTATTCACTCTTGAGGAAGAGTTCTCCTCGGGGGCCTTTGTGGCCAGCTGTTGTGCAGGTTTGGTGGAGGAATTGGGAAGCCAGGGAACGCCTGGGGATAGGAATGAACATCTGGGCAGGGTATTCACTGGGAAGAGTGATTCTGGGCTATCGGGGTGCATGGTGCAAGGGATGACTATTAGGTATTGGTCTTTAGTTTTCCAGTGTCTGCGTTGTGTTGTGGTGGGTGGGTTTCAGAGCACTTGGGATGCCTGGGCGGAAGGATGGGGACTTTTGTGGCTTGATGCAGGCTGTGTGTGTTTGGCGCGTGTGGCTTTGTCTTGATTCCATATGCGTAGCTCTTTGTAATTGCAAATGTTTGAACAGTAAACAGAATGGTTAGCCATAAAAATGACATGGTTACCTAAGGATAAGGTGAGGAGCCTGAATCTGGAGCTTATTTGTCTGGCAAATGGCATTTTAGGTCCTGGATGGTGCAGATACCAAGAGGAAAGCAGACTAGCATCGTGTCTCTGCCTAATGCGCTCCATGAAGCAGAGAGCAGCCCCTTGAAGTCCTACTGATTTGCAAGGGCTTGGCACCAATGAACAGAGCCAGGTCTTCCAACGCGCATTGCTCTGCCGGCAACTGGCACGGTGATGGTGCCTGCCACACTCAACACCCAATGTGCTGAGTGTTTCTGAAAAATCCAGTCCAGAAAAACAAACGCCTGAACCTAAATGACAGCCTCAAACCCTGTGTGCGTTTCCCGATTATTGGTAGAATGTTCCAGGGCTGCCCTGGACGCTGCTCCTCGGCTGCTTCATCAGAGCTGGGTCTACGCTTAGGACAATTGGCCTGTTGCTGACAAGGGGTGCAGCTAAAGGAGGTTTCATGCAAGCACAGCAGGGGGAAGAGCTGCTGCAGGGAAGAAAACACAGCCCCAGGGAGTTAGTGCAATGGGAGAGGAGCGCGTGGAGCCTGTGTATTTTTACCCCCTTCCCCTCCGCTCCTCATCAGCAAAAATTGCGAGCCTAAGTGTGATTCCTGCCTGCGTGTGCTGGGGATAATGTGGGAAAGGGAAAGGAAGCTGCAGCTGGATTGTCCCAGAGCCCGGCTCCAGCTGAGTTGTAGAGAGGGAAAGAAATCCTCGGCTTGATTTGAAAAGATAACTGGGGACGTGGCCAGTCAAGGATAAATACGGTCCATCAAGATGTCGGGTTTATATGGACCCACTTTGCTGGCTGTAAAAGCCCACTTTAGTGCCATGTGGAGGCCGCTGGGGTTTTAAGTGTGTGCTTGCTGTGTGGAGAGGGGGCCTCTTTCCCATCCCTGTGCCGGGCACTGGATTAGTGGGGTTTGCTTCTCCCTGTGCCATGCATTGGATGAGTAAGGTTTGCCCTGCCCACCCCCAGGCCAGGCGCCTGATAAGCAGGGCTGTCCCCATTTCAGTCTTTGTATGCTCTAGGTCAGGGCTGTGTGACCTTAGCTCCTGGCAGTGTTTTGGGGCAGCCTCCTCGTGCCCCGAATGCTTGAGTTCTCCAGGTGAACATGTCTCCCTGCGCCGCTCTGCAGAAGAACCCCATAAATGACTGATCCTTGTTGGGGTGAATCTCTTCTCTCCTGAGCTTTTGGAATCCATGTGCAAAATGTGCCATGCTGGCGCTAGGCATTTTACCTCCATAAGCATCCCCCCTTGTGCTTATATTAGGGGGTCAGGGGAGGAAGCTAGGCCAGAGCTGGGCTGATGTGGCTGCTCCCCATAGCTGGTATGGTGTGGGAGGATATAAAGGGGCAAGGGTGATCAGGCTGGTGCCATGCTGATAAGGTGGCTCCCACCCCTTGCTACTACAAGGGATGGGACCATGCATGATTCTCAGGTGGTGCTTAGAGTCTTAGCTATTGGCCTGTGCATTCTCTGGCACTGATAGTGACTCGGCAACTCAGGGGTTAACAGACACTGTGTTACTAGGTCACCTGCTAAACCTTAGCCCCCCTCATGCAAACTCCCCCCGCAACTCTCTTTTACCCGAGCTGGGCTAGTCCTAAATCCCGCTCCCACTAGTATGGCTGCAGGTCCCCAGTACCCCAGTCCCACTGCAGGGCTCTGCCTTTGTCCCGTGCAGGGCTCTAATGTGGACTCTGTGTGAGCATGGTGCGAGCAGAATTTATGGGAAAGTCCGAGCGGGAGCTGAGCTGGGAGTGGAAACACGGAGCGTATTCGAGGGAAATGTTTAGACAAGTTAAAGGCTCTGTTTCAGTGCAGAGTTGACTGCTAACAGCAGCTCCAGTGGGGAGTGTGGCATTACAAGATGTTTGTGCCATGTACGGATTAGAGAGGGGAAGCTGGGATTCTGTTCCCCTTCCCGGGGGGGATCCCTGCACTACATATTGGGAGAGGCATTGGGATCTAGATCCTTTCGCTTTGGAACTTCCTGAAGGCTTGTGAGAACATGTCCCGCTGCTGGGATTTTACCCTATGTGTCCTTAATGGGGGATGCAGATGTACCAGAGACAGATCTGAGCTGAGAAATGTAAATGCTGGTTTCAAGCAGCCCCAACGCTCATGTTGCCTGGGTTTTGCTAGTCAATTTCAGTACTGGAGGAATTGTCATGGGTCAACATGGATCAACCCCTGTACCCGATCAAATCATGCATGTGTGGCCACATTTCACCCATTGTCCCCAGAGTTCAGGGGAGATGAGACCATTATCTGTACCTCCCGTTGGCCACCCCATCCCTGCCTGGGCATGCACTTTCCTCTCTGATCCTGGGCATGCACTGAAGTGTGACTGTTCTCAGAGATCCTTTGCATCCCCAAGCCTGAACATCTACACTGCTCTTTTCAGCCGCCCCCCACCCCCCCAAGCCTGAGCTTATTGACCGTCTCTGAGACTCCCTGCCTGGGCCTTTTGTTGCAGTGTAGACCTATGGTCAGAGAGGTCTCCTTCAGCTCTCTAGGCAGCCCTGCTTCTTGGGGATGCAGAGGCCCCCAGTTCAATTTCTTTATGCAAAGGATGCCTTGCAAACAAGACTAATCCTCCATTTCATGTTTACTCACTTGGAAACCTTTGTCTATTTTGTGCCCTTCGCATCAGGCTTTGCAGTGTGTGTATTTATTTTTGCCAGAATGCACTAACACATTAGCGTGCTGAGCGTCTCTCCCCCTCTTCTGCCCCTGCCTCTATCTCCCTTGAAAGAAATCCTTCAGACACGTCAGGGTTTTCCTCTAAGAAGGTAAGGCTGGCCTTGTAGTTAAGGATTAAACTGGGCATCAGGATATAAGGATTCAGTTCCCATCTTTGTCACAGGCTTCCTGTGAGACCTTGAGAAGTCACTCCATTTTTGTGCCTCAGTTTCCCCTTAGAACAATGGTTCTTTTCTGCCTTTCCTATTCACAGCATGAGCTCTTCAGGACAGCGACTATATGTCTAGTGCAGTGGGGCCTCACTCGGGGTAAGGACCACTCAGATCTACCCATAGTATAAATCACATAGGCTCTGCCATAATGCATATAATACTGCGCTGTTTAAGGTCATGATCCCCAAGAGTCTGAGCCTGATTGCATTGAAGTCAATGGGAGCTCTGGAGTTGGTTTCAGAGACCTTGATGTGTGGTTTAATAAAACCAGCCTTATGAAACAGCATGAAAATGAAGCCTCGGTAACTAAATGCAGAACTAGAGTCTTTCACTTGAACTTGGAGACTGGGGTCAGGCGTCACAGGGGTATTGAAAGCAGCAGTATTGATTTTTCATATATTTTCTTATGATCTTATTTGCCCTTGTCTTTCCCCCGCCCCTACCCACTTTTTGATCTGTCAGATATTCACTTTGCTTTATTATTGTAATTGCTTTAAGGAAACCAATAACATTCTATAATCAGTGTAGTACTGAAACCATTTGATCCTGACAGATCCATGCTTCAGACCTCACCCCATTCCCCGTGAGCAGATTCACAACTACCCCAACCCAGGCTTGGAGGTTTAGCCTGTGGAGGTTGTGATGTCACAGGGCTTGCCTGCAGTAGCTATAATGTCATATGCTGATACCAAAAAAGTGTGTTCTTGACTTGAGCTTAGACAAGCTGAGGCAATTTGTAGTTTTCACATGAGTTAGCAGGTCAGGGTAAACCCCAAGCTCTCCATAGGCTTTACCTTGACCTGCAAACGCCTATGAAAATTCCAGGCTGCCTTGTCTTCATTAGGATATTACCTCGTGTTCTCTCACTCCTGTTATGCGTATGCCCTCTTCCTGCTGAAGACGCACCCTGAGTGTTTGTTGTGATTTTAAGACTTAGGGCAGAGAAGCCACGACGTTTGCAGAACCCACTCCCCAGGATCTAAGGGAGGCGATTTTGATGCAGTGTTGCTGTTATTAAACATACAGACACATGCTTTCCCCTCCCTAGAATCTTCCTTTGAGTATTCAACTTTCCTTTGCAATTCACCTTTAATTCTATCCCCTCGTGCCAGAACACGACACTGGGATGTGCCATTATCGTATCACTGAGCAAATCCACATGCTATTCAGCACATAATACAGTATAATAAGACCCAGTGGAATAGATCTGTATATTTTTCTCCATTCTGCTCCTCTCCTGAACCTCTGCACATAATTTATGTACATTTAAAATGCTCCTCTTTCTATCACTGTGAATGCAAACACGTACCATTTAGCGTTGCTGCTTACATTGTATGTGGTGTATCAGGATCTTGATTTTGTAATACATGTACACCAGGGGCTGAGTTCAAGTTTTGACAGGAACATTACATGTGAATTTCCTATCTTTTGTGAACTTAAAATCTCGACCTTAACAGTGGATTTTTTAAATTATATATATATATATATATATATATATATATACACACACACTGTGTCTACAAATGTGACATATACTCTCTGTATGTCATTTTTATAATTACATATTAGAACTGATCGGACAACCTTCGACAAAATCATTTTTCATTGGAAAATTCAGTTCCATCAAAGATGTGAAATTGTGTTAAAATGTTGTTTAGGAGAAAAACCTCAAAGTTCCCATTTTTGAAATAAAACATTGCATTTTTTTCCTTTGGAAATTCCTTTTCATCTCCAAAAATATATACGTTACATCGTATTATATAATATGATGTGTAAAAGAAAAGAAAGCTGAAATCAAAACAGAATGATCTTGTCAAAATGAAAGACCCCACCAACTCAACAAACAAAAATCAGTATTTTCCTTCACCGAGAATTTCAAAATGTGCTGGTTTAATTCCAATTCAAAACAAACCCAGATATCAAAATCTTGAAATTCTTCGTGAAATGGAATTTCCATCCTGCAGTCCTCTCTGCTTACATAGATATATGTAGCTATAGTTACTTATGTGGACAGAGGTACCACTTGCAATAGGGCAGGCAAAGTGATCTTTCAGATAAGTCATTGCCTTAGTCCTTGGAAGAGATTTCTAGGAGGATCTTAGGAAAGTCAATTGATCAGTTCCCCATCTGTATAACGGAGATAACAGTGACCCCCTATTTTACACTAAGGGAGTGAGGCTAAATCATTTAATAACTGGGAGGTTCGCATTCATCCAGGGAGCAACAGAAGTAGATAGAGGCAGGTCCAGATGCCAGGTGGTTTGGAGGTGGACTTGTCTCTATTATTAGTTTATTTGCATTGTAGAAGCCCCAGGCATTGATCACAACCCTGCTGCAGGAGTGGCCCTATAGAACAAAAAGAAATTGCCCACGTTAAAGAGCTCACAATTGAAAGGGGCCCTGACCAGGCAATTAAGAGGCAATATATGGCCTCTCCAACCTCGTCACATTTAATACCAGCCTTGTGGCCAATTGTCTGCCTTACTGAAAGCCAGAAGTTTTTCTGTAGTTAATGGCCACAGCTCTACTGATGATGGGTGCTCAGGGCCTTTGGTTTGGTTCACAGACTGTCTATTGATCCTCTTATCCCTTCAGGTCCCATCAACCCCAATTTGCAATGGTTAATTATTTCTCATTCAGAATCAATTTCCCCCAGCGCCTTTTTTTCCCTTTGCTACATTTAATCAATTTTTTTCCCTTTTGTACCCTTTAGCTCCAGCCCGGAGAGCGATTGTTCGTTGCAGAAGAGGCACGTTAAGCCCATTGCTTGTGTTTGTTCGGTGGGGTGTCTTTCTGGGTGAAATAGCTTGCTGGTTATTAAGGGAGAAACAGCAAGTGAGGGTAAAAATAGAGAAATGGATGGGGACGGAAATAAAACATCAGATCAGGTCGGACAATGAGCAAGTCGCTGTAGAAGAACAGATCAGTAGCCATAAAATAACAGAGCTGTAATTCCATCATGGCGCTCCAGCAAGGTGATAAATCCCAGAGAGGGAAAAGTCTGAACCATATATTATGGGCACGTATGGAATGGGGCGGGAGGTGGATGCAATTGTACGAGCACAGATCATAATGCGCATCCCTCCACTTTAATTTCCACATTTCCACTTCAATCAGCTTTTGGATCAGGCCCTGAAATGGTGCCCAGCCATGCAAAAACACAGGCCATCTGCCAAGACAGTCCTGTACGCTTCCTGGAGCCTGAGTCTTGCTCCCCGCCTCCCCTACACCCAATGGACACGAGGAAAGGACTGGCAAAGATTTGTTAACTCTTCTATGAAAATGTAACACCCAACCCCACTGATCAAAGCAGCAACAATGAGGGGGCCAGTGAAGTCAAGGGGAGACTTTCTGTTGACTTCAGTGGGCCTTTGGATCAGGGAGCAGCTAGCTAGCAAGCTGAGCTTCTCAGTCACATTGACTCCCGCCAGGGGAGCACTGTACTAGCATTAGAATTCCACCTGTCCTGCAGGGGGAGTGTCATGTTTACAGGAACTCAATGTTAGCCAATAGAATTCACCCTGTGGGGTAGGAGGAAGCTTCCAGCTCAAACACTGTGTTAGATTATTATTAATCAGTTGCATTACTGTAGCCCCTGGAATCCCTAGTCATCATCCATCGTGTTCGGTGCTGTACATAAACAGAACAAAAAGACAGTTCTGCTTCCAAGAGCTTACAATCTACATGGAAGACAAGCGATGGATGCAGACAGATTGCGGGAGTACAAGGCAGCAATGGCTCTTCCTCTTGCCTTCCTCTGCACCATATCAGCCTCTCAGCATCTCATCTAATAGAGTGATGATCAGGAAGCCCTGCATGATCCCAGATCAGTTACACACCTGTTTATACACACATACTCTCATGATTTGCCCTTTAAGCCCTGTCATGCAGGCGCAAGGTTGGAAGCACAGCAAGGGAAGAATCAATCATTCCAACCAGTCATATTTTCCCCACCTTTTTCTAGTCCCCGGTTTTGGACAAACACTCACCCAGAAGGGAGAGAAGGGAATTAAATTAACGTACACAATTTCTCCCTGTCATTGAACTCTGACTAATGAGTCTATTTCTGGGTAATAAGAAGGAGCAGGAAGTGACAAGGCACCATAATGAATTAGTGGCCCAGAACCTCGTTAGTCAGAATAATCTTTCCACAAAAGATAAATGATGCAAACATTAATTATGAAGCCGGTGTGGAAATGCATTTCATTATTTGGCATCCCGAGAAATGCCTCCATGTTGTGGAGTGAGGTGCTTATGTTTTTTAAAGATGGTCATAAAAAAAGTAATAGTAGTATGTTGGTCTGCAAGCAGGATCATCTCTGCGAGGTGATATAAAACCATAGGAGGAGGAGGAGGATTTTGGGGGTACGTGTCATATCTATGGGGGTGTTCCTGGCTGCTTCTGTTAATTGTTTGTATTATGATGGTCCTAACCAATATTGGTGGCAACCATTGTTCCAGGAGCTGTACAGATAGGGGGCCTCTGTCCTGAAGAGCTCACAACCTTAATCAACAGGACAGACAACGGATGGGAGAGAGGAAGGATTATTATCCTGGTTTTAGAGGTAGGGGAAACTGAGGCACAATGTGAGAGCTTTACAAAGGTGTTTTGGTGCCTGAAGAGGCAGAGAAACATCTAGTGGGATTTACAAAAAGGTCTAAGGGAGTTAGGTGGCTCACTCCCAGCAGCACTTTTTAAAGCCCCATTTGAAATCGCTCTGCATCTTCAGGCACCTAAATATCTCTGTAAATCTGACCCAAATGGATTGGGTGACTTGCCCAAGGTCACACGGGAAGTCTGTGGCAGAGTCAGGAATAGACGAGAGGTCTTGTTAGTCACAGTCCTGTGCCTTCACTGCAATACTGAAAGGTTATTAAGGGTGAAACAGTCTGTGATGGGAAACATTTTCAGGTGGATGGTTTCAGGTCATATGGATTTTGTGAACTTGAATGTGTGCTGGTTCCAATCCAGCCAAGTTAGAGCATAAAAACATAAGAATGGCCATACTGGGATGGACCAGTGGTCCAGCTAGACCAGTATCCTGTCTCTGCCAGTGACCAGTGCTGTATGCTTCAGAGGCAATGAACAGAACAGGGCAACTAATGAGTGATCCGTTCCCTGTCATCCAGTCCCAGCTTCTGGCATCTGGAGGTTTAGGGTCACCCAGAATATGGGATTGTGTCCCTGACCATCTTGGCTAATAGCCTTTGATGGACCTATGCACCATGAACTTACCTAATTCTTTTTTTGAGGAATATCCAGAATGACCTCAAGATCTCTTTCTTGAGTGATATGAGCTAACATAGACCCCATCACTTTCTATATATATTTGGGGAATTGTACTGCAATGTGCATTATTTTGCCCTTATCAACACTGTACTTCGTCTGCTGTTTTGTTGCCCTGTCCCGCAACCGTGGTAGGTCGGGGCCGGGAGGAGGTGTGCCACAGCAGATGTGGGGCCTATGGGGCCGCACACAGCTTAGAGGGAACTTAGTGAGGAATTACGTCCTTTTACAAAAGCTGTGTTGATTCTTCCCCAATATGCCATGTGTATGTTTGTGTCTGATAATGTTCTTCTTTACTATACTTTCAAGGAATTTGCCCAATACTGAAGTTTGGTTTATTGGCCTGTAATTGCCAGGATTACCTCTGGAGCTTTTTTTTTTTAAAAAAAAAAATGGATTACACTATCTACCATCCTGTCACCTGGTACAGAGGATGATTTAACCCATAAGTTACATAACACAGTTACCAGTTTTGCAATTTCGTACTTGAGTTCCTTGAGAACTCTTGGGTGATACCATCTGGTTCTGGTGACTTACTACTGTTGAAATTATCAGTTTGCTCCAAACTCTCCTCTATTGACACCTCAGTCTGGGACAGTCCTTCAGATTTGTCCCCTAAAAAGAATGGCTGTGGTGTCAGGATCTCCTTCATATCCTCTGCAAAGAAGACCAAGACAAAAAAATTCATTTGCCTTCTCTGCAATGGCCTTGTCTTCCATGAGTGCTTCTTTAATTCATTTAGCACCTTGATCGTCCGCCGGTACCGTGGACTTGTTGGCAGGCTTCCGGCCACTGATGTACTTTTTTTTTTTTTACTCTTAGTATTTGTGTCCTTAGCTAGTTGCTCTTCAGATTTTTTCTTGGCCTCCATTATTATCCTTTTACACTTGACTTGCCAGAGTTCATTCTCCTTTCTGTTTTCCTTAGTAGGATTTGACTTCCAATTTTCAAAGGATGCCTTTTTGCTTCTAACCGCCTCCTTTATTCTGTTGTTTAGCCATGGTGACAATTTTTTGGTTCTTTTACTGTTTTTTTTCATTTGGTATATACATTTGCCTCTATTTTGAGGTTTTTGAGTAGTCTGCACACTGCGTAGTTCCCTGTTTTGAAGTTAAATGCTATTGTGGTGGTTTTCTTTTGTACTTTCCTCCTGTGAGGATTTCTTTGGCACTTTACCCCCATATTATGGTCACTATTACCATGAAGTAATCCTGTGCACCTTTTAGGATTAAATCAAGAATTGCTTCTCTCCTTGTGGGTTTCAGGATGAGCTGCTCCAAGAAGCAGTCATTTATGATGTCTAGAAATTTTATTCTCTGCATCCCTTCATGTGGTGACATTTACCCAGTCAATATGAGGATAGCTGAAATCCCCCATTAGTACTGTGTTTTCTGCCTTAGTAGCCTCTCTAACCTTCCTGAGCATTTCACAATCACCCTTACCATCCTAGTCAGGTGGTCAGTAGTATGTTCCTACTGCTATACTCTTATTATTCAAGCATGAAATTTCGATCCATAGAGATTCTATGGTACAGTTTGATTCGTTTAAAATGTTTACTTTATTTGATTCTATGATTTTTTTTTTCACATATAGTCTCACTGCCCCACCAGCACAACCTTCTGTCATTGCTATATATTTTGTAGCCTGGTACTACCAGGTCTCATTGATTATCCTCATTCCACCAAGTTTCTATGATGCTTATTCTAGTCATACCTTCATTTAATGCCAGGCATTCTAGTTCACCCGCAGTAGTATTTAGACTTCTAGCATTTTTATATAAGCGCTTGTACAACAATTTGTCAATGTTCAGTTGCTTGCTTTCATGTGTTTTATTTAAACAGGACTTGTTTACATTTTACTCTTCCTCACTAGCTCCTACCTGTAATTTACCAACTTCTTTACAATCATCTTTACTCAGATATAGAATATTCCCTTTAATAAATGCTCTCCAGCTATGGAATTTCTTCCCTCCGGCTTCCCTGAGACTTCCATCGTCCTTAAGAGCACAGAGGCTGTTCAGTGCTTTGTTTGTGGTTCCTGATCTCCCTGTGAACCTTACTGCTCTAACTGGGCCCCTAATAACTTTTAATCCACCCCCACAATGGGCCCTGAGACATTCCTTCACTACCAATCTATGTTCTCAGGGGGTACGGGCTAGCTTACAGCCTCCCCTCCCCTTGTTTTGTCTTTAGGTGGTGGTTGGCATGGGCCCATCCCATATGCTACTATCAGAACAGCCAGCAAAGAGAGACACTGCTCCTCAAATCCTTCCCAAGCAATGTTCAGCCAATGTTGTTGGTGGTGTTTTTTTAGAATTGACTTGTGGGATCAACCATTTTTGTTCAGCCCTAATTTGGAAGTGAGCTGCCAGGGGGAGAGATCAGCAGCACCTATCCTGACTGCCCCAGCACTGGGCTCCCCTTGTTTGCTGTCGGTCTATGAGTGGCAGTGAAATCCGGTCTGCTCCGAACCCCAGTTTGGCATGATGTGAGTTTACAGGACCCTAAACTGCATGACAGTCCACTTAGGAGGCACCCTGCATAGAAGCATTGGTTCCAAAATTGAAATTGAAGGGAGTGGAGGCAAGGGAGTTTGCAGATGCCTGCAGATGGATGGGGAAAATCATTCCATTCCCCTTCTCACTGGTATTCACTCCCACCTCTGCCCAGCCAAGGATATTAAAGAGCGTGTCCCAGTTTTCTCCTTTGTTGTTTTTATTCCTGCCATGTTCAGGTGGCTTCTCACACATTTCAAAGAGCCAATGCCTGGTATTTGGTCACAGCTGCTTCTGTACCTTCCAGGTACAATTACTCTATGATACAACTTGCTTTTGTACAGTGTCTTTCATACAAACCCGCCTCTGAAAGCTCTTTGCAGGATCTAACACCGTTACAATACGAAATGACCATAATAGAGAAAGAGAGGAATTAAAAGTCATACTACAGCTGGAGCAGAGCAGGTGGGTTATTCTCACCCAGGGGTTCTCCAGCTCTTTCAGAGCATGCAATTGTAACCTCCCCTTCCACCACAGGGAGCAGGAGGAGACTGGCACAACTCCAGGACATGGACGGGAAGAAGAAACAGCACGGCAGCTAGGGAATGAGTTGAATTGGTTCAGTCTCCATTCGTACAGCTGCTATGCATGTTGTCAAGAATCAGAGGGGTAGCCGTGTTAGTCTGGAATTGCAGAAGTGACAAAGAGTCCTGTGGCACCTTAAAGACTAACTAAAGTATTAGAACATAAGCTTTCGTGGGCTAATACCCACTTTGTCAGATGCATCCGACGAAGTGGGTATTAGCCCACGAAAGCTTATGTTCTAATACTTTAGTTAGTCATTAAGGTGCCACAGGACTCTTTGTCACTTCTGCTATGCATGGTGAGTAAAGCTGCTGGCTCTGTTCCCGAGTGGAACCCCTGTGGAGGAAGGGGGCTGTGTAAGGCCGTGTAACTTAGTCCATGGAAGTGAATCTGGCCCCAAGTCACTAATGAGTAATATCAGTGTTATATCATCAGAAACAGCAACATCCATGGATGGGGCAGTAGGCTGGGAGTCAAGAGAGCTGGTTCTTCCAGTGACATTGAGCATAGCACTTCCATTCTTAGTGCCTCAGTTTCCCATCCTGTAACTCTCTTGTCTAGTTAAGCCCTTCAGGACAGCGACTGTGTCTGCACAGTCTCTAGCACATGGGGACCTGAACTCAGCCCTCTAGATGCTGATGCAACACAAATCATGAATAATAATAATTGTGGGGCTTCTTATAATGACTTCTATGCACATGTTTGTATCACTGTAACTATATTGGTTTGAAACTGCTATAGTTAAAGCAGTTCAGCTCCCTAGTATGGACACAGTTATGATAGGTATAAAAGTGCTTAGACCAGTAAAGTTTATTCCTATAGGGGAAGGGTTTAACCTGGTATAACTGTCCACCCAAACAGTTGTTCTGGTATTACTATTTGTTTTTAAAAAATCACACCCAGAACCAAAATAGATAAATTAGTAAAAGCAAACAAAAAAACAGCAAAAATCTCACAGAGCAGGGGTAACATTTTCCAAAGCACTAAAGTGACTTAATAACCTAAGTTCCATTTTCTGAAGGGACTTAGGCTAGAGCAGTGGTTCTCAGCCGGGGGTACGCTACAGTGTTCCAGAGGGTATAGCAACTCATCTAGATATTTGCCTAGTTTTACAACAAGCTGGCTAAAAAGCACTAGTGAAGTCAGTACAGACTAAAACGTCCTACAGACAGTGACTTGTTTATACTGTTCTATATGCCATACACTGAAAAATAAGTACT
The DNA here is from genome assembly GCA_007922305.1 of Dermatemys mawii. NCBI lineage: Eukaryota > Metazoa > Chordata > Testudines > Dermatemydidae > Dermatemys > Dermatemys mawii. Next base: position 4,927,242 of record ML677397.1, on the reverse strand, counting down.
ATATTTATATTCCAGTGGATTTATTTTATAATTATATGGTAAAAATGAAAAAGTCAGCACTTTTTCAGTAAGTGTGTGTCATGACCCTTTTGTATTTTTATGCCTGATTAGTAGCATTTAAGTGAAGTGAAACTTTGGGGTTGACAAGACAAATCACACTCCTGAAAGGGGTACAGTTGTCTGGAAAGGTTGCAAGCCACTGGGCTAGAGCCTGGCCCACACTTAAAACATAGTCACCCAGGGCTGTGAAACACTGTGCAGCGTAGTTAGGTTGACTTAACCTCCACTGTGGATGCAGCTAGGTCGACAGAATAATTCCTCCGTCGACGTAGCTACCACCTCTTGGAGAGATGGGTTACTTACATCAGTGAAAAAAAACCTTCCATAGCTATGCTGCTGTAGCAGCTATGGTGTAGATGTACCCTTTGTTTACACTACAGAACTTATGTCAGTGTAGCCCCATTAGTGTAAACGCAGCCTACCACAGGAGAAGGAGTTTTCACACCGATGCAGAAACACCACCTCCCCAAATGACAGTAGCGATGCAGACAGACACACTCTTGCAATGGCCAGGTGTATTTGGGGTTGTTTTGTCAACAGCTGTGTGGCCAGGCCCGTGGGGGGGGTTTCCACACTCCTGGCAGGTAGAAGTGACAAGTGTACACCAGGCCGGAGGCACTCAGGAGGCTAAGCTCCATTTCTTTTCAACGAGACTGCAATCAGAGGCAGGACTGCATTACGGCTAGATGCCCCCTGAGCTAGCTTTCATCTAGCTAGCTCCAGTTACAATAGAAGGGAAGCCTCACCAGCATGGACTATCCGCTCACATACATATCTAGGGCCCCGCGTGAATTCACACAGCCCCGTGCTGCTGCGGCTTCACGGCTTTTGTTCAAACCCACTAGATCCAAGTGTGTCTACATGTGCTGCAGTCCTACCTCCGGTTGCCATGTACACAGACCCTTCGCCTCTCAAGGTTTCGGTCTCTTGTGAAAACGGGACTTTGGCTGTATTTACACTGGTAGCAGGAGGTGTCATTTTGGGCTTGAGACAACCTACCCACGCTAGCTTTGAGCAAGAGTGCGAGCTAAAAATAGAGCAGAGCTATGGTGGCACAAGCAGCAGGAAAGACAGACTATTTACCTAGCATGTTGGGCAGGCTCATATTGCTTCTGGGGAGAGGGGTTGTAGGGGACTGCACGGGCTGGGACCCCCACGGCTGCTGGGGAGGGCGGGACCAGATAGTCCGAGACTGCCCCAGCAGCAGTCAGTGTGGCTGGCCCACGGGCTGCCTGAGCTGCGGGGAGTGTGTGTGTGTGTGTGTGTGTGTACAGCACCTAGCACAATGAGTTCGTGGATCGAGGTTGAGGCCCCTATTGTGATAAAAATTATTATGATGATAGTCCTTTCTCTGCCCTCCAGCCTGAAGTAATGCAGTGCCTTTGCTCTGATTCCCCGGCACTGCGCCAGAGCACAGTTGTTGCTGTGACCATACACAGATTAAAGCAGGTCAAAGACTGATGAGGCAATTGATCGCTTGGTAGACCAGGGTGTGGTGGCTTTCAGACCCCGCAGCTCTAGGGGAACGAGCGGAGAATCAAACTTCCCTAGATATGAGAAACACCAGACTGGAATGCGAGATCTCAAGCCTCCATTTCATTCAACTGTCCTGCACCAGTGAGATATCTCATCTGATTCATGGAGGTTTAATCAGCGTGAGATCCAGCCGACACCCGTCTGAGCCAGGATGTTAATCCTTCCTTAATCTGAGCCTTACAATCAATGTGATATTTATGGATGTAGTGTACAATGCAGGCTGTCTCATTCAATCTAAATTACACGCGTATTTGGGAACTTTAATTCAAAGCTTTCTACCTTGAGGTCTTGGGCACAGAGCTGTGCACTGGTCCTGTCTATAGAAACAAGTTCAACACGTATGTTTCCCATCTCGCCATTTGACTCCAGGCAGGCAGTTGGATTTTGGTCTCTCCATTCATTCCTTCCTCTGTTGCTGGGACTGTTCCTTTAAGTGGGCAAGAAGAGTTTAACCCTGGGGTGAGCCTGGACAGATGGAGATGTGGATGTAGCAGCCTGTGGCAGCTTCCTAGAGGGGGCGCTGTTAACAATTGTTTGCAATAGAAATATAATGGGCCTAATTCTCCTCGCATGTTAATTTTACACCAGTGAAATTCCATTAACTTGAATTCAGTTTCCCCTGGTTTACACTGGTGTAACTGAGATGGGAATTAGGTTTGGCACTGTTACAACAGCCTCAATTTATGGCAGTGCCTAACAGAACTGCTGGTACTTTCTGAACTCTGGGGATCTCTGCAGTATTTCTGATCTTCAGTTGGATCTCCAGCAGCAGAAGACACTTCTGCTCTTGCTGCTCTGCGGGCATCTGAAATGATAACTTCTCTCCCTCTCTGTGCTATCTTGGGTGCAAGGATTGCAAAGCGTGCTGCAATGATGCTGGGAAGTTGGTAAACATTTCATTGAACAGACTAGTTTCCACTGCCCTCTACTGGAGGAGTTCAGAACTGTGTGTCATATGCCCTTTACTACTGCTAGCTGTTGGGGATTCTCCATTAGTTCAAGGAGTAGATGCCTGAGCTTTTGAAGCAGGAAGGCCTGGGTCCTAGCCTGCTCTCACTGTGAAGTGCTGAGTTGCCGTGATGGGATGAAGTTGCTGCGTTTTACAGTGCAAAGCAGAAGTGGGTTTCTTTGAGGTGGTTCTGGGATGGAACCTCAGAAGTGATGGAGTTAAAGGAGCACTGAGGGAAAAGTAATATGGCAAATCACAAAATGCCCAGTGTATTCTTCCACGGTATTGGGGGCAACTTTTTGTTTCAGAAAGTGGAGAAAGTAACTTGTGGAACACACGTTTTAGACATCATTCTGACCGAGAGGGAGAAATTCACAGCGTATCTGAAGGGGGAGGGCAATCTGGGTGAAAGTGACCATCAAACGACAGATCTCATGATTCTATGAAAAGAAGGGAGTGAAAGCAGCAGAATAAAGACAGTGGCCTTCGAAGAAGCAGACTTTAACAAACTCAAAGATCTTGTTGGTAAGGTCCCCTGGGGAGAAAATCTAAGGAAGGGGTAAAGGAGTTCAGGAGAGCTGGCAGTTTCTCAAGGAGGCAGTATTAAAGGCATGACTGCAAACTATCCTGTCGCAAAGGAAAGGTAGGAAGAATAATGAAAGGCCAATATGGCTCCATCAGGAGCTCTTAAATCCCCTGAAAATCCTACAAAAAATGGACACCCGAGCAAATTGCCAAGGAGTACAAAAAAAATAGCATAAAACCATAGGGACAACCTGAGAAAAGCTAAGGCACAAAATGAGTTACACCTGGTAAGAAATATAAAAGGCAATTAAAACCAGGTTGTTTTTTTAAAAAATACATTGGTTGCAAGAGAGAAAGTTGAAGGAAAGTGGAGGCCCTCTACTCAGCAGGGAAGGAAGTTAATGACTGATGACATCAAGAAGGCTAAGATGTTCAGTATCTATTTTGCTTCAGTCTTCACTAAAAAGGTTAATGATGACCAGATACTCAACACAGTTAATATTAATAAGGGGGAAGGAAGGAAAGCTACAGTAGAGAAAGAACAAGTTAAAGAATATTTACAGAAGTTCGATGTTTTCAAATTGAGAGGGCCTGACGAAATTCATCAAGGGTAATTTGGGAATGAGCTAAAGCAATGTGAGAATGGTCAGTGATTATCTTTGACAACTCCTGGAGGACGGGTAAAGGCTCAGAGGACTCGAGAAGGGTCAGTATCTATTTTTAAAAAGGGAGACAGAGAGGACCCAGGGAATTATAGAACTGGAACAAATGATTGAGCAATCAATTTGTAAGCAACTAGTGGAGAATAGAATTATAAGGAACGGTCAACATGGAGTTGTCAAGAACAAATCCTGCCAAACCAACCAAATTTCCTTCTAGACAGAGCTACTGGCCTAATGGATGTGGGGGAAGTAGTACACGTGATATACCTTGATTTTAGTAATGCTTCTGACATTATGCTACATCATATTCTCATAAGCAAACTAGGGATATGTGGTCTAAGTGGGTGCAAAACTGGTTGAAAGGCCATACTCAAAAAGTAGTAATCAATGGTTTGGTGCCAAACTGGGAGAATGTATCTAGTGGGGTCCTGTAGAGGTCAGTCCTGGGTCCCGTACTATTCAATATGTTCATTAATGACTCGGATAATGGAGTGGAGAGGATAGAGAATTGCAGATGACGCCAAGCTGGAAGGAGTTGCAAGCGCGCACAGCAGGACAGGATCAGAATTCAAAGTGACCTTGACGAACTGGAGAATTAGTCTCAAATCAACATGATGAAATTCAGTAAAGACAAGTACAAAGTGCTACACATAGGAAGGAAAAACCAAATGCAAAACTACCAACTGGGGAATAACTGGCTAGGTGGAAGTACTGCTGAAAAGGATCTGGGGGTTATAATGGATCCCAAATGGAATATGAGTCAATAATATACAGTTACAAAAAAGACTTTTATGCTGGGGTGTATTAACAGGAGTGTTGTGCGTAAGACAGGGGAGGTAATTGTTCTGCTCTCATAGGCACTGGTGAGGCCTCAGCTGGACTACTGGGTCCAATTCAGGGTGCCATACTTCAAGAAAAATGTGGACAATTTGGAGAGCGTCCAGAGGAGAGCAACAAAAATGATAAAAATATTTAGAAAACCTGACCAATGAGGAAAGGTAAAAAAAATAAACCCATCAAAACTGGGCATGTTTATTCTTGAGAAAAGAAGACTGAGGGGAACTCAATAGTTCAAATATGTTAAGAGCTGTTATAAGGATGACTATGATCAATTGTTCTCCATGCCCACTGCAGGTAGGATAAGAACTAAGGGGCTTAATCTGCAGCAAGGGAGATTTGGGTTGGATATTAGGAAAACCCACTTAACTGTAAGGGTAATTCAGCTCTGCCTCTTCCAAGGGCGGTTGTGGAATCCCCTTCACTGGAGGTTTTTAAAAACAAGTTAGACAAGCCCCTTTCGGGGATGGTCTAAGTTAATTTGGTCCTGCTTCAGCTATAAGGGTGCTATAAGAAATGTCATAAAGCATTGGCTACTGTCGCATTTCTGGCTACCGTCCTGCCAGCCTCGTTCAGCAGAGGGTGTTGTGCGGCAGCATCGGCTACAGGCAAGCTCTCACTTGCTGCATTGCCAGCCTCTGTTTATCTGACGCTCCAGGCTGTTGTGTAGATAATTGCAGCACTCATGCTGACGATTGTCTTTTTATACCGAGTGTCATTTCAGAGATTTGATGTCCCACATCAGGGAAATATGTTTCCTTCCCCCCGCCTTTTCATTCACCAGCCTTCTGGTGTCAGGCGGGTGATGTGCTGAAAGGCAGAGCTGAGCGGGGGGGGGGGAGGAATGGGGGAGCACAGCCTCCCAGAAGATAATTGACTTTGGAAGTGCTTCATATGAGATCTGGGAAGACAACAAGTGAAAATATGTTATTTTACAACCTTGATACTCCTGACCTCATTGGAAATAAATATACACATAACAGCACAGAGAAATCAGGTGTCACATTTAATGGAGAGACAGGGACAGGAATGTGGGGCTAGAGCAGCCTCTGGTGGCTACACGTGGTATGCTGAAGCCATGTCTCTGTTAGAGAAGGCTTGGAAAGCAGGCATTGGGGTGGGGAGGGAGGGGGAATTTGCAATACAGGGGTGATGCAAAAGCAGAAAGAGAGAGCAACCCCAGTTCTGCCTGGCTTGGGTAACCCCTCTCTCCCCTTATTTTTAACTCATGTAAGGTGAGTGCCTGATTCTGGCCAGTCTGTGGATATGCAGGTGTGTGAGAGATTCTCTCCCACATGCAGCGTGTGTATGGGGGAGTGGGGGAGAGGAGCTGTGCTCACCCCTGTGACATAGGCTTCCAGTCCTCTGGGTGTACATGGATCTCTACTTATATAGGAGAGTTCAGTGCTGCCTGCTTTAGACTGTATCACAAGTGTTGCAATATTTAGTGCGTTCCTTAAAACCCCAGCTTCTGGAGTCCTGAGATTATGTGAGATTGTCTATCCCTATCCCTTGTGAACAGCTTTGCAAAAAACAGCAGGGTGAAAACTGAGAGAAACCAATTGCCAGGACTGAAAGGAATGAGCCTCTGGGGGCAGGAAATCCATGCAAGTTTTGCCATTGATTTAAATGGATTCGCCCTAGATTGTTCCTTTCACCCTTTGTCTCCGCCAGAGACTGGAGGCTCACTCCCAGCTGCAGTGTGGATGTACTTGGAGTCTCCTGCCTCTCTCCAAACTGAATGTCAGCTCACCCCTGTGGAGAGCCTGTTGGTGGGAGGCCAATAGAAGGCGCCAATCTCTCAAAGCTAGATCCGCTGGGCCATCACCGGGTGCAGAACAGGAAGCACCCCGCTTCCACACGGTCACCCTGTGGCACCGCCAGTGCACTGGGCCATTTAAACACCTGAGAGATGGGCCCTGCCTTTCCCTGAACGTTAAATGGGAGCTGCGGAGAGCAGAGAAGCTGTGTGATTGTACAGAACCAGACAGCTGTGAATGGCAGTGCCCTCCTGGCATCAATTTGAACTGGCAAAGTCCTCCTGGTGTGATGGCATCCCTTGGCACCGAGCCCTTGTTTGGCAAAGCTGCCTTGCCTTCCTGATTCTCCTTTTGCTTTCCATCCCTCGCAAAGGGATGCAGCTCTCAGGGATCTCAGGGATGAGGGCACCTTGTCTGGTGCCACCATTCAGCCGAGGCCCCCTATTTACCATCTGCACCAGGGTACTTAAAGGTGTGAATGAGTGCTTGTCCTGCAGCGCTACTTAAAGGTAATGAAGTTTACTAGGCTGGGTAAATTACCAGCTCACTTTAAATGGCCCTTCTCCCTTCATTGCTATGCAGATGTATGCTAATCTGCCAGTTTCCAAACACAACTTGATGACCTTCTAATTTTTATTTATTTATTTACTTGACAGAGCAGTTTCAGCAGGAAGTGTAATTGAATTAGCATCTCAGTTTCAGAGGCTTTCCTGACAGTCAGCTGAGGGAGGGGAGGAAGCTGTGGTGGGTCGGGGAGGTTTGGATCCCCCTGCATATGAGAATGAACTCCCAGTGTCCTCTACTCACAAAAAAGAGTGAAATCACCCTCTGTTTGTGGAGCATAATTTAGGGTGCAATGATGGGCTGCAAAGGATTATGGGACTCAGCCAGACCTGGAATGGTGTATTCAGTTCTGTGCCCTGCATGGCCGAAAGATACAGCCAAGCGGGAGGAAATTCCCAGAAGAGCCCTAGGAAGGATCAGAGAGCTGGATGAATTGTGTAGCGAGTGGTAACCAACTATAATGCAGCAGTAGAATGGGGCTGGGTAGGATTTTGGCTGAGGACACAAGGGCTTAACTTCCCTCAGAGTGGCATAAGAGACCTGGAATGTCTATGTGGAGCAGGATTTTTAGGTTTCATGCATGCCATATTGCTAAAAGATCCGACGAACGCACTGTAAGCAAAGCTGCCAGTTGCCCTAGGAGATTCAAACCACACTCTTCTTCTCCTAACACTGCTACATCCCAGCAGCAGCCGCCACCTACATCCCTGGGCAGAGCAATGCCCCCTTTCTTTGTGTGTCACCCCGACCTTGCAGCCCGCCTTAACTTCACAGCAGGAGGGGCCAATGCCCTGGGGCACCCAAGCAGGGCAGCTCCAGCTGCTACTGTTTACATTTAACTGTTTATATTGGTGTTTTGAAAAGAGACCCTGGAGATTTTCTGGCTCAGCTGCAAGTGGGGCCTGAGAGGCAGAGAGGAAACCTGTGAAAGACATTGACCATGGGACCATCTCTGCAGACTGTCTGCTTTGCCCTTCCTGTGTAACAGGGGACACGTCTGCATAGCAGCTGGGAGTCCCGTGCTAGCTCTGCTCAAACTAACACACGTATAGTCCTGCACGGCCCTGCCTGGGTATGTATTGGGGTGGGTTGCCTGAGCAGCCACCTATGCACCGGGGCCACACTGCTCTTTTTACACCCCTAGTTCTCGTCTTGTTTACTCCTTCTCATAATGCACAAACTAAGAGTCACCAAATGAAATTAATAGGCAGCAGGTTTAAAACAAACAAAAAGTATTTCTTCATGCAACTCACAGTCAACCTGTGGAACTCCTTGCCAGAGGATATTGTGAAGGCCAAGACTTTAACAGGGTTCAAAAAAGAACTAAATAGCCAGGATGGGCAGGGATGGTGTCCCTATCCTCTGTTTGCCAGAAGCTGGGAATGGGTGACAGGGGATGGATCACTCGATGATTACCTGTTCTGTTCATTCCCTCTGAAGCACCTGGCATTGGCCACTGTCGGAAGACAGGATACTGGGCTAGATGGACCTTTGGTCTGACCCGGTATGGCCGTTCTTATGCTCTTAATTTGAGCAGAGCTAGTGTGTGTCTGGCCACCCACTCTGGGCAGCACGCTCCCAGCAGCTGTGGAGACAGCAAGAGGCTTTCACCATGTTTCTTGCTCTCTGCCTTGACATTTTGTCAGAATGGGCTGGAGGACAGAGCCGGGGGCACTCGTGTGTGGTAACAACAACAGGTTGGTTATTAGTAATAATACTTATTTCTTATATAGCACTTTTCATCAGGAGATCTCAAAGAACTTTACACTTTTGAATGTATTTACCCTCATAACACCCTTGTGAGACAGGGCAGCTCCCCATAATTGTACAAATGGGGAAATGAGGCACAGAGAATCTAAGTGATGTGCCCAAGGTCACACAGGAAGTGTGTGGCAAAGTAGGGAATTGAACCCGGGTCTCCCTAATCCTGGCTAACCACTAGACCATCCTTCCTCCTTATGGTAGTGCTTGTGGTCATGAAGTCCAGCTCTGAATGGCTCTTCAGACCAATGCTGTCTATCTGGATCCAGAATCAGGTGATTAAAAACGTCCCAAGACCTAGAATTTGGGCTCTTCTTGCTCTAAAGCTGGGCTCATTTGTATCTTGATTTAAAATTTGCATGTCCTGACCTCCTGCAAAGCTGCATGGTGTTCAGAGGCAAGGCTCTTATTGATCCTCTCCTGGAGTTTCGGGCTACTTCTCTGACCCTCTATATTTTTCCCTTGCTTAGTAAATGCCAAAGGCTACTTGCTACCCAAATGGAGGGATAACATGATGGAAGGAGGTCATCTCTCCACACCGTACCCCGGTCCTGATACAGAATCCAAGATCTTGGGCTGCCTTCACTCCCACCGCATGAGGAGGCTGCCAGCGAAAAGGGAGTTCAAACTTTTATTGGCATATTCATGTCCTCTGATTGACTGATAAACTGGCACCTCATTATGGTTTTGTGTTTTACTCATCTTTTTAATTAGCCTAAGGGCCTCATTAGCAGTAGCGGCAATGACTGTGTGACCAGCCTTGCCTGGCACAGAAGCCACATAACGCCTCCGTTCCAAGGGGTTACCTGATAAAGGAACAGAACTGCTCCCACAAGGGCTGCTTGGCTAATAGACTCTGATGGACCCAGACCTCCCGAGGGCCCTGGGGAACCAGGTACGGGCTAAACGGCAGGTTCCCAGCCTGCAAAGCGGAGGATGTGATGGTAAATGGGCTTGTCAAAGGACTGGCTTCCTCATTAGGGGGAATTCATCTTGGCAGTACAAAGCCGAGGGGACGTCTGCGGCAAGGAGTTCTTGGAGTGGGAGGGGAAGGTCGTGCCAGGATATTTGGAAATAATGTTGTTAACAGGGTTTCCGGGCCTGTGTTTTTCCTCATTCATCATTTTAATAAGGATACTTAGCCTTTCCCACTCACCAGCTTATTGAAGTCTCTCCACGTTTGTTCAGCTCGTTAGAGAGACGGGGGTGATCTGAGCACAGACCTGGGAGCTAGGACTCCTGGGTTCTATTCTCTGCCCTGCCGTTGCCTCCCTCAGGCAAGTGGCATCGTGTCTCATTTGTCTCTGTCCCACCGGGGGTGTTGAGAGGTTCACTCTACTAGGTCCTACTTTTCAAGATGCTGAATTTCTCCTCTTCCACCCAGCACCCAAGGAAGCTCTGTCTGAGCTGAGCTGAGAATCAGGCCCTTCACCTGAGCCAACAACTTTGCCAAAGAAAAGCATCCTCAGATGGTATTAACAGTCTAGAAAGCGTGCAATCTATAAGGGAAGCATCTTCAGAGGGCATTGAAAGTGTGCAATCTATAAGGGAAGATGGGGGAAAAATGGATTTGTTTAGTCTGGAGAAGAGAAGGCTGAGAGGGGACATGATAACCGTTTTCAAGTACATAAAAGGATGTTACAAGGAGGAGGGAGAAAAAATTTGTTCTCCTTAACTTCAGAGGATAGGACAAGAAGCAATGGGCTGAAATTGAAGCAAAGGCGGTTTAGGTTGGATTTTAGAAAAGCTTCCTAACTGCTAGGGTAGCTAAGCACTGGCATAAATTGCCCAGGGAGGTTGTGGAATCTCCGTCATTGGAGATTTTTAAGAGCAGGTTAGACAAACACCTGTCAGGAATGGTCTAGATAATGCATAGTCCTGCCATGAGTGCAGGGGACAGGACTAGAAGACCTCTCGCGGTCCCTTCCAGTTCTACTATTCTCTGATTCTGTGACATATAGAAGTCATGTGACTGTTTGCACTGGGAGACAGCTGGTGCCCTCTTGTTCTGTCCCATCAGGCAGCCAATTAGCAAGACATTTGTTTTGTGATTATCAAATATTATTTTTTGTATCTTAATCTGTAATGGGTTCACTGTTTGCATGTAGTCATTGATTGTGGCCGCTAGATGCCACTGTTCTTTCTTTAATCCCACATGCAACCAGATGGGTGCACTGGGACCACAGACAAGGGTTTGGAAGAGTAGCTCAGGGGGCCCTGCACAATCACTCCAGCTCATTTCTCAGTTCCTTTTTCTTGTTTAAATAGGGCTGGAGGGGTCCAGGACTCTTCACCACTCCTTGTGCTGTATGGCCGGGGTTTGTAGAGCCCAGAGGGCTTCAAACTTTCCTTGACAGACTCTTTGCATTGTATTCTCAGTCTTCCTCATCGGTTTTTGCTGTCCTCTCCCTCCCATGTTTTCTTTGATAGTCCTCCTTCTCTCATCACCTGTCCAGCCCATCTCAAATCTGCCCTCTTCTCTTTATCTGTCCCTGAGGGTCCCAACTTCATTTCCTCCCTAATTTTTTTCCACGTGCACAATATCTTTACAAATGTGGGGAAGTAGAAGATGGCATGTCCCATCCAGGCAGTGAGTTAAGTACTAGAGCTCAGCAGTCTATCTTTCTTTTTGAGTCGGGAAGTCTTTGGAGAGGAACAAAGTTGGAGGAGGAGTAATACAGCATCTGTGAAACACTCAGGAGTCTCCAAGAGCCTAACTTGACCGGTAGGTAGTGTTGCCTAGTGTAGTGGAGTGGCACTCAGGAGACCAGGGTTCTATTCCCAGTCTGGCTACTGGTCTTTTGGTCTTGAGGTGCAAACCTTGTCTGTGTCTCTTGGACCGTGAAGTAAAATCTTTATCTAAATAATACCTATTCTTATCCATTTAATATCTGACTCTTCCTACCTGGGATGTGAAATAACTGCAATGCAAAGGTTTGAGCACTAGATGGCAAAAGAGAGCTATGGCAGAGCTCCTTGCAGGCTCTCAGCCTGGCACTCTCCGCTGTCATTCGGCTCTGAAGACTTAGAACAAAAGAGATAAGTTGGAGGAACACAATTTATACAAGCGCAGTTGCAGCGTGAAGCACTAACTCTTCCTCTAACCTTCAGTGTCCTCAATCTGGGAGACAGCGTGCACGCTGGCAGCAGAGTTATGGGTTTATCTTGGGCCTCTCCCTCCTCGTCCGAGTTCTGTCTCTCTGTTTGGTGCTTTCGCTTTGGCGCCAAGGCGGTGCTGTCCGGACAGCCTCTGAGCCCTAGCCTGGACCCTGCCAAGCCCGAAGGGGAGTGGATAGCAGTTGGGTTTAGCAGCCTGATGTTTAAAGCGTCGTTGACTGGGGTTACTGTTAGGCTTGCCGGGTTTTAGCCTGCACACAACAGGGGTCTGGCACGAAGGGTCCAGCACCAGGTGGAATGAACCCTGGCACCACTGGCAGCTGCTGGTTCAAAGACCTCTCTGGCCAGAGTTTGGGAATTGTAAGTATGGAGAGCCCGAGACCCGCCTTGCCAGCTGGAGGAGCTTGTTGGGAGAGGCTTAGCCTGCTCCCATTAAACAATAGGAGGGTTGCTGTTGATTTCCCACTGTGCCAGCTTTGCTCCGGGGCCAATCTACCTTTTCGGGGCTTCTCTCTTTGTTTTCCTCTTCCGTCCCCCATGGCTCTCCTTCCTTCTGCCGTTCCTAGTCTGTTCCCCTCCTACCCCACTTGCGGGCCCACAGCACGCCATTCAGGGGGCACATGCCAATGGGACTGACGTGGCAGGCCCCAGGACTGTGAATCTACAGGCCTCCCATCTGTGAGAGTCTAAGCCGTCTCTTTGGGCCCCCATGAGCCCAGCGCAGATGCAGGTTTCGGCTGTCAGAGCCGGGCTAATAGGACTGCATTGTGATTGCTGGGGTGGCCAGGGATCCCGGGTTAAGACAAGGTAGCAAGAGAGTGAGAAATAGTGACACATACTCAGTTACATTCATACACACACAGACACACACAAAGGACTGCGCCTTCGCAGAGAGGCTCACACTGACGTACAAACACTCATGGTTGCGTAACCAACCCATAGTTGTGCACCACCCCAGAATCAGACACTGACACACACGTTATCTCTCTTGCACAAATGCAATGATTCGCTTCCAGATGCACCCACGCAAACGTTAACTCCCTCTGGCCCACACCCACAAGCTCTCTAGCAAACACAATTGCAGAGGCATACAAAGAAATATGCACACACACACAATTGCCTTCTTGCTGAGGTACACCCTCGAATAAATACTAACTCTGTCTCTCCCTCACACACTCAGAAAATTGGAACGCGGGGAAGAGACAACCTGTCACACGCACACCCTGAGCTAGAATACAGTGAAAGAAAGTGGCTGGGAACACTGTGCTAGTACATTATTCGCACGCAGTGGAGAATTAAACCTTCCAGGATGCTAAATGCCAGCTGAAGCCAACATTGTTTCTGCACAGCGGCGCTGCACAAAAGCTCTTCTTCTGGGAGACTGCTGGAGCTCATGTAGCAAAGCGCTCAGTTAAAAAAAAATACAATGAGAGAAAGAAAGATGAAGTGGGGGGGGGACATTGCATGTGTGAGCAGCCCCAGCCTTGTACAGGGCGATCCGGAGCACAGCTGATTGTCAGGAGAGAATACAGCGGGAGAACAGTGAGCTCTGGGTAAGGTGCCATGGTAAACAACAGAGCTTTGGTGTCTTGCAGTCACTTATCCTCCAGTCTATCTGGCGCTCACTACACGCTGACCCATGACGATCCAGCCAAGCAGAAATTCAGGGAGCACAGGCCTGGGGAATAGGCAGAAATGCTCGGACAGGAAGGTCAAATGGCAGTCAGTTTGTCAGTCCACTCCCATAGCCATCATTCCCACCAGCCAGCCAGCCAGCCACTCACACAGTCTACTGTATCTACTGTCCCGATATACCCACCCAGGGATCCCTTCTCCATTAACAGTTGGGACAATTTACCAATGTTTGTGGTGGATTCTCCATCATGACATCTTGTCAGTCAAGACTGGGTGCTATTCTAAAAGCTCTGCTCTAGGGATTATTTGGGGGAAGTTCTCTGGCTCGTGTTACACAGCAGGTCGGACTAGATGATTGCAGTGGTCCCTTCTGGGCTTGGAATCTATGAATTTATGAATCCATCCATCCAGCATTCTGCTGACATTTCCAGGTGGATTCCAAGTGTCACTAGGCCCATAGAAGTCAGGCACTGAGATATCACAGCAGCAAGGAAACCTGGTCTAGGATAGTATCAGAAATGATCTGGCTCTCTTTCGAAAGGGATCATGAAAGGAAAGGGATGGTATTTAACGCTGATTCAAACCAAGCAAGATGTACTGTAAATCAGTATGCTGGGGTGCAGTCAATCCAGAGGAAGAGCAGGCTACCCAGAGCAGCTTGGACAGACCAGGAACAATGGGTAAAGAAAGAGATGATGGGTGAATCATTCAACCTGTCTCTTTCCCTTATATACCAAAAGAAAAGAGGAGGTTGCTGGATACTAGAAGGAGAAAGCCCTCTGAAGTACAGAGAGTTAAATCCAGAAGCTTTGGCATCAGACTCAAAAGCAAAAACAACTACGATTGTTAAATGCAAGTGTGCAATTTATAAGGGAGGATATGACTGTAGCCCTGTAGCAAGCGGTTCCCAGTCCATCGAAGGAAGGGTGGTAGGCAGGATGGGGAAAGGTGCAAGGTCAGAAGGAGGGCTGGTTTTGAGACTTGCACGGAAACTGGACCGATTGCTTTAGCGCTGAAGTTTTCATCTCTTTCATTAACTGTGCATCCATCAAGCGTTTTCATTTTTTTCCTCAGGGTTTTTGCAAAGGCATGTTTCATAAACCCCCAGCTCCTGGAGGCATGTGATTAGGGGAGAAATTTTTAAAGTATGTTTCTAGCTCTCGTAGTTGCAGTGAAAAACTTGAAAATATTGACCTGAGCTCACTTTAAAGTTTCAAAATGAAGGTGACCAGATGTCCTAATTTTATAGGCACAGTCCTGATTTTTGGGTCTTTTTCTTATATAGGCTCCTATTACCCACCAGCCCCTGTCCTAGTTTTTCACATTTGCTGTCTGGTCACTCTATCCAGAACCCAGAAAGCAAACCAAAAGAGTCTAAAGTTTAGCTACAGATGTACATATAGATATAAACTTTAAAGATCTTGAAGCTAATCTTCTGATTTGGGAGGGTCTGATTCATTCATTTTAAACGCTTGGGGTTGACAATTCTGCAGTGGTAACAGCAAAGCAGCAAAGACAGAGAAGAAGGCAACCAGAACAGTGATACAGGGCCTGGGAGACGTCTGCTGTCCAAGCAGGGTTAGAGACACTAGCTCTGTAACTACTGGCAAAGAGGAGATTGAGACGGGACCTTGTTAAGGTTTTACCCATTTCTGAAGGGAATTGAGTGGCTTGATGCCAGGAGGTCCTTTAAACTACTGTCATATTAGAGGAATGAATAGGCATGAATTGAAGCCAAGAAACTGAGAAGCAGGACACCCAAGGAGTGTAGGTGGATTTTTTTTTTCTGTACCCAGGTTACTTAATCTATGCAATTAACAGCCAAAGGCAGCAGTAAGAGTGATCAGTGTAAATAGCCTGAAAATTAAGTCAGGCTGGTAATTAGGGATCATGAATGTTTTCTTATGAAAATGGTGAATTGGCTCAACAGCATTAGACATTTGCATGGGTTAGTCAAGTCCTCTCTCTAGCCTCAAATCAGTGAGACCATGTGCTGGCCTAGAGGCAGGATAACAATCAACCTTTAAACGAGTCTGATGGCTCTATCCCATCTCCAGGCTTTGAGGGCTGCAGGGAAAACTGATGTTGCAGTGGATGATGGGCCATGTTAATAGTGTGTTACCCAGGCTTTTCATGGATGCAGCCCAGAGGTTAATGTTCTGTGACAGGCCATCTAAGATACTGACACCCAAGGTGGCGTGGTGGTGCTAAGGTAGATCTCACGTACTATCCGCAGAGATGTAACAGGCAGCTGAGTAAATAGGAATGTGTGTTCAACATGGCAGGGGGTGAAAGAGGACCAGAGGCCTCAGACGGGCAAAAAACCCTTCCGAGTTTGATTTGAAAGATCTTTGCTAATGTTGAGTGTCAGCAAAGGGTCCTCCCCTCAAATCCAAGCCACACGGAGTAAGTAGCCAGTTTTGCTAAAATGAGCAGCAGTAAAATTGTTAGTGATGCTGACATTCAAATCACCACATTACACTTCAGAGTTAACACCAGTTGCGATGAATGGGAAGAGATCATGTAACTTCTCCAGGTGTGGGTTACCGCTGCCTTTTGAACCTATGGCCTTCAACACAGAAAACAGAGTCTCAACCATGTGAGCTAAAGGAGTAACTAGAGATTCATGCAGCTGTAGGATCAAGCAAACAAGCGATATCTGATGGCTGGGGCAGATGGATCCAAACACATAGAGTCAACTAACCACATTAGAGGCAGCTATTTATTTCCTATAGGTGTTAGCAAGAGGAAGGATATGCTTGTGGGTAAAGCACTGGACAGGGTTTCGAGAGGCCCACGTTCATTTTCTGGCTGCACCGTGGTCATCTTGTGTGACCTTGGGCAGTCATTTAATCTCTCTGGGACTCAGGTCCCCATCTGTAAAATGGAAATAATAATCCTCCCTTTTGCCTACTCTTTGTCTGGACTGTAAGATCCTTCAGTCAGGGACTGTCTCTCACTGTGAGTAGGTTCAGTGCCTAGCACAATCTTGCTGGGCTCTACCATAATGTAGACAGATTGTAAGCTCCATGAGACCGGGACAGTCTGTCACTATGTGTCTGAATATGTACAGCACCTAATTCAATGGGGGCCCTCATGCCAGTTGAGGGGAAGGGCTTCTTGCTAATGGAATAATAATAATAATAATCTTAAAGAGGAGGGTTTTTTCAATACTTTAAAATGCTTTTCCATTTGCATTTGAAATGTTAGGAAACTCGGGCCAAGGGGTCAGATGCTTCTCATGCTGGAGGGCAGCTGAGATACAATCTGCTGTCATCCCACGAGGCTGCTCGCGAGGTTTTTAATTGTCTGATCTTTTTGTTTTCTAAGTTGCTCGGGAAGGAAAAAAATAAATAACGCTGAAACATGTCACCTTCATGGTGACACGGGCCTCAGCCCTTCCAATGCTGCCTGGCAGGGGGGCACACTGGCAGATGGCTGCCTTAGCTGAGGCAGTGCAAAATAACAACCAGAAGTCTTGCAAAAAAAGGGCGGGGGGAAAGCATTGTGCATCCACGTAGGATTTTATAAGCTCAAGCTGCCATGCCTGGGAAGGGAACTGCTGCTCGTGGTATACACCAATCCCAGTACATGAATCCTGGGTGGAATGAGGAGCATCCCCTTACATTATGAGAGGTGACAGGAGAGAATCCTCCAGGCTCTGCCTGGCACCACCTGTTGGATGGGTCTGCTTATTTTCCCTCCATTGATTGTGTTTTGTTTTCTCGTGAACCAGGCAGCCCCTGAAAACCCCTGGGAATATAGAGGACAGATGCTACGCTGGGGTTTCTAGCTTCCTTTTAATTGACTCCTGGAAGGTTTTTTGCCTCTCCCCCAAGCTCACTGCTGTTTCCCCTGTAGTTGGTTAGGAGCAGAGAAGGAGGAGCTGCAGTTGGGTTCAGAGCTTTGCCTAGTCCCTGGTGACAGCCTGTGAAACAAGGGAGAGGATGAATAGGAGTTGCTAGTTCCCTTCCCGCCATACAAACAGATGCTGCTCCCTCTGGATCTCCCCAGCCTCTGCTTTGGGAGCTCTCAGTGATTGTGCTCCAGTCATGCACAGAGCTGGCTGCACACTGACTTACCCAGTCCGTCCTGCAATGAATTCCCCGAGGATGGTGCATATGGCCCAGACATCAGGGGAGCTCTTTGGTCAGGGATTATTTGTAAGTTTAGAAGGAAGCAATGGAAATTCCTTTTCCCCCAACCATCTCGGTACACATTCAACCACGGTTGTGTATTTCCCTTCAACTCGCTCGGTTTGCGCTTTGCAGTATCACACAGTGTCTTTCTCTGAGATGGGTCCCTGCTGAAACTTGGCATCTCAGCCACTTGGGAGGAGTCCCCGTCTCTTGAGCAAGACATGGCAGCTGGTCTCTGTCTCTCTGGGGGCAGGGGGCAGCTAAACACTCTAGATCTGATTCCCTGAGTTTCTGGAAAGGCCAGGTACTGACTTTGTTGTGGTGTCCCTTTCTGGTACAGGACAGGACTTTGAAGTCACCCAAGCAGACCCCAGAGTGTCCTTCCAAGGGTTTAATGCTGGTGTCCTGAGACCAGCCTTTAGGGATATCCATCTATCGTCTCAGAAACATGATCACTCTCTTTATGGCTTTGCCATTGTGCCCATCCCCCTAGCACCTAGGCTGAGCATTTCTCCCTCTGTCCTTTCCCTGGGAAGCAAATAGGCCTCTGATCAGCTTGTTGCCCACAAGCTATATGTTCCCTTTAAGTGAGTGTTCAGTGACAACCACTTCCCAGCAAGCCTGGTCCAACTCCCACCTTCCTCCCCGAGCCCAAAGCAGCCCCGTTGCTGTCGTCCACATTGTGTGCTCAGAGCCCCATCAATATTTGCTCAATTGATGGTGCGTCAGAAGGGTCTCCGGGGTCCAGTGCCCAGGCTAATGCTGTGTGACCAGCCCTGTCCTCGCTCCATCAAATTGCAGGAGTCTGGCAAAACAGTGGCAGTAGGAGAGGTTCAGTTCAGCCCATGCCTCTCTGCTCCCCAACGGGACCCGATGAGCTGTTCCAGGGCCTTGCAGCCGGGCTGGGTCCGTAACCATGCTCTCCTGCCGGTGCGAGAGGAGCTGTGTTTGTCTGTGGAAGTGAGAGGTTAGCATGGATTATGTATGGAGAGCACTAAGAGCAGCCTTCCGTCTTGGAATCGGTCTTCATTGATGCCTCCGCTGGAGAGGGCGCCCTTTGCTGAGGGGTGTGGGGGATTTAGTCTATAGAGTCGTTCAGTCCCAGGCTGTTCCAGCCCAGCTACACCTTGGATAAACCATCCCACTCATGCAGCACTGAGGGAACTTTGGCTATCCCAGCTGGGAACCCCTGCCTTTCCCTCCTGGAATTCAGTTTCCCAGCAAACCAGGCACAGGGCAGTCCCCTCTGCTCTCCGTCACTGGGCCTAGGAAAAGGCTTCCAACTTGAGGCGCCTATGGTCAAGTGTAATTTCTTGACAGCCCTCTGTCTGAGTCCAGCCCCTGCTGCATTCAAGGTGGGATCAATGCCACTTTGGGTTTTTTTGGCTGGTCCCTGTCGCATTCCTTTTGACATCCGTGTCTCTGGCTGTACCATGTGGCTCTACCACGAGCTAACTCTGGACTAGGCTACAGCGTGAGCTGCTAAATTAAACTACAAGCTGCCAACCTCCATCTACATCAGGCAATCGGTGTAGCGAGGATGCGCTTAGCAAGCATATGTTAGCTGAGCGTGACCTAAACTCAACCACTTTTCCTAGCAAAGAAAAGGTCTTAAATTTGCCCCAGAGGTTTTTTCTCCTGCCCACGATTCCAGCAGTCATTTGTCTAGTGAATGTGAAGGCATTTATATGGGCCAAAGTGAAATGTACTAGGCTGATCGCCATGGTTTTATTAGCACTAATGGGAGCCTGTGCAGATAAATCCTCGTGTGTTCTGATGGAAACTTACCTTTAAATATCTCATGTTTAATGTGAAATATGATAATGTGGGGTTCTGGGGAAGGGTAAGGCTGACATACTGCTTGCTGCAAAGCTTGGCACTTAATTAGCTCCTGGAGGGTTTGCCGGAGAATGTGCTGGCACTACACAAGTGCAGAGAAGACAGATGATCTTGTGGTCCAGGCTCTGGAATGGGACTTAGGAAATAGGGGTTCAGTTCCTGCATCTGGCCCAGGCTTCTTCTGTGACCTGGGGAGAAGTCCAGGATGGTAATATTGCCAGGCCTCTCCGAGAAGCTGCAGAGGCTAAGCTGGCTAGTGATTGCGGGGAGCTCAGGTAGGGTGATTCTGGACGACAGTGCAATCCAGTCTGTGGTCTGCGTTCGAATCCCCGGCCAGGGGGCAAGCTGCTCGGCAAACTGGGCGAGGATCCTCTGAGAGATGAGTCATGATGAGCCTTCCCAGAATGGCTAGTGCCCTCAATGGGTCTGTCGTGGCTGCAGGGTTAACACGAGTTCTCTGCACTCCTCCTGAGTCAGCCTAGCTGGAGTGCAAGCAGCCTCACCAAAAACTTTCCAGTTGCTTTGTCCACACAAGTTACTGCCCTCCCTTGAGTGTGGCCTTGAGGTTTCTGGGGGCCAAGCCCCTGGGTCTTAGCGTTAAGCCGCTCTGTGCATTCTTGCTCAGCGGATTGTGGGAAAACTTGTCTGTCTTTTCTGGGAATCCAGGGAATTGTGGCAAGGCGTTGGTTGGTGAGCGGCACTTGCTAGCCTTTGTTCACACTGCGGAGGGTTAGTGTTTGCAGATGACACGTTGTGCTCACTTGATTTTTCACCTGTTCCCCATCTTGGGTCAGCCATCTTGAGCTAAAAGCAGGACCAGCCTCAGGTCAATCTCTTGGTGTATGACCAGGACTCAAGTTAACTTTATAGCGAAGAGAAGCTCTAAGAGGTTGAGCTGAAGAGAGCAGGCTCCCTTCCGAAAGCTCTGGGCAGTACCTGACAGCACCCCTTTAAGATGTTCATCTCATCAAACTCCTCTTCCTTAAACTCCCACCATGAAGCTTGCAGCTAATGAACAGCTGACGGGGACTGATCCACAGCCACTGAGCCTCAGAACAGCAGCAGCTCAAAGCCGTCGGATCTGTTTAATCCCTCTGCTCTCCTGTGATGTGCATTCGTGATTGCCAGGCACAGACGTTCCAGAAGGAAGAGAATTCCGACGCTTCCTTATTTATTTATTTTTAATAAACTGGCAGATGAAAAGGCTCATGCAGGCCCAGAATGGGACAAGTCAAGCCTCTGTCCTTCCAGCGAACTGGGCAATGTCTCAAGAGCTCTCCCTTCTCCTTTGTGAGAGTGGGTCACCAGGAAGGAAATGGCCGGGAAGGCATTCAGACAGACAGACAGACAGACAGACATGGCATTGGCATCCCACCACAGGGAGATGAGACGGCTCAGGGGCTTGGTTGTGTCCATGTGTCTGCTCCAGACACAGCTCAGACTTAGGGTACAGCTCTTTCATGGCTGTTTAGTGAGTAGCTTCTCAAACCAGTCTCCAGTGGATGTGTGTCCTGGCTCTTTGCTGGCCATCTCAACGGAGAAGCCCAAGATAGGACTTGGCTGGCTGTAAACGCCTCTCTCCTGACTGCAGGGGGCGCTCCCTCCCATCAAAGTATGCAGTGGCTGTGTTGCATATATTCCAAAGATAAAGTGTGGAGGCCAGTTCTCAGGGCTGTCACTCTAGCACCTCTCCCCAGCACTACATTCTCTTTGGAAAAAATCCCTCCTCCCCCAAATAAGCCCTGAAATCACCAGTTAATTTAGTAGCAAGTGATTATTAAGGACATCCCTAGGACCGAAGCTTAATAATGCTATTACAGGCATTGTCTGTTTCAGCACGTCCCCACCCTAGAGGTGATGCACTTCAACCAGGGTGCTTTTTAATAATCAGTAGTTATTTATTAAACGTAGAAGAGCTGTTAAATTTAAATTAAAGGCCTAGTCGGGAGATTGACGAGATTTGAGTTTTAAAGTATTAAAGAGCTCACTATCTAGCACAGGGCCGGGCTGGAATCTTAAAATTGCTTATCCTAGCCTGATGTCGGCCTCTGAGTCCCTTCATCGGGGGCTGTTCAAACACCTGCCTCGTCTCTGATCCGCTGACAAGGCCCATGTGCCAGTGTTTCCTGAGGAAAGAAAGAGACTTGAAGATCCAGCAGAAGGTTCCCTATGAATTATAAATCAGAACTCTACTGCTGGGCCCTCGGTGTCTGTGGTGGGAAGGGAAGCAGATGAATGAGCCAGCCAGCTGCCTGCCTGAGAGTGTAGTGATGACTCTGGCTAGCAACCAGAGTATGTACCCAGGCTCCTTGGCAAATGTGTAGTCAGGTTGATAGCTTTTGCTGCTCATCTACACTGCTATTGTTAACTACACAACATGGGTTAAAGCTAGAGCTTGTATGTCTACCCAGCTAGAGCTTGTATGTCTACCCATGCTACAAATACATCTTCACTTGCAGAAGTATCCCTAACATATGTACAGCACCTAGCACAAGGGGGGCCTGATCTCAGTTTGGGCATCTAGGGGTTAGTGTTTTTCCCCCAAAACACAAAGCAAATTCTCTACTCTCTCTGAAAGTGCCATTTTGGGTTAGCGGCTTCAGTCTGGCCTCTCTGTCTGGCCCTGCAATTTGTGTATGCAAAATAACCTCTCCTCCCCAATCTGCAGTTTTGCGTATAAATGGTAGCTGCTTGTGTGAAGTGGATGGACATTGAACTTCTCAGCCTAGGCACAGCACAAACATAGAAGGGTAGGGAGTGGGCGCTGTCCACTCACGTTAAAATGCTGCATTAGAAATATTGGCACCTCTAGACGCACTTTATAAGGCCCCTTCCAAAAGAGAAAAGCATGATGAACTTCAAAGAGTGAGGGTCAAAATACCCAAACACAGGCAGCTAAATCCATATTCAGGGCCGGTCTTCAAAGGAAGGAACAATGGATGCTCAGTGCTCTGAGGATCGGGCCACTTGGGTAGGTACCCAATTTTGGATCACGCTTGAAGATGCTGACCTAGACAGTTGTGTAGCCCGGGTGCTGGGGCTTGAACCTGTGACTCTCAAAAGTTTAGGGATTCCAAAGGCAAAAAGTTTAAACCAGTAAGCCATCATCTCTGGAATAGATGGCTTTTTTTATGTGCTTGAGGCTCCTGGTTGTTTTCCAGCCCCTTGTTGGGAGCTACTGGAAGCTCTCTGTGCATCAATAACTTGCTGAAATTGGCTCAGCATTCCTCTAGGAAAAAAAGAGCCTTAACTGCTACTGTTTATCCCTCTTATTTTCAGTTCATTTTATGCAGCTTCAAACACAGCCGACACTCACCCGCGTCCATTAATGGAAAATAAAGGTCACGGCTGGAGGCGCCAGTCATTGCCTTTTCCCACTTTTGTGTGGGTGTGTGTGTGCGCATGCTGCAATCTTTTCAATTTCGTTTTTGATCTGGTGGAAGCAATCAGAACAGAATTGGCCCTGAGTGCCGGGAGTGGGGGAAATGTTCCCTGGATGAAAATGCCCAGCAGCAGGCAGGGGAACACGGTCCGCTGAGCTGTGCTGAGAGGGAACGTGGCGTGGAGCGGCAGGGCGAAAAATGCACCGAGGCAGAACCATAGAAATAGAGGGCCGGAAGGGGCCACAAAGTCCTCACATCCAGGTTCCTGCACTGAGGCAGGTATTTAAATGACAGGACTAGGGGGAAAGGGAGTGTAATCTGTGCTTGTTCTTGGGCGTGCATTGTAATTAGCATCCTGGCAATTTCAGCTGATTTCCCAGTTGGGCTACTGGGAGCTAGAGTGATCAGATGTCCCGATTGTATAGGGACAGGCCCAATTTTGGGCCTTATGTAGGCTTCTATTACCCCCCACTCCATCCCGATTTTTCACACGTGCTGTCCGGTCATCCTACTGGGAGCTTCCTCCCACCTAAATAGGGCTGAGGTTGGATTTTCTGACCTCCTGGGTTTTCTCTGGCTTTTCACCCATTTCTTCATCATAAAATTGGAAGGAGCTGTGATCGGCTCAGGTAAACTCTTTGGGGGCAGGAACTGTCTTTGTTGTTCTGTGTTTGTGCAGCTCCTAGCACCAGCCTGGTCCTTGACTTGACTTCTAGGTGCTAACTTGATGCAAATAATAAAAAAGTGTCTGTGCCTGTTCTCCCCCCCCTTTGCTAAGGGATGCGTTTGGTCACATGCAGGCCTTGGTTAAGTACATTGTGGTCCCCAAAGAAACCTAAGGGAATTAGGTATCTAACTCCCTTAGAAGTAATCCCACTTTAGAGCCATACCAGGAGGCTAGGATGTGTTGTTTCCTATTACTGTATGTAAGGATTGGGGAGGGAAAAAGCCCAGGCATCTTCCTGGCCTGTCTGATGGATGGCCTGAGTGTTTAATTGTACAGAGCAAAGCCATTTGCCAGCCCTACTTCGCGGGATCAGTGCAGGGGAAGAGAGCAGTTGTGGGGATTCTGTCCTGGGCAGGGAATATCGGTGCTGGGCTCTGGGCGTGTAGCCTGGCTTCCCTGCCTGCCCCTTGCTGGATGCGACTGTGAAAAGTGTGAGCTTCCCATAATGCACCTCAATGCTGAGGTGGATATCTGTCTGACCCCGCTGGGGGCCGGATCCCACTTCACATGAGAAGGCCTGCTCCCTGCTGATCATTTGGAGATTTGTATTTGCTGCACTAATATCCCTTCCCACCCCAGGTTATTTCTTCTCTTTCCTCCCCATCAAATCTCCTCTATCATCCCTAAATCTCCCTATGTGTCCAGTTCTGAGCCGCCAACTCCCAGCCTTCCTGCAGGAGGAGGGTGCTATTGAATAGCAATGAGCTCCTGAGAAAATTCACCAGGGCCAGGTGCAAGGCTCTGTGTAATCTGCAGTACGTCTAAAGCACCCTGCCCAGTAGCTCCCAGGCCTCTCTTTCTCTCTGTCTCACGTGCACACATTTATTTTACTGGCTTTGACATATAAATCTCACCAAGGGGCAAACCAGAAATAAAAAAGTCAATAGCACAATCTGACATGAATTGAAATGTGCCCAGCAAAACAGCAGGCAGGGAGAAAGCAAACGAGGGCTGGCGCTAAACCGAAGCAAATACAGGTGACTGGTCGGGGACCCCGGGAAGTTGGGTAGATCACAGCCCAGCCAGACTTCCCTCATGCTCCCTGCTTTGGCAGCAGGCCTCAAGGGAAAAACAACTTCATCCCAAGATTTTCCCCTCGGATGCACGGCCAATTAAGTGGGAAGGTCGCTCGCTGCACCATCTCCCCCCCTGTCAATTTGTGGTCTCAAGGCTGATGATGAAGCAAGTTAGGTCTTTTTCTAATCCCTCACCATCATGAATTCAGAGCCAGGCAGATGGCAGACCTGCCACTATCTGGTGCAGGTGGTCTTCATCACCCTCTAATGGACTCGGTGGACTGGTGCCTGCTGACACTAGAATAAATTGTGGTCCCTCATCTCGGACTCTGATCCCATCACTGGCAGGATGTCCTGGTTGCTGTAGACTAGTCCAGCAAGAGATGACTCACCATCCTTCCTGAGCATGCATCTCACACCTCAGTTCACCTCGCCCCATTCCTTACATCTGCACAACCTGCCCATGAGCAGATTCTCCCCTGCCTCCCATCTTTCATTAACTGGTGACTTCTTCATGGGACAAGTCCATGTGCCTTGAGTCTCTTCCTCCCTCCTCGAGGGTAAAAAACTCCTTCATCTGGTGCCACTTGTTCTCACTCACCCATCTCAGCCTTCACAACCCCATGGCACGACAAGTCCTCTTCACCGCTGTTCCCACGCTCCATCCCATGCGTGACTGTGTTTTAAAGATAGGACAAAGAGAGAGAGAGAGCGCGCTCCATGTTTGTGTCCTTTTTCCGGGTTTGATCCAAAGTTCATTGAAATCTTCGCCTTGGCTTCTGCAGGCTTTGGATCTAGCCCTCCCGATCTGCAGGACAGGTGAGGATTTGATCACACATGGAGGGTAACCGCAGCACCAGCCAGCTGAGACTTCCTCAATGACTGTACAACCAAACCGCTTCTGGTTTCCTTCCCCCAAGCTTCATTCCTGGCGCTCCTGGCTGTGTTGAACTGTCAAGGAAGGCAGCGATGTTTTGACCAGCAGGGACGTTGTAGTGAGAGGAGGTTTAGGTTGGATATTAGGAAACACGATTTCACTAGGAGGGTGGGGAAGCACTGGAATGGGTTCCCTAGGGAGGTGGTGGAATCTCCATCCTTAGAGGTTTTTAAGGTCAGACTCGACAAAACCCTGCCTGGGATGATTTAGTTGGGGTTGGTCCTGCTTTGAGCAGGGGGTTGGACTAGATACCTCCTGAGGTCCCTTCCAACCCTGATATTATATGGTTCTAGGTGACACAAATTCCATCCTAGGGACATACATTCTTGTATCCTCCACATGGGCAATGTAGGAGTAGCCTTGACCTGCTCCAAGCTCACGATCCTTGTCTGGAAGCTATGATGAGGGACATTGTCTCTCTGAGTAGAGTGGGGGAAAGTGACAGGTCCTTAAGCTTTCCACTCCCTCCATCTGGAGAGCATCCTGAAAAATAAGAGGAGAGGGTTTTGAACCCAGAAGACAGGGCTGTGTGAAACGCATTGTACACCCAGCAGATCTGGTTGGTTGTATTTCAAACCGCCAGTGGCGTGGAACTGAGATTTTTGCCAGAGTCTTGCTAGAGGCAAAGTTTTCTCTGGCTCAGCTCACACGATGAAAGATTCCCCCCTCTTTATTCCTGATACCTTTTTAACAAGATCAGCTAAATAAGTAGATATAATATACTAGTCCTCAGGCCCCTGGAGGTGAAAAACCATTGCAGATTAAATTATTTTTTTGTGATCTGTAGAGCAACTGTCGTTTACATGCTGACCTTGTTTAGCTGATCCTGTTAATGGATATCACAAAACAGACAACCTTGTGGCTATGTGTTTGGCTTTTCGTCTGAGTATTTTCTTTGGCCATGTTTCATGTCAGTGCCAGGAAAGGTGATTCCTGCAGGGAGTTGTGCAACCTGTTGGCACCGGTCTCGGTTCTATCAGAGCTGGGGGAACTAGGACTGAGTTTCAGTGCGACACCCACTCCCTCAGGGGGTAGGGAGGGATTTCTGGTTTCAGATTCATGCCATCTTAAAAAAATGTGTTTTTTTGGTTTTTTTGGCTTGAACTGGTTGAACTTTCAGAGTCAAATCTAAATTTGGGACACAAACCCACTCCACATAAACCAGCACCAAAAGAAAAAGGTTCCGGGAATGCCGTGTGAACCAGGACTGAGCTTTTCACAGAAGTCAAAAGGATTTAGGTGTCTAAAGGTGGCTGAGTATAAACAGATGGGGGACTACAAAGAAACAATTGGACAACTCTGGTCAATCTAGGAGCATAACCACCGTCAAGATACACCACCAGGATCTGTTTGACTTATCCTCTCGCTGGGGTTTACAAAGCTCATTCGCTATTATTGATGAGAAATGGGCTTGAACCAAAATCTGCGCCACCGAGTCCCCATCCATTTTTGCAGAGGGAGGGGACTCAGACACCGAAGCCAGATCCGAATTTTCCAAGCTGACTTGTTCCAAGCCCCCACATCCTAGATCTGAGCCCCTCCCCCATTGAAAACCAGCCCCGCAGGGCTGTGGTTCGGGGCCCTCTCTAGTCATAAGGAAAAAGGACAGTAATTAATGGGAGTCATGAAAGGTGTTTGTGATTGTGACGCTGATTGACTGCGATTGTAATTATAGTGGATATCGATGGAAATCACTATCGTTCTCCCTGCGAGCCAAAGAGGGAGAGGGGGAATCTCCCATTGTTCAGGAGGGCGAGCTGACCGAGGGGTGCCCCTTTGGGCCGGACATGACATTGACTCACAGACCATGGAAGCGGCCGTGGTTCTGCGAGATGCTCTGGCTCCCTCTCCCTCCTCCCTTCTCTTCCTCTCCGTATTAATCAGCCTGGTAGCGCCTGCTTCCCCGCAGATGGATTTCACTTTCTGTTCCACCTCATTTGACACTTCATCAGCTGCAGACGGCTCTGAGACGGAGCACTGTCAGCTCCCGAGGTCCATCCCCTACCTGCCAAAAAGCTCTCACTCCTTGGCAAGGCAATACCCGTGCCAGGGATGTGATTAGTCTGGCCAGCTGATCTCATTACACTGCGGAGAATTCCTTCAGCCCTACCTGGGAGTGCTGGGGGGAGGAAGGAGAAAATTCCTCCCAAGTCCTCTTCCAGAAAGGCTGTTGCTAGTTGTGGGCAGAGGTGGAGAGGGGCCATTCTCCCCGCTGCAGTAAGGAAGTGGACGTGCTTGTTAGCTGTTTTATAAGGGCACCGGAGCTGTGCTCTGTGTTAGACAAAGAGGCTTTGCTGCCCGTGGCAGATGCAGAAGCGGGAGGTCTAAGAGGCTGGATTCTTTCCTTTACTCATAGGTTTTAAAAGCAAACCGCCCTCCTCCCCTGGAAAGCCCAACAGCATCTGCACGCACATAGTCAAAGATGGGGAGAGAACCCTTGTCCTCTTTCTCCAAAAGCACGGGCCTCCAAGACCTGAGCTAAAGGGGAATCTCTCCTATGACCCTAGTACGGCATCTGATGCCTGCTTATGCGGCTCTGAGATTCCATGCCGCAGAGGCTACAGACGGATGTGCCCCTGTGAAACCATCACACCTCCCTGCCCTGTCCTTCTAAGTACTGAAAGCACCCCACCCCTCCAAATCCTCCCTCAAACCCCACTGCTTCCATTGCCAATAGCTCTCCCTGGGGTGTCACCACCCGTTCTTGCACCTCATCTGTTTCTCCCACGTACCATGGCTGACTCCATTACACTGTGAGCTATTCACAGGAGGGACCAAGTGGTGTGGTTCTTCCTGGCAGGTTTATAAAGCTTCCTGTGCACTGGCATCTCATTAACAATGCTGGCTGATGAAGAATGTAAATCCGTGTGAGCAGAAAGTGTGGGTTCTTCAGGAAGTTCAGTAGAGGATTATTACACAGCAACTGTGTTTTTCCAAGGAGCTCGTGAGAGTGAGTTCATTGGGACTGGGTACTCAGCTCCCGTAGATTCCTTGAAAGACCCCAGCCTGCTCATGTAGTGCCCTAGGTTTGCATGGCTTCCTACAGTACAAATAGAGACTTCTCTCCCAGCACCAAAGATCTGACAGTCTAACAGTTTGATTCTCCCACCCTTACTAGAGTGAAGCAGGATTCATGCAAATAGTTTAATAGGGATATTTGTGTGAGCACTGCTGCATGTGAGTAAGGGCGATGGTATTAATCACACAAATCATGCAACAACTCCCTGCCTCACCCCAAGTATCCCCTGTGAATGTGGAACTTTCCACACCAAAAGTTCTATCACTTGACCTAGAGGGATAGCTCCATCTGCTGATAGCAGTAGTAGGCTCTTACTGGACTCGCCAGTAGAGTGGGGACATGACAAACATAGCCAGGGAGTTTACGTTAAGATGCAAATGAGCAAGGAAAATAATCTCTCTGGGGTGGACAGCAGAATGGAAGAACTAGAGGAGATGACAATTTAGACTGTAAACTCTTTCAGTGGCTCAATGGGACTGTGACTTCAAAAGGAGGCCTATAGGCATTACTGTAGTACCTATAATAAATTAAAAACAAAATGCAATTATTTTGCCACTTGGAAGACAAACGTGTGCCTAGGGAGCAACAAAGGGTGTTTTATATAACGGGTTGGGGGTTTTTTAAACTATTTTTGCTATTATTGGCATTTATTTTGAATTATTTCTATATTAAATGTAGAAGGGGCCATCACTTAGAAACCTCCTTTGAGAAGTGGCTTTGGGGATGGGAAGAACAAATCTGTATAAAGCTGAGTATATCTTGGTGCTGAAGAGCCTTGATGACATGACTGCCACTGGGGAAATTGGAAAGCTTCGGATAATTGAAGGAACCGAATGTAGCTAATAGATGTCCAGGGGATTATTTACATTACTGTAGCATTAGAGGCTCCAGCTGAGATCGGGGGCCGTGGCGCTAGGCAATGAATTGACGTACAGTTGGAGAGAGTCCCACCTCCGAAGAGATTAGGGCCAAAAGTGGTAAAACAGCATTATTAACCCCATTTTATGAGTGGGGCACTGAGGCCTAGCAAGACTGAGGCTGTGTCTCCAGGGCCCCGCAGCACCATCAATGAGGATGCGAATCGCAGTGCAGCCCGAGGCGTTGCAAGTGTCCTACATGGACGCTTCTGGTGTGATCTAAAAGATGCCTTGTTTGTGTAATGTAACCTGCGTCAAACAGGATGATGTCAATGCTACTTAGGTACCTTTTAGTACATGTTAACAGTGTTCACACACGACAGCAAGTGAGTGTCTGCTACGATTCATGCCACCTTAGTCCACCCCGCAGGACAATTTGTGTAGACGAGCCCGAAGTAACTTGCTGAATGTCACAGATGACCATGCTAGAATCTAAACTAGTGCCAGATCATGCCAGATCTGAACCACAGGCCCAGCTTCCTCTCAGCTAACGCATGCCAAGGGACATAACCTGGTTGAGTTAATGGCAAATTTTGGATAATTGAGGTTCCGCCTAATGCCCTGATGAGCTATTGATGGGACAATCGGCATTTCTCACTTATTTCTGCCCAATAGGAACTGAAATCTCCCAAGAGGGTCCCAATCTCCTGTTCTTCCAGTCCGGGGGGTGGAAAAACTCTAAACACAAGT
Source organism: Dermatemys mawii (assembly GCA_007922305.1). Lineage (NCBI taxonomy): Eukaryota > Metazoa > Chordata > Testudines > Dermatemydidae > Dermatemys > Dermatemys mawii. The sequence continues at coordinate 4,897,169 of ML677397.1, read as the reverse complement.
CTGTGCTGGTCTCTCTATGCACTGAAGAGCTTAGCGGGATCATCAGTCAAGAGCTCCCTCACCCACTGAGCGGTGTCCAGCTCAGTGAGCCAGCACACGCTGATATCATAGCAGATGGGTGCTTCCAGCATTTGTCTAGATGATGACAGCATCTGCTGAGCTCAAAGACGCCCCCAGGACACATTGTTCTTTGGGTAAAGTGATGAAAATGAAGACCGAGTTACCTAGGTCAAAGAGACACTCGTTCAGTCAGTCAGGCCAGAGAGATAAATAAATAAATACTTTCCGTAAAGGCAAGTGACTCCAAGGGAGGTCTCTGGATTATGCTGTGTATTTATTATCTGCAGCCTCAACCAAGTCATGACTCCCATGTGCTAGGTGCTGTACAGACAGGCAGAAACAGCCTGTGCCCTGGCGAGTTTATCAACTAAATAGAGAAGATGGACAGCGGGTGGGAAACGCACCAAAAAAGGACATGCCCATGGTCATGTGGCAGAGCTGAGAGTTAGTCTAGGTCACCTTGGTCTAGCACACCAGCCACTAGGCAACCCTGCCTCTCTCTATGCACCTTTGTATAATGTCCTCCAAGGAGTCAGCCTGAGATTCGTGTCAAACTAACAGGCCTCCACTTTGAGCTCAAGCCACCTTAGAAACAAGTTAGAGCTGCGTGCAATTTTTTTCTCTATAACTGAGAAAAGAGGTGTCAGGGAGGAGGCCTGTGGGAATGGACTGGCTTTGCGTGTCTGAGCGAGGGAACAAGGTTGCCCTCTAGCGACTGAGGGTATGGTTACACTTACAAGATTATAGCGCTATAGGTTATAGCGGTCCCCTTATACAGTAATATGTATAGCGCTATTGTATGTCCACACTCAGATGCTCCTGCGGTATAGCATGGCCACATTTGGGGCACTTAATGCAGCATTAAGAGCAGCGCATTAGGGCAGGTATCCCAGCATTCAGCTGGGTTCAACGTGCTTTTTAAATGAGGGGGGTTGGGGGGACGCATTGTGTGTATGCGGAGGGAGAGAGACAGTGGTTTTTCCGTTTTTCTGAAAGCCTGTCAGTGAGCCTCCATTCACAGAAGGCTTTGTTTTCACACAGGCTCCTTCCTTAAACATTTGCATTGCTTATCTGCCGAGTTAAGAAAGAAACTCTAAAGAGGTACTTCCGCGTTCCTCCAGCCGAGTTCAAAACAAAGGGAAGAGACGTCAATTGCCTTAAATGGCTCTAGGCATCTCCAGAGATCACTTGTAGCGCAGTGGGTGTCCACATCCTTGCTGTAGCGCTACAGCAGCTGCGCTACAGCCCTTATTCCCCATGCGGAGGTGGATTAACAATAGCGCTATAACTCAGCAGTTATAGCGCTCTACGTGCCTTGCCAGTGTGGACGGGGAGGAGGTTATAGCGCTCGTGGGGGCTTTATAGCGCTATAAAGTGCCAGTGTAACCATGCCCTGACTCAGAAAGAGGATAAGAGATCTACTGCAAGAAGTGAAACTAGAAAGCTCCCCTTTAGTTCAGGTGACAGAGGCCTGTGTGCTTGGAGTTGAGAAATCAGGATTATCTCTTGGTGTATGAGTGATATGGTGGTAATATGGGATTGTCTGCGGCATTAGAGTTTATTACGCGGTGTCCTGGGGAGGGTTATCTGGTTATTTAGAAAAAGAACAGCTACAATGGATGGAACAGCAAATTCTTGTGAGTTGCTATGTGATGTATGTGTCTGCACTGCTGTTGTTTTTTGTGGGGAGTCTACCCTTAAGCTTCCAGGACATCTGTAGGGGCAAATGCCATTTTGTGAGGGCAGAGTTGATGCCGCATGTTCGAGCAGAGCACTCTGTGCTCTCTCCTGTGGAGACTTGACTTTGTTTTATTGCGTTCCACCAATTTAATGATTCAGTCCTGAAGCAGAGAGCTGCTCACCATCCGTGGAATAGCACATCACAGAAAGAACCTATGGGAGACGAGGAATGAGAGGCAACTTTGAAATATCAGGAAAATAGAGGGGGCGTTACTTTCACAAGCTAAAGTGACCTGTTTAAATTGACACAGTCAAAGCAGAGCATGCAGGTAGCCATGTTGAGAGGAAGTGACGGTAGAGTGATTAGAACAGGGGGAGTGGGATCAGGGACATCTGGGTTCTATTTGTGGTCCTGCCACTGACTCACTATGCAACCCTTGGATGTCACTTCTTCCCTCTGGGCTTCAGTTTATCCAGCTCTAAAATGGGACTGCTAATATTTATCTAATATGGTGCAAGGGGGTCTGTAAAGGTTAATTCATGGTTGCAGAGCACTTGGAGATCCTCTCATAAAAGATGTGATAGAAGAGCAAAGTAGGATTAATAATTACAACTAGATCAAGGCTGTGTCTAGTCAGAATTCCCAGGAGCCAATCAGGCAGTGGTATAATTTAATGTGAACTCTTTATTCTAGAAATGTCAGAGCTCAAATAGAAAAAAAAAGTCTGTTCTGGGAGCTAGAAAATATGCTCTCTCCCCTCCCTTCCTCATAAGGAGAAAAAAACAAACATCAACAACCCTACTATTTATTTTGCTCTATGTCTATTTTTATGTAATAAAAACAGTGTTGGTTTTTCTGGCTGTTTTTTCCTCTTATTTGTTATTTGATTTGCCCTCCAGAGATCGTCAAAGAGCATCAAACATTATTTTAGTTCTACCCTCTAGATCGAGGGAAGAGATTAATAGATTAGAACCTTTATTATTTGTGTGTGTGTGTCTCACTCTCTTTAAACATTTTTCCATTTGGAATCAAATTTGGACTCTCTGCCTCAGAGTTGATCAGCAAGTTCCTTCTCTTTCTCTGTGAAAATCTGTCAGAAATATTATTAATCCTCTCCATGGCAAGAGATGTCCCGAGGGCTGCAGGATTTTTCATCCTTTCCCCATCATCTGCCAATCCTATTTATCTTCTGTCATTAACTGGTTTCCTTTTGATCTGAAAATTAATTTCTAGACAAAAACAGAAACACACACACATATGCGTGTGATGGGCCAATTTGGTGTCTTCTCCAAGCAAAGTTGTAATTATATTATAGACCAGGCTGACTTCTTCATTTTGCCTAGTTTCAGCTGCTTCTCTCAAATGTCTCTGAAAAACAACAGGAGCCAAAAGCAACAGACATTTGTTAGGTTAAACTGCTCTGGGGAAATGCAAATCTCCCACAGTTAGGTGGCTTTCTCATCCTTTCTGAATGGCTCAGTGTTTTGCCTGGGAGCCCCACAAACCAACACCTTTTCAGTACAAAGTGCTTTCAATGGCAATAGTGCCTGATGTTTGGTGTGTTTTTTTTGTAAAGTACCAGCTCTTAGAGTCATGTTATAACCTGGTACATGTCATCTTTATTTCTTTCTTCAAAAGTAAGTTTCTAAGCTTGAAAATGAAAAGCCTAATGGCTCAAAAATGAGACAATAATTAAAAATACCCAAATGTATTATTATTAATAATAGTTTATTATTCAATCTCATGATTTTCAAGTCCATCACAATGTTTTTTTGTGGGGTCGAGCCCACAGTTTTTGAACACTTGGAGCTGGGGATACTGAAGTTCTTCCGCAATGAAAGTCCATGCATGATACTAACATCTGATCTTTAAAACTGGCCTCTTTTAACCCTTGACAGGACTGCTAAGAATGACCCAGAAACAATAAAAGCCTGATTCATGCCCACTCAGTGTTTTGTGCAGTCACAGTAGTGCAAAGTGGGTGGAACGTACTAGCAAATCAAACCCAGATGGTAGCATTTGCAGGTGCTTTGTGCTCACAAAAACGAGTGGATGCGTGCAGGACAATAATGAAGCAAGACCCAAGACTCATGAGTCACGTGTCTGAATTTCAAGAGGGTCTCCTGAAATGTACATCTGACATCTCATTCATCCTGTTCCTTCATTTTCAGATGCCTCATTGGCATCAAAGCTTGGACCCTCAACCCAGTCCTAAGTCACCTTGAAAGAGATATCGGTGCTTGTTAGTAGCCGGGGCTGGCTACTGGATACCTGGGCACCTGCTTTGCTGGACTATCAGTGTAACAGCCATAAGGAACTGAAGAGATCGAGCTACAGTTGGACTTAGAAATATGGGGGCCAGTTCACCCTTGCCCTGATCCTTCTTGTGCAGTCGTCTACCTCAGTGCAAAATGCAGCTGGTCAGATCTGAGAGCGTTTTACTCCACGTTGCTGTTCTGTAAATGACTGCTCCAGGGGCAGGAGGATCAGAGCTCAGGGAAGCGTGCGCAGTTTGGAAACATTCAAGCCGTAGCCCTGCCTGGCTTGAGCTGGTTGATCCCCACCTTGTGGCACCTGTTTGTTGGTGCTGCAGGAGGTAGTGTCTCTCTCGGGCATGTCAGCCTCAATAAATCTGCTTTGCAAGCAATGCCCCTTCCTCATTCTCACGCCGCCCTCACCCCTCTCTTCCTTCACTCCTGCTCCTCTCTTCCTTATTTCCTCTCTCCTCTATGAAGTGGCACAGAGCTTCAGGCAGTCAATTTCAAGTCAGTGGGCTGTGAAAAGCTGTTAGAATAATAGTTTATTGACCCTGGATGTGGCAGCTGGAGCCGAGGGCAGGCGCGACTCTTGGCAGAACTTAATCGCCACAAAGGAGGCTTGATAATATTTGATCATTCCTGTGACCTTTAAGGGATGGGACATTTGGAACCAGTCTTGATGCAGGCACCTGTCGGCTTCTGTGCCGAGGTGATGCTGCATCTCAGTCCCTGAAAAAGGTTTGAACAGCTTAAGGACCTACTCCAAGCCCATCAAAGTCAATGGAAATGCTCTCTTAGGATGTGTCTACTCTGCAATTAAACACCTGCGGCTGGACCGTGCCACCTGACTAGGCTTGTGGGCCCTAGGCTAAGAGGGCTTTTGGGCCCAAGCTGTGAGGCCCTCGCAGGGTCCTAGAACCCAGACCAAGCCCGAATGTCTACCCCTCAATTAAACAGCCCCTTAGCCTGGGCCCCATAGGCCTAAGCCAGTGGGCACAGGTCATCTGCGGGTTTTTATATGCAGTCTAGACATGCTCCTAGTCTTCAGTAGGCTTTGGATCGACCTTTCAGGGTTGAACATTTACAATTATCAGCTTGTCATATCCAAGTTAGAGTCCTTTGTCCCTCACTCTGTCCACTCCCACCACTATCACCTGGCATACGTAGTCCTGAGCCTCTAGAATTCACTACAGGGAGAATTCCACTGAAGAACAGTGAGTTCCTGCCTTAAATACATTCCGTCCCTGAAAGAGAAACCAGGATTTTAAAGGGCCAGAACTGTACTCATGGGAACTAACTCCCCTGAAGCCTTTCCAATGGGGAGCTGGTCTTTAAAGGTGAACTGAGATGTTTAAAGCAATTAAATTGTTGACCAAAGCTGCTTACGATTCCCCAATCCTTTGCAGGCATTACAGATGCATTTTAAAAACAAGAGGGGCACATTTAGTCCTCCTTTATGTATCTGTCAAGATCCAAATTCAGAGTTCTGGACTGGAGAAAGTACTGACTCTGATGTCTTTGGAACAGCTGTAGCTCCCTCTATAGCAGTTGCTAGTGATTTCATCCAGGCCTAAATTCAGGTCCTAAAAGGTGTTTGAAAAATCCTTTCCCTCTTGCTTTAGGGGGACGGAATTATCATTCCGTCATATCATACTATAATTCTAAATTCAGGGATGGAATTTGTAATTCTGTATGTTCTGTTAAGATTTGGGTGCTCAGAGGCTTTTATACATTATATTACCTTGAAAAAAAGGGCAGGGGGAGATAATAGAGGGGGCGAACACTTTGTTCACCTTAAGGATTTATGATGTTTTTTCCAGAGCAGGTATTTACTGGGGTATTTCTCTGTGGAAATGACTGCAGATTATGAAAAAATAAAGTAAAATAACCCTCTGAAAGCCAGCAACCTTGCCAGGTGATATATAGTCTTGCTGTGAGTGGTGATATGTAGCAATAGAAATACAGAGAGGAGAGATGCAGAGACAGCAGCTATATTCAAAGGAGTCAGAGAGGGGGATGAATTAATAAGTAAAATTAATAATTGATATTATTAACAGCAGTGAGAGATTTTTGTCTGTTCCCTTCATAATGGGGTAGGAAGGTTTAGTACTGAACAGTAGTAGTAACTACTAGTAATTGGATGCAAATTAATTCATTGGCTGGGTATTTATGTCATTTATGGGTGTTTTCTTTCCTTATAAATATATTAATACATTTAAGTAATTTTAGAAAGTAATTTCTAAAATAAATAAATAAGACCCAGTAAACAGCAAGTAATTTATTTTTTGATCAGTAATTTAAATGAATTTTCCCCCCTTGTGTGTATATCAGAGCTAGGAAGATAACCAAATTCCAGAGAGTGCTAGTTCTTATTTTTTCCCTCATCTGTTGCAAACTGACTGCATATTATTTGGGACATGGACTCCTCACTGATCTCACAGTGTTTGATAGTGGTTTCTTTTCCAAAGCCTCTGATTCTGGAGTCCTGTGATTATTTGAAATTCTCAGTTTTCTTATTTTTTTAATGTAAATTTCTAACTTTTGTGGGTGCAGAGAAAAGCATGAACGTGTGAAGGCTAAGAGGGCACAAATTCATATTTTTGATAAAATATGAGTTGGGCAGGAAAGCAGATTCATGATTTCTGAATACTTGGGGAAGACAATGCTGCTTACTATATATGTTTGTACAGCCCCTAGCATGGTGGAGCATGGAACTGAGAACTCTAGGCCCTGCCACCATATACATAATGATAAGGCTACTATGGATTCTAAAGCAGAAAATATAGGGTAACATCAGGAGCATTTAAAGAAATGAGCTGAGACCACATTGTCTAAACCTCCCACATGCTTTATTGCAGCTTCCTACAAGAGCTAGAGACAGGCTGTCCCATGCACCCAAAGATTGCTTCCTTTCAATTCCCATTCTCCCAGCTTGGCTCTCAACTCACACCCTCCCACAGTCTGTTTACTGGGGCTGGAGAATTTCTCTTTAGAATAGATTATGGCCCCAATCTTACAAGGTGCCAAAAATACTTGGCACCCAATGTCTTCATTTGAAGTGAATGGCCCTTCTCCACCTTCCTTTCCTTGCCAAGGGATAAGGCCTGATCTCACAGCCTTGTGAAGTCAATGGGAGTATCTCCATTGAGCCTTGGGTTGGTCCCTTTTTAAGGAGGCCACGCTGGAGTAACTACACTTGCTTGAGGGTTGTTCCAGTGTCCCGGATTCCTGGAAATCTGGCTTTAGTCCTGGATATGGTGCAGAGACCCTATTAATGTCCTTGCTCAATGATCTCGTGAAGGTGAACAAAGGTCATTACGTCTGTGGACACCTTTTGCTACCATTGTCCGTTACCTTCTGCTAACCGGCTTGCAGGACTGTGCACTGGATGATGGAGTTTTCAGAAGCTCAGTTCCTTCTTTTCTTGGTGGTCCCAGAAGATGATGGTGAGCAGCTGCCCAGTTTTCTTCTCCTTAATATGCACATGAGGTTTCTAGGGGAATGGCCTGATTTTTGGGTCTCCAGTGTCATTAATATACTAATGACTGTCAGAGCTGTTTCCAAGCGGTGCTCTTTTCTTGCTTTCCTAGTCTCTGGCTAAGACTGGGAGCGAGCTAATCTCTAGTTCAGTCCTGGTAAGATGGAGATGACGCTTGCTGGAAGGGAGACAGAAGATGGAGTGAGGGTTATTAGTGTTCTATCTGTGGCCATAATGGTTCACAGTCTTGGGATAATTTTGGACTCCAACTGCTGCTGGATTCCTAGTTAGAAGCTGGAGCCCAATATAATTTTATTGTTATTCATTGCATTCATTTGCTTCAGTAAGGAGGCAGCAGCCTTGTCTTGCTGATGGAAACTTCACTACAGTCCTCCAGGTCTTGGTCCCTGACGAGCTGGCCTGAGTGGGCTGAGTCCTTTGTGGGGCTTCTTGTGAAGGCCATGTGGGAGCTTTCACTGGTGCAGAATATGGGGGAGGCACCTATTTAGTGAAGTCATGGTCAGTATGAGTGCATGCCAACCATGCGGCATGTGTAACCCACTGTTCAGAGTGTGCTGGGTCTCCCTAGCTTCTGTGCCTGATTCACAAAGGATAAAAATCTACGATAGCCCCCAGTGAGGGGACATACTTCTTTAGCTCCAAGTCTAGAGACTCATGTTCTTTTTTCCTGGAGTAAGTCTTTGCTGGTGACTACGATGATGGTCATATCACTGGTATCTTGTTCGCTCTATGGTGAGACTCAAAACCTTGGAGTTTACTTTATAAAAACAAACGGAAGGCACTAAAAAAATGTAAGATCATCATCATCATTAACATTAATGCCAACGCCTCTGAATGCTGCAGTGACAGAATGATGAGGTGAGTCCGAGATAACGCGGCTGACAAACGCAGCTGGTGCACAGACAGCAGACAAGCTGACAGATGTCTATATAATATAAAATCGGAGCAGAGGGAGGGAGAGGAACAAAGCTTTGGATAAATGGAGCAAGCCAGATTTCAACAAGGCTAAATGCATATGGACAGGTGAAGAGAGGGGAGGGAGCAGGGAATCAGATGAGCTGGGGAAATAATGCACTATATGGGAACGTGCACATGCTCAGGCAAAGGAGTGTATTTCTCAGGAGGTGCCGAACCAACCCCCGGCCCTGAAAATCAGGCCTCTTGAACGTGTCTCAAATTGGGCACCCAAAATCACAAACCACTTTTGCAAAATGTAGGTCTCCATCTCTTGGTTCTGCTAACTCAGCTCCCTTCTTTTTCCTGCTTCCCGGTGTCCTCAGAAACTCTAGGGTACTAGGGGAGAAAAGGGGAATGCACCCCCATAGATAGATAGGTAGATCAATAAGTCCATGATGGGTGGAGGGGGGGCAGGATTCCATTTCTGTCTCCCACTCCGGTGGGTTGTACAAATGCTTGGTTTGCTTTGTTTCCCCGTGGCAAAACATGGCACATTCCTTAGAGCTGGCTGAAAAACTTTCAGCAGAACACTTTTCTGTCGGAAAATGCAGGTTTGTCAATTTAGCAATGTTTTGTAGGAAGGCGGCGACATTGACAACATTGTCGGAGGGAACAAGTTGAAATTATGAGCGTGGTCTTTTCTTATTTCCTGTTGAGAATGTTGAATTTTATTTTATTTTATTTTATTTGCTGTAGACAGATGTATTAATTATTCAATGTTTTTACCATATTGAAATGAAACGTGATAAGAGTGCCAAATAATACTGAGCGTGTTTGTAGCAATTTGCATGTTTGAACACAGCACACAGGAGGGACTACTTGTGGGGATGAGAATGGAGACCCTGTCTCTTATTTGCATTCCCCCTTGAATCCCATCCTGAGAGGTTCTGAATATCCTCCTCCACTGTCGACCTCCTAGGATCAGCTCTTCTTCTGAGGCATCCCAGCTGGGCTATATGGTGCAGCCAGGTGCACCAGAGGGAGGTCAATTGCAGATGGTGCTAAAGTGTTGTGCTTTAACTGCTCCATGTAGACCCTGCTGACACGCTCTAAAAGGTTTATACCGCTCTACAATTTACATCCGTCTCATGTAAATGGATGCAGGACAAGCCCAAAGGCGCCAATTGCAACGCAGATGCTTAGCCTGAGACTACAAACTCCTTTCACATTAGCTCCCAGAGACCTTCTGCCATGTGTGTCTTTGAACAGTGACCTTGAGCACAGAGCTCTGTATTGTGTACTGTACCCCTTTTCCCCACCTTGTGTCTGGTTTCTCTGCTTGGCTTCACAAAGGGGTTAACAGGTGACTTAATCACACTCTGTAGGTACTTACATGGGGAATAAATATTTAATAATGGGCTCTTCAGTCTAGCAGAGGAAGGTCTAACCCGACCTTTCCAATGGCTGGAAGTTGAAGCTAGACAAATTCAGACTGGAAATGCAGTGTAGATTTTTAACAGCGAGAGTCGTTAACTATCAGAACAACTTACCTGGCTGTAAGTTACCTTAAAACTTACCTTAGTTGCAAGTTACCCGAGTGTTGTGATGGATTCTCCATCACTGTTGATTTTTAAATCAAGATTAAATGTTTGTCTAAAAGCTCTGCTCTAGGGATTAATTTGGGGGTGCTCTCTGGAGAAGACTAGGAAGTCAGAATAGATGATCACAATGCTCCCTTCAGGTTTTAGAATCTGAGTCTATTTAAATTGTAAGTCCTTCAGGGCAGGGACTACTCTGTGTTTATGCAGTGCCTAGTCCCTTGGCAGATCTTTAGGGACTACCATCATAAATGTAATTAACAATCTAAATGGCATCACCTATCCCTGGAGGCTGCCTGGCAGGGAGGGGACTCTGAAGAAAACAGGGAATTGAGACTTTTGCTGTAGAAAGAAAGGCCACCCCAGCCTCAGGAGACTGTTCACTGACCCCAAAGCAGGACAGCAGAAGGGAGTGATGCCCTCCAGCCAAACCCTCCTTTCTCGGAAATCAGTTCTGTACAGATGCCAAAATGCACCCCACGCGCTAACCTACTGTGGAATATAAAAAGCAAAGCCCAGGAGGGGTGGAAATCAATCTGCTAGGAAACCAATCCTATATAGTGTGGGAGTTTCGTAGTGTACTAATCCCGGAATGGATTTAGTGGCTCATGGAATGAATCGAGACTTGTTGCCTCTCTGCCCTGCCCTTCCCCTGCCCCACATTCACCCAGGCTTCTGTTTTCTTTAGGACCGGGAAGCTGGTGTCAAAGTGTGAATGAAAAAACCCACTAAACTCTTGATATGTGAAGCCATCACCTGTAAAACAGAGGCTAATTTTGCATTATTAAGAAGCCCTATCACAGCTCCCCACCCAGAGGGAGGCGGGAGGGGAGGGGAAATGGGTGTTTGGGGAGTCCAATTATTTCTGAAATGCAGGCAGTCTTATTAACTTAGGCAGAAAATTAATTAGTCTCATTAGAAAACCTCATTGGAATTCAGAGAGGAGTTACTGGGGAGTGACTGGGTGGGGGAGGAGAGGAATGACAACAGCCACGGGGTGGCCATCCCTGGGTAGGGAGATTGGTGGAGGCAATGCACATAGGGGAACAGTGAGATTTTTTTTAAAAGCTCTTTGGTCCAAGTTTTTAAATGAATGACACCTGGTGTGTGTGTGTGTGTGTGTGTGTGTGTGTGTGTGTGTGTGTAATTTATATATTTAAAATGCAGGAGAGATTTCTTGGAGGCTTTCCGTGGGCCTTTGTCTGAATTTCTTATATGCCTGTTCGTCAGCATGGGGCATTGTTAAAAACTGCTAGGTGGGTGGTTTCTTATCTTCACGGATTAGTGAAGTCCTTAAAATATCTGTTGCCGTCCTGATTCCGCAGTCCTTTACCAGCTCAGAGAGAGAGAGACATGACTTGGTGGAGCTGTCTGACGACAACTGGTTTTGATAGAGACATATTTGCTGTGTGTTAATGTGGGGAGTCCCGGGGGCAAAGGAGGTGGCAGGGGCTGATGCCTGTGTAACCTGGCACCTCTGTTATCCAGTTTGCCCATTTCTAATCAGCATGTCAGGGCTAAGTTGGGCACAGACCCCAATCCTATGTGCAAACACCCCACACTTTGGGGCACATCTCAGCTTCACAGCCAGGCCCACACTCTAAATCCAGACCTAGATGAAACTGAGGTTTTGAATAGCTGGGATCCCGCTCTGACCCCTCCAGGGCTTCCACTGACTTTGAAGACCTCCAGAGAGAGAATCGAGCATGGTGCTGGGCTAATTCCACCATGCAGGGCAGTCGCTAGCCGTACTGACCATCGTGGGACCTAGCAAGCTGGGTAAATAGGTCATATCTCCTCCATAGCAGACTGTCCAGAAAAATCCATAGGAGCAGCTGCTCTTAGGTGACATTGTGGGACTTCACACTGGCTGATCAAAACTCTAGTCTGGTAGGATGCATGGCCCCTAGGTTTTCCCCAATGCATTTGTTCTGATGGCTTTTCTTCCTGCCACTGAAACAGCCTGTCAAGCTAAAGCTTATAATGAGCCAGAAGTCCATCCCTCTTGGTAGGGTGCCCTGGGTGTCAATCACACATCTTAGGGGTGACCCAATTATGGTAATTGCCCAGTTTTTGCTGTGGAAGTTTTAAAAAATTGCCAGGCAGAGGAGGAATAAAACAATGCTAATAAATCAGAGAACGGTCAAATATATCGTTCCCAAAGCTCTCCTTGGGAGTCGGTGCCTTCTGCTTTAACCCCTTCAGGGCTGACCATATACATGTATAATTAAGGTCTTACCATCTGCCGTGTACTGTCCTGAAGTTCTATTCATTTGAAAGGCAGAAGCACAGATCTGGGAATCAGACAACCCATGTCCTGATTCAATGTCCTGATACTTCTAATTAGAAATCCTCTTTGGACTTCAGAGAAGAGTTACAGAGGGACTGGTCTCTTGAGGCACACAGAGTTTGAACATCCCTGTCTGTAAAATTGAGATAACACTTATGGGATGTTATCTCATAACATGGGAGATCATTGGAATGGAAAGTGTTATGGGGTGGGGAGGAATATTTGTTGCAATCCCCCCCACCAACCAATCTCTGTGTTTCCAAAATCATCCAACTGTGGCATTTTGCCCCAAATATACTCTACAATCGTCATGTGTCCTTCACAACCATCTGTGTCTACAGATGTGGCATAATGGATAGAGCAAGAGCCAGGACTTACCTAGATTCTTTCCCTGCCACTGACCAACCTCCTCCCTGTGCACTGTCTGGTTATGCTTTTCAGCCCCTCTGGGTGACCGTGGAGTATTATTACTCTCCAGAGATTGCAACAGGAGCCCTGCTTAACAATGGCACTGTCCTACAGATGCCCAGATGAGAGGCTCACACTCCTCCCTTCTCACTGAATAGCCATGAAATAGTCCTGCTCTGGCATAAGCCTTTTGCTCACTACTGGTGTGTCAGTAAATGTTTGCCCAGCATGATACGTGCATTGGGAATGCAAACCCCGATGGACCAAAGAAAATGTTCACAGACCCAGGAGGAACCATACTCCCGAGCATCCTACAGCTTTGAGTCAGAGTCATAAAGGTTTAAGTCTAAAAGAAAACAGGAGATGATCTAGACAGACTCCAGCACGTGGCAGGCCACTAACTCCTCCTAGTCTCCCCATTCACTGGGGCTAGACTCATGCATTACAGAACTCAGTCATGTCACCACAGAGCGGGGTGGACCAGTAAGTGAGGACTCCGATTAGCTCAGAGCCAGGACCAAACACACAGGGCAGTTAATAGCCAATCTGGCAGGTAAAGAACTTGAAAGTCTCCCAAATGCATGAGGTCCAGCTCCGCTCTGCTCCCTCAGGCTTTCCCTAGCCTGGCCCTTTTCTGCAGCCCCCCAACAGATATGAATGCTAAGCCACTGCTGGTGCCTCCTGTAAACTGAGATCCCAGCCTGCTGCTGTAGCTGCTGCTGATTAACCACCTGTGCCCCTTTCAATCAGTCCCAGCTGGTCTCTGCCTCTGAGCAAGAAGTAGCTACTTGCTCCCATATCTCAGACTTTCTCCGGGTCCTGTGGAGTGAGGGGCAAACCCTTCCTTCTCTTTGTCAAGCAGAACAGCACTGGGCGCTCTGCTCAGGAGAAACCAGGGGTTCTGCCTGCCCTTGGGAGATGCGAGGACTCGCCGTGCTGTCCCTCGAGTGGGGCCAACAAGGGCTGGTGTCTCCAATGTTTGGGTGCAAAATGGGGAAACCCGGACGCTGCGGAGAGAGAGCCAGAGGGAGAGGTGAGTCCTAGTCACACGTCCTCCAGACCCCAGAGACGTACACAAGGGAAAGCAGGAAGCAGTATTGCCTTCCAAGTCACAACCAGTTGGTGACAATGAAACACCCTGCGAACAGGGAACACAACAGTCCTTCGGTTGGCCCTGGCAGATGCTGGGGGAGGGAAGGAGAGTGCCACATGCCCTCCAGCTAGAAACCTTGCAGCTTGATATAGAGCAGGAGAGGCAGCAGCTACATTAGTGCCAGTCTCTCTGAGGCCCTGGGAGAAAGGCTTCCAGCTTCCAAAAGCCCCTCCACATCCAAAGCTTTATTCAGGCACAGCATGGAGCCCACACAGTATGAAATTACTCCCCCTAGCATTATGGGCAGCTTGTTCCCAGCAGCTCTTTTGGTGCATTGAATATCTTCTGCACATATTGTTGTTCTCCACTCCCACTTCCAAGCTCCTCCCTGGACTGGTAGCATGGTGTGGTGGAAGGGAGTGTGTGTGTATGTGGTGGGAGGTGTCTGGTGTTGTTCAATTCAATGGTGACCCCTTCTGGTAGACAAAAAAGCAGCACAGACAGATCTCTTTATCTGTAAGGATAGTGGCGGTGTTATTATGCCAGTTGAGGGTCTGGACTGCTATGTGACTTTCTACGGCTTGGACTGCATTGGGGATTTGCCCCCATTTTGACTACTGGTGAGCAGCAGCAGTGCAATTACTCACGTATATGGGGTAAACCATGATTTTCTCTGGTGCAGTTCACTCCAGTTTCCAGCAGGGGGAGGTTCTCTGTGATCAGTAGTGGTTTTGCCCGTCTGTATAATGGGTTTGCACTGGTGCAGCTGCTTCAGCGCAAATCTCCAGGGCAAAATCACACGTGCGTCTTCCCTTTTCTCAGTTTTTTTAATTGGATGAGTGAAACCAAGCTGAGTTTTGCACTGTTTTGTGGCTTCATGTGTGTAACACTGGCAAGCTTTGTTGTGTGTGTGTGTGTGTATCAGGCTGAGATTTTCCTTCTAGCACAGAAAGCTCGTGGTGACATTTCATTTCCCCCTTTCTTGGTGCAATCAAATGAGGATGGACACTTTCACTCCAGTTTCTCGTCTGTTTGACTTCCCAGGTCTCATGAGCTAGCACAGTGCTTTTGTGTTTGGGCTTCCAGCACCAAGGGTGGAGGGAGATTTGAAACCCAACAGAATGGCTGTTCTCTTTGAAACTTCAAGAGGAACATTGCATGGTAACATTTTTTGCAAACTCCATGTTTCCCCCATTACATGTTGGGGTCTAACACCTGTCCATGTCCCTTAATAAAAGAGAAAGCAGGGGTGTTTTATTGTTTTCAGAAGCAGCTGTGGCCTTGGAATTCAGATTATGACACATACACATAGGTGCTGGAACTAGGAGTGTGTGTGTGGTGAGGTGCTACTGGACCCCCGGACTTGAACTGGTTTCCATCAGACACTGGGTTTACAGTTCGGTTCAATGTCTCTCAGCACCCCCACTATACAGATTGTTCCAGCCCCCCTGCACATACATGCATGGAAAAGATATTATTTTCCCATCTGGGCAGAGACTGGTGAAGGAGGGAGGTTCCCCTCCCTTCTCGGGTAGATTCAATGCCAGCAGAGAAGGCTGAGGGAATGCTCAGAGGGTAGGATTTCCCTACCATGGTCAGATGCACAGCGATCAAGGGGAAGCTCCTTACTGGCACATCGAGCTGGATTTATTCCCCTCCTTCATCAGTTCCTTTGCTTCAAAGTCTTGAGTCTCGAACGCATGATGTCAGAGAAAATCTGCACTCCTTAAGAACTGGTTATGCTCATCAGATGTATTTACTTCGCCTTTTGATTGGCTTTTCCCTAAGGCCTCCCTGGTGCCTGTTCCTCACCCTCATCCCCCACCTCTAAGCAGCAAACACAAATGTTAACCCTGCCCATCTCTGACACTGGAATATCTTCTGAAATGCAGAAAGCCCAGGAAGTGGGATGGGGTCACCTTGTTAGTGTCCCAAGTTCTGTCTGGTGCTAGCTGTTCTTCTGAGTAACTCTTCCAAGAGCCCCGCTCTGTGTATAACATACGCAGTAATCTCCCACTGAGGTTTACACCACATATTGTTTCAGTTAGTAACCAGGAGCAATCAGAGAAGTATGAGATGCAAAGCAATGGCATTAGACCTATCCTTCCCCATGTGCTACAATTGTCTCCCCTCACACACCAGACCTGTACGATGTGCATCCTCCTTTGTAAGTGACATTATTATTATTGAAAGAGACAAGGAAACAAGGTAATAGCTTTTATTGGATAAGTTTCTGTTGGTGCAAGGTACAAGTATTTGAGTGTACACAGATCTCAACATCTTGTACCTTCCAGCAACAGAATTTGGTCCAATAAATGTTACCTCCGTGGTCTCTTTCATATTCTGGGATCAGCACACTTGCAACAACACTGCAAACTATTGTTATTCAGATGTAGAAATTATATCAATAAAAAAGAGAACACATTGTTATGACTGTTTTGACCTGCTGCCCAGTGAGCTCCATTGAAATGCTCCTGGCTTTGTAACTCTGCCTCGGTCTCTTTGGTGAGGGATCACATCTAGCTAATCTATAATTTACAAAACATGCTCACATCCATTTTTTATGGAATAAAGTGTGTGTTTGCATAAGGCCAACTTTAAAAAAAAAAAAAAAAGCAGAGGCAATCTTTTAAAAGTGACTCTTGATTGCTTTTTCTGATGTCATTGATCTGTGTAGCAATGAATTTAATGTGATTGTCACTGTGGCAAAACCTGGAGGCCCCAGCTGAAAGCAAGGTGCCACTGCACTAAGTTTTTGCATGTGCATGTAATGAGAGGCAGTCCCTGCCCCGGGCTGCTCACAGTCTAAATAGACAAGGGAAGTATTAGCCTCATTTTACATATAAGGAACTGAGGTGCAGTGAGAGGAAATGGCTAGCCCAAGTTCACCCAGAGAGTCTGGGACAGAGACAAAAATGGAACCCAGATCTCTCCTATGGTCTAGTTTACTGTCTTTACCACAAGAGCATCTTTCCTCCTGGTTTTGCTTTTGCTTTGTGAGCCCAGTTTAGATGAAGGGAAATTCTTTTTCTTTCCCTACAGATTCTGTTTGAGAGGAAGGGGAACAGGGATGAGAATTCCTGTGAAATCTACCCTGGTTTCCAGAGCTTGTTGTCCAAGCAATAAAAAGGCCGTGTAACATTTCAGCAGTGTTTTGAAAGTCTTTCTAGTGCAGCTATACAGGCATCCAGTTACTATGGAAAATGTTCTCTTTGAGGGAAATGGTCACACGGAGTGGGGAGTCAAACAGTCTGATATACCCAAGATAGTTGAGCTTTCCTGATTAGGCCAATCAGTTCAGCACCATGGACAGAGCCTCTAGAAAAGAAAGGTGGCCTCATCCCAATTGACAAAGAGTCCTGTGGCACCTTAAAGACTAACTAAAAGTCTTTAAGTTAGTTAGTCTTTAAGTTAGTTAGTCTAATTTAACTTAAGTTAGTCTTTAAATTAGTTAGTCTTTAAGGTTAAGTTAGTCTTTAAGTTAGTTAGTCTTTAAGGTGCCACAGGACTCTTTGTCACTTCTTCAATTCCAGACTAACACAGCTACCCCTCTGATTCTCATCCCAATTGTATGTGAAATCTACCCCTGTGCAGGAAGGTCAGCATCTCTTCCCATGGGGTACTTGGATCTCAGAGACCATGGTTCTATTCTGTAGGCCTTGTGTCAGCCCCTCTGCACAGAGGAGAATTTCCCTGTGTGTAATTACCTATAAAGGCTCATGGCAGTGCTATTAAAATAAAAACCCAAGAGTGATTCTCCTGGGATCCTGTCAGCAGCACAGTAAGGATTAAAACATGTTCCTGTTTACTATCCAATCGCTGCTCAATGGCTATTGTGAAAGAAGTTTGGAGGGGTGGGACTCTCACACCTGATCTTAGTAGACGTTTTGACACCACTTAAGCCAATAACACAGTCACACCCTCTTTTGCCAGCAAAGAGCTCAAGGCCTGAAAGGGGATGGAGACTAATCTGTTCTTCCTCCCCTAGAAGTTATTCCTCTGGGTTAGAGGTGGAAGTGGAGGAGGTGCAGAGTTGGGCAGGAAATGCTGTTGCCTTGCTGTGCCTGCTCTGCTGATGACTAGAGGGCTTTGATCTTGAGGGATGTCAATCTGGTACCTTTTGAGCAGCAAGAAATACCCTGTGGCCTTGATTCCCCACAGCCTTGTGCCTGGTGTACTCCTTTATACTTGTGCACAGGCTAATCCTGGTAGTGTTTTGCATGACCTGTGATGCACAGGAGATACAAGCCCTTAAACTGGTGCGATGAACTAAAATGAAATCATGCTTCTGATGCCAGTTGTCTGTAATCTAAATATCTCTTATCCTGGGTTCAGGCAAGGGAGTATCAGAAGCATAGTGACATGCTGGACATTCCCACATGGGACAGAGCAGGCAAAGAGTGCAAACAGTTCTTGTTCTGATTTTTCCATGAGCTTGCTTGGATGACGTTGACATTCCCATATTCTCAGTATTTTTGAGATGATTCATGACTCAGTAGTGTGAATGTTCACGAAAAGCATCTCTTCTTACACCTGGTATGATCAAGCACCCTTGGGAAGTGAGTTTTAAATTGCTGTCCACCCTCATTTGACTGAGCAACACAGCTTGAATAGCAAGCCATGACCTAAGCATAAGCTGAGAAAAGTTTTGTTTGCATAATTATGAAGAATGAATATAGGGGAGGATCTGTTTACAGACGAGCTGAGACATAATGAACTGACTGAAATGTTAATTTCCCATTATTCACACATCCTTCATCTTGCTAGGAATTATACTCATGGTTAACTTTACGTACATGATAAGCCCCATAATATAGAATTATGTGGGCACATAATTCTTTGCAGGATCAGGGATGTGGTGGGTATGAAAAATGAGGGGTACAGAGCACCTTCATCGGGTACATTACAGCCACATGTTTCCAGAGGACAATGCTCTACAGTTAGCCAAAGGTTTCATGTGGTTGAGGTGAGAATCAGCTAATTAATTGCAAACTTGGTGGTTACTTATTGCCCCACGTAATAAAATGGATTCAATAAGCCTGCTGTTGCTGTAACAAACTAGATTAGATATCCCCTTAGACCCTGGGGGGATGTGGCTCATGGTGTGGGATACAGTTGTTGGGACACTTAAAGAATGCAGAAGTGTGAGTGACACATCCACAGATGGGGATGCTCTTCCTTAGGGGGCGTCATGATCCCAGTTACTGGGTTAAGATGTGCTGGATTTAGAGAGATTTCTGAGGAGGAGTAAACCAGGCCCCGCGGAGGAACACATGAGCTAAGAGCATTAAACAGAGCAAAACTGATAATGAATGCTGCTGTTCTAGCGTCTGTCAAAACTTCTCAGGAGTTTAACACTTCAGCTTTGGGAGAGAAAAACATCCTTCTGTTTAAAGCTGGGGTGTGGAGGTGGGGATCTTTAATGCTCCTATTCCACTTTTAATCATTGGATTTCAGTGATGAGTAACCACTCTTTTCCCTGTTGTACAGGTTGGGAAACTGAGGCACAATATCACACAGGTAAGATATGTATGCTGGCATCTGAACTGAGACCCCCAACCCCATCAAACAGTGAGCTAATGGAATTGTACTTGGGACCCAGTTCGGCAAGATTTTTAACACACTGGCCCCCTTGAAGTTACTGGAGCTACACACGTGTAAATCAGGTACATGCCCTACAGAATTGGAGCATTGGAGGACTCAGCTGTGTGCTTCTAGACAAAGGTGGAATGGAAGAAGGCAGCTGTTTCCAGGTTCTGGGGATTCAGAATCACATCTTTGCTCTACTTAAATTGTCTGGGAGAATTAATGAACGTCCCTTAAGTAAACTATTGCTCCAAAAAGTCAAGGCTGTGCTTCTTGGGAATGAAACAAAAATAGACTTAAAAAACATTCTCCAGAGGTCTAGTCTGAATGCAGCCCGCCTGGCTGGCCAGACATGGGAGGTGATGCTGAATTGAATATCATCCTTTGCTCTTTAGTTAGGTAGGCGGGAAGTCTGACCCTGCTGTACTCGTCAAAGGGGATTTACTGCTGTTTCCAAGAAGGGGAAATGTCAGGGAGGCAGCTTGCTTTCAAACGGGGAGCAGGGGTTATTTTGCCTCTTGCTGTACACGCACCAATGAGGGGATGCCATTACTTGGTCAGTTTGGTTTCAGTGGGGACTGCACACCTGTGTGAAGGGGATGCTCGATTCAGCCCGGTGTCTGGATTTTGTCTGAAATGGGACCACCTGACCCAGTCATTTCCCAGGCACCTGTTTGTGTTAGGTGGCAGTGAGTGGGCAGCAGGAGGTTTTCTTTGGTGATGCCACGGCGGGGATGTCAGAACCAGGTTTGCCGGGAAAGCCACAAACGAACCCAAAGTTCACCCCACCCCAGCCTTTACTCAGGTGTTCTGGAATTCACGTGAATCTAAAACTCTCAGCTCCAAAGCCAAGCGAATTGTCAGTTCACCCAAGTGAAGCAGAAACTGGGAGTGTCTTACAGTCCCAACAATCCTTCCTATTTGCATTACAGTGGTGTCCACACTGAGACCTGTCACAGGGTAGCTGGTCCCTGGATCAGATCAAGTGTGCCTAGTCGAGCCAATTAAGGAAGGCTGGGGGCTATCCCTATAACGAACTGCTAGTGGGCAACTGGGGGAAGGACTGAGAGAGGCTGTTGTGGGGCGGGGAAGCCACAGTGGAGTGGAGCTGACAAGTCAGTGGAGCAAGATATCAGGGCTCAGAGAAGCAGCTCTAGGCTGTGGCAGTCCAATATGGTTTTACTCTCTGTCCTAAACTGCTATTCAGCATTGCTTCGTATTGCCTCCTATTGAGAACCGGCCATTGGTGCTCAAGGGCAGAATGTGGATTCCAAGACACGTATTTTAGAACTAAGTTGGTGACAACTAACAAATCTTCACACACAAGTGCCCATAAACATCCTTTTGGATACTTCTAGCCAGGCCTGGTGGGACACAAGGCTGCTGCTCCCTGGGAGAACTGGTTCTCCCCTGAAGGCAAGGCTGGCCCTTAGTTTATGGTATTTCATCCACTTCCCTCCCCTTCTCCATTAGTGTTGTTTGTTCTGTGTATAGTGGTAGCACCTTAGAGCCCCAGTCATGGACCAAGACCTCCTTGTGCTTGGAGCTGTATAACCACTTGACAAAAAGATGGCCACTTCCCCCAGGTGCCAACAATCCCTGTAGCTATGCCTGTGGTACATGTCTGGGATAACTTATGGCCACCACTGGCATATGAAGTCAGATGTGTGGGACTTCACACACATGTCCCAAAATCACCCATCATGGGTGACTAGGAGGACAGGCTCAGCTGCTGCATGGATCACCAGCAAAGTTTGCGCCTGGGACATTAAGCACCATAGTGGGTGAATCCATGAGCCGGCAACAATAATAGGCTATTGTCCTCTAATGAGTCAGCCACTAAAGGGGACAGCGTGGTGCCTTTTTGTCAGCCTTTGATGCATGTGCTACTCATGAGGGAGAGATACCTCCCACCCCCACCCCCATTTTCTCCCTGTGCTTCAGGAATAGGAACTTAGAAAGAAGCAACTCTCAAAGTTTGGCTGCTTCTTGCTTAGCATGCATAAGATGGCAGAAGCTCTGCCACTCTGTCCCCCAGCCCAGAGGGGAGAGCTGGATTTTGTTATGCCTTGTTTAAATAACATTTTGTTTTCGCGGCAGCTAATCCCTTCAGCTCCTCTGACTCAGCGCTGCTCGGCAGCATCCCCTGCATGCCCATCTTCTTGAGTGCGACAGCGTGATGACCATGCTGGCTAGATGATAGTAATTGGCTAGATGTTTAGATGCTCCATCATCTCCCCTGCCCCCACTCCGTCACAAGAGGATTTCAAGTGCAATTTTCGCTTGCACATCAAACAGCAATTTCCCTTGCCGAAATCACAACCTGTGAAAACTCTGCCCTAATCAAATCTATCAAGCCCCATTTAGGAGCTGGCTCCTGTCTGTTTATCAGGGAAATGGACTTAAAATTGGCCCCTCTAATGGAATCCTGGCTCCCACACAAGTGTTTGGAGTTAATAGCAGGGCGCGCTGTGAGCTCAGAAACTTGGGCGCTTGATTGTGGTTACAGTAAATTGCCACAATTTCTGCTCCTCGATACTCTCAAGTGACATAAGGAATTTTAGGAGGGGAAGAGGGGTCTGTATATGTAAGTGATCCCTCTCTTGTTGATAAAGGATGATCTTGTTATCGTGGCAGCCCCTTTTGTAACATAGGTGGTAAAGAGGGAAGGTGTTACAAATGCTTAGGTGCTGACAGCAACGTTCAGAACAGGTCACTAAATTCATGGCTACTTGTTTATTGCTGCAGCTGTGATGCCTTCTGGTAGGCGTGAATTAGCTTAGCTAAGCAATGTTAGGTCAGACTGGTGCTTGGAAGAGAGACTCCTATGGAGCACTTGGGAACGGCAGATGCTGCTGCTCCTTCAGACGTGGTGCTGAGCCTCAGTGGGGTGAACTGCTGCCTTTCCGGTGAGAAAGAAAAGCAAAGTCCCAGCCCCCTTGTGGGTATTAGAACTCCCACCACAGCTCAACAGAGAGTTGAGATGCTGACTTCATTGTGGCCTGGGCAGCTTGTAAGCTGAGCAGTTACAGTGCTGGACCACTTTGCTAAGCCAGAGGGTCTGAGCGATCGCAGTATTTTGCTATCCAGAGAGTAAAAGGCAGGTGCTGTATGTCAGATTCTATTAGCGGAAGCTCCATGTTAATTTTAATGGTGCCTGCAGGTCATTTGGAGTCCCCCAACACCAACCCCACCCCCGTTGGCTTTGGCTGGAGATATTGCTCTTTTTTACTCCCTGCTGTGTTGTGCTCCTGAGAGATGTTACATAGACACTTCAGACCTAAATCTCTGTCTCAGTTCCCTATCTGTAAAATGGGGATACTAATAGTCCCTCATCTCACAGGGGTGTAGTGAAAAATGTATGTAAACTGCTACCAGAACAGAGTAGCATCCTCTAATAGCATCCACTTTCCACAGGCACAAATGACAAGATAAGGAGCGAGGCTGTAGGGAGCTGGTCCTCGTTAACATAATTTAGACCTGGTCTATGTTTGAATGTGATGCCATTGTAGCTGGCACAGTTAGGGTTCTATATTAGTTTGGGGCTGGATTTATTTACCAATGTAATTATACCAGTACAACCCCTAGTGAAGATCCATTTATACCAGTACAATAATGCCTTCTACCATTATAGTTTATAGCAAGAGCTATACTGTCATAGGCAAAGTTATACTGTTC
The DNA here is from genome assembly GCA_007922305.1 of Dermatemys mawii. Classification (NCBI taxonomy): domain Eukaryota; kingdom Metazoa; phylum Chordata; order Testudines; family Dermatemydidae; genus Dermatemys; species Dermatemys mawii. Next base: position 4,874,121 of record ML677397.1, on the reverse strand, counting down.
TAACTGTGTCCGAACTGGAGGGTGTTGGGCCATGTTAGAGGTACGTTTCCAGCTGCACAACTTTCCACTAGAAAAGGCCATACTCATGCTAGAATTCAGCCCCTGCACACTTCTAAAAAAAGCATCCTTGAATCTGTAATGATCACCTGGGGTCGGGGCCTTGAGTTCATGCCTTCAGCAGCTCCGGTCAAAGAGGTAACCCAATTCATGCCAGGCTCTTCGGGAAGAAGTGTGCAGATGATCTGCCCTGAGCCGCTGACGGCAAGCATCATCTTGCCGACCTTCTTAAAAGGGATCAGCAGAGTGATTTGAAGGAGATAAAGGTGAGGTTTGAGGTTTTTGTCTTCTATTAGGGGTTAAAAAGGAAGAGTGAAATTAACAACAGAGATGAATACATGTATTAAATATTTATGTGACCTCTTTTTACATGATCCTTTTAATATGATGACCCAGAAAGCTGTTAAAGAGGTGTTTCCTCCATCTCTCTCCCCTGCCTTTCCCTCAAAGCCTTTGGTTTTGATTAGAAGGAAAGCTTTTTTCCGACAGCCCCGGGAGGGGGCATCGGGCCAACGCAGGTCAAGCGGGAGCCTTGTTAGCTGATGAAAGGTGACGCCGTTAACGATGATGATTCTGACAAGGGAGCCAATGCAGTTCATTGGTGATGGGGAGGGGAGAGTAATGGATCAAATGGGAGAAAAAAGAGAGAAAACACCAGGCATGGTAGCTCAGAATATGCATTGGGCTTGGATGGCACCACTCGACTTGGGATACTCACTGCAGCCTTCTCCCCAGTACAGTGCTGAAGGAGGCAGTACAGATAGGTGGCATAGACATACACATAATCCACCTGCTCTCCCTAGTATACCCGATTCATGTTATAGCAGGGGAGGATCTCCCTGACCACAGCTCTTGGGCCTGTGTTGTCTTCATCCTAGCTAGTGGCAGATGTCTCATTAACAGCCCTGGAGACTGAAATGTCCTTTCTCCATAGGACATCCCTGGCAGGAGCAGCATAAGCTGCTCTCCATCACAAGAGTCAGTGTGTTTCCCCCCTGACATGAAAGGACCTTTCTCTAGGGATGCCTGTGGAACTCTGTCTCCAAGGTCAGTCACCCTTTGCCCTCTCTGCTGAACAGTGCCCAGACTTTCACTCATTACTGACCCAGGCTGGGTTTGAATTGGTAATGTTGAATGGAACAGCCCCAGTCCGCAGACCCATCCAGGCCCCTTTGCAGAGGCTATTCTTTTATACATTCATGCAGAACCTTGTTGTTGATCCTTTCGTTCAATAATATCTTATGGGGTTGAGTTCAACAAGTTAACTCTCACTCAAAAACCAAACTTCCTCTTAAAGGACAGTTCTCTATAGTTGCCTCTAATCTCACAGCCACCAACCTCTAGTCACTGTCCAAATTCAGTGCTTTCCCCTATGTTCAATAGTTGACTTAACTATTCAAATGTGACTGAGGTTCATTGATGGAGCAATTCTAGCCTCAAAAGGTTCTAGGGTTTTTAAGCTATTACTGCTTGGGGAATGTTATGAGCCAGTGAACTTTGAAACAAAGGCTCTGTGCTGAGAGGGCAGGAAGCAGAAACAGATCAATGAACTACAGGGAAATCCAAGTTGTTCAACTATGGATCATGGTCAGAATTTCAGAACTATTTTTCCCATTTGCCTAAAAGGGTATTGTAATTGAATGCACAATATGTAAGAGTATTTGTGGGCTAGTCCATATGAGATCAAGAGATGAATGGAAAGGTGTGTAAGACGGATCTCCAAGGATTGCAGCATCCTGTTCAGCAAAACAGCCCTCCAGCTGTACTACATACTGTGCTCCCTGCTTCTGGGGGACCTGCAGTCCACTGTTCAGTCACTTCCCTTAGTGGCTACTGCAGCAAATTGTCTGACTACTTCCTCATGGCCCCAGCATCCTCTTTGTCCTTGCCTCAGGGCCTCAGCCTGCAAACCCTAGCAGTCAGCCAGGATCTCTCTCTCACTCCCCTCAGTCCCTGCTCACAAAACTGCTCTGTCCATGGTGCTGACAGTTCTCTCAGTTCTCCAGGGACACACTCCTTCCTCCCTGGGCTCCCAGCAGAGAACTGCCCTCCTCTGCCCTGCAGCTCCCTCTTTATATGGGCCTGCTTCCTTCAGCCCTTCTCTGATTGGCTGCCTCCTGTGCAGCCTCCCTAGGGCTCTATTAACCCCTTAGAGCCCAGTGTAGGGCAGATGCCCCATCACACCTCTAAGTTTCAGAAACGTTGACTGCCTTGGCATCCAAATACTGCCCTGTTTCTACCATCAAGGCCTCATCTTTCCCATCTCTGTCTCTTGCCCAAAGCCCAGAAACAGCAGCTAATGTATCGTGTGAAATGTCCTATGCAGAAACAGTTTGCTCTTATAGGAAAGATTTTAGTCACCCTTTAATTTCCAGACCAGACTGAGCATTTGTCTGGGAGTCAGAGTTTTGATCCAGCTCCTGGTGAAGCTACTGAGAAGATTCCAATTCACTTCACTGGATGTTGACCACATTTAATTCTTGACACAACCACTGACTTCCTGAATGACTCTGGGCAAGGAGTGTTACCTCCCTGTGCCTCAATTACCTTCTCTACTGAGTGAAGCTAACAATGCCCTGTTGTTGTTTTGCTCAGCCCAGCAGTCTGCAAATTCAGGAGCAAAGAGGCCCTTGTCACCAAGGGGAAACAGGAACATCATTATTTTTTCTTCAAGTTTGAATTGAAATTAGCATTTTCTCAGCCTAGTGCTGGAGGCCAGTTTCACAAATGACATCATTTTCTGGTAAGGTGGCAGCCTCCAGTGCCTGCTATATAAATAACAATGTTAATTTTTTTTTAAAGAAACATTTAACTTTTTATTCCTGGTGGCAAGCATCTCCTACCTTGGGAACTTCCATGTTCTTATGCTGAGCAATTATGAGAGCAACTCTCAGACTTGTTGTTTATTAGATTACCTTAAGACATAGAGGCCCAAACCAAGATCATGACCTCATCCTGCTACACGCTGACCGTACACACTGAAAGAGGCGGTCCCTGCCCTGAAGAGTTCCCAACCTTAGTAAACAAGACAAGGACATTTTTCTTTGGAATTTGCTGATTTGTTGAAATCTGAATGTTTCCTGGAGATAGTTTGAGGTCAGGACAGTCCTGATGGAACCCAGGCAGGGTTTTGATGGAGCCTTGCCTGGCAGGCAGGTTTCAAAATGTGCCTGATTTCCTGCTCAGCTCCTCAGCAGCTCACTTTCCAGAGTGCCAAGGAGTCAGGTACCCAAGGCTGCCTGGGCCCTGTGGTTTTGGGGCAATCTATCTGACAAGCCAGCCGAATTTCAAAATTTTCCATTTTCGTTCTGCATCGGGTGAAACCAAATTTTGAAATACCCAAATCTTCCACCAAATGGGATTACTTTTCTCCACCCAGCTCTAATTATTATCCTTACTTAACAAATGGGGAATGGAGGAGATCACGGTTGAGAAAATGGAACTGCCCAGGCAAAAGTGTGATCCTGGGGACAGAGATTAGATCTGCGGTTTAGCAGACGTGTTGTGTTCGTAGCACTACCATTGATTTACTAGGGACCCTGACTACCTTAAAGCACTTTTATATGGCTTGCTTTTCCCATCTGTGCTCTTGAAGAGTGTCTTGCTTCTGCGGAATTTGCTGGCAGACGCTGTCTCTAATAATAACCCTTCCCTTTGTAAGATGCTCTGAGATCTATGACTGTGAAGTTCTGGAGCCCTGAGATTCTGTTTGTAGCAATGAAGTGTCTTCTCTTTTTCAGGAGCACAATCTTATTAAACAAAATCACCCTGCAGAACAGGAAATCCTCCGCTGGTCAGAAAGGATATTAAGGCTGCTGGTCTGAAAGTGCACAATGTTGTTGTTGTTGTTATTAAACTGAAAGTGATCCTTGCCTCCACCAATCCAAGTAAAGTGAAAACTAAAGTAAGCCAAAGCATGTACAGTGAAAAGCAAATTGGATTTTGCAAGTGCTTTCCATTTCCATAAGCTGAGCTGACATTAGTAACACAGCTTGAGGAATTTTAAAATACGCATGTCCTGGTTTTTCAAAAGCCGACTGATTTCAGATACCTTGATTCTGGGGGGCTGGGAACATGAGACACCTTAAAGGAAACGGATTTGCAGTAAGTGCTGAGCTATCAGTCTCTGAAAATCAAGTCTCTTGAGAGCATCTCCGTTTAGGCATCCAGAATTGCTAGTCACTTTTGAAAATGGGGGAGGGGAGGCTATGTATAAAACTATCCTTCATTCAGTGGCAGCTGTTAACAATTTAACTGGCTGGTAAATATCCTGTAGTAACCAGATTATTATGTAATAGGTGTTATATTATGAAAGGCTAGTATATGATTATTTCTGTCTTTTAACACCCACTTCCCCAAGTGCGGGTGACATGGGGCTTAGTTTAGCCTCCAGTAAATGTAATTACACAGTAATCCACAGAAGCCTGTGCAAAGACTCTGTCATTATATGGGGCTGACCAACAAGACCTATTAGTGTTCCGTGCAATTAACAAATAGCTGTGCTGTATTCCCTCTCCTTAGCAATTTGTTATTGCTGGAGAGACATTTCGGGAAGCAGAAGTGTGGTGTATTGAATGCTGTGTTAATATTACAAGCTATCACTTTAGGTTGCAAGGTATTTCCCTTTTGTGTTGGCAGGCTCAGGGCTCTGTAGGGAAGGGTGGGATCTGGGTTATCTGCAAAGAACCTGGCAAGTTGAGCTGTGTCTTTCTGCTTTTAGGTAAGAGTCTGCTGTCTCTCTCTGTAACTGGTTGTGTGTTAGATTTCTGGATTTTAAGAAATAAAGTCATATTATATTGCTACTTTATGCACAGAGTACAAATGTGTTTTATCCTGAACTGTCTGCTTGTATTCCATGACAGTAACAGAGATGCAGAATAACTTGAAGTGTAAGGCAGATGAGCTGTTGGTGCAGACATATGATATTCACGTGGACCCTGATTTACATGCATGCACTTCTTAATTTGATGCACATGCGTAGTCCCTTAAATTTCCAAGTTAAGTATGTGTGAACATTTGCTGGGTCAGGACCTTTAGGATTCAAGAATTCTGAGGTTCAGATTCAGGTTGGGCCATCCAGGAGAATAAGACATCTATGGGGATCTGGATTGCACAATGATGAGCACTCTGGACAGAGTTTTCTAGCAAGAAGCACAAGAAACTGAGAGTCAGCATGTGTCTGTGCCCAGCTCTGCCAAAGACACTCTGTTCCAGCTTGGACACATCACTTAGGCTCAAGTTTTCAGGGGTGACATTTAAATTGGGGTATCTCAGCTTTTGGTTGTTTGATCATAGGCATTTAGGGCTTAATAATAGTGTTGAATGCTTGCAGTTCCCACGGACTTCTCCTGTAGTTGGGGATACTCAGTAGAGCTGCTTGGGGCATTTTTTTCATTGAAAATATTTTTCTGTTTTCCATCAGAAAACTTGTGTAACAAAAGTTTCCTCACTTTCATGGAGGTTGAACGCTGTAGCTGGAGAGAAAGTCAGGCCCTCGTTGTGTAAATTGGGCACTCCGTTCAGGCATCCAATTCAATATCAGAAGCCATTATTTTAAAAAAAGGATGGGCCTCCAGCTTTCTGTGGCTTAGTTTCCCTGTCAGTGAATTCTAAATCGAGCACTTCTCTCTTTCGCAAATGTTGTGGTGAATGTTCTGAGGGCAGCACAAAACTTACCAACCAATTTTTTTCAGTGACAAGTTTTTCAGACCATATGATTTTTTTTCCACTACAAATGTTTGTTTGACAGTTTCTGAGTTTTCAGTGTAACAGTGCAAACCATAAAAAATGTTTAGACTCAAATGAAATCAAAAGAAAAATGAGGTGTCTTCATTCTGCCTTTTTTTTTCATTTGCCCTCCTTTTTTTCCAGTGGGAAGGTGGTGGAGGGAGAAGAAAACCAGATATCCAGAAAATTTTGTTTCTATACATTTTGATTTAAATCAAAATGTAATTTTTTTGTTGGTGTTTTTCAATGATTTTGTTTAAAAAATGGAAAAAAGAATCTGGAATTTTTCAAAAGACATAAAAAAATATGTTCCCTTCTAAAGTTTTTCTTTTTATCATTTTTTTACCATCTCCGCTAATTAAACTATTGTAAAGTTCCCTAAGATTCCCAGCTAGAAAGTCAATAGGAACCCCATTCAAACTTCAAAGAAGTCATGCTTATCTATACCAACTAGGAATCCGGCTCTGTGAATGAATGGTCTAAATCCAAAGCCCATGGGTGCACCTCAGTCTTTATCCTTCCAGTGCCCCTGTGATCTAGAGCTGCACATTACACAGATGGGCAACTGAGGCACAGAAGAGGCTCAGTGACTTGCGCAAGACCACAGAGGCTGTTTGTCACAGCACAGGGGTTTGAACCCAGTGTCCAAAGCTAATGTTCTAACCACTGCATCATCCCTTTTCTCAATAAGAATCTTTCTGTTGTCTTGACTGGGCTTGAGATCAGGCCCACAACAAAGAAGAGGAGAAATTAAGAAAAAGTACGATGTTGAAATATGATGTCTTTTGAAGTTTTCCTTGGAGCGACAGTCTGTGTTTTGAATATAGAAGTTTCACATTATCTCTGATATTCCAATCTTCTTGTCAATCCCTCTGTTGCATTTGTTCCTGTGAAATCACCTTTTATGCTGTTTGTTTTTGTGCTGTTTGCTAGACATACTCTTCCTTATTTTGATTGGAGAGAGCTGTCTCCTAGTGTTACCCACTGATTTTTGATAGCAGCATAGAAATCAATCCTGGGTTTTCTCTTTCTTCCCTGTTAGGAAAAGAGTATAGGGCGGTGGTTGTGACAGAAACCCTCCCCACCCTGACTTTAAAACCCAATTACCGCTGCTGGGCAAATGAACCCATTACCTAATGTTCCCCTCCATGCAGTTGTTTGCACTGATAGAAGGCTAATGCATATGTGAATACACAACTTTTTGATGTATTGGCTTTCTGCAGTCATCACTCTTTTCTTTAAATTAAAACTCCCTCCAGATGAGGTCTCTGACACAGATTTATTGATCTGCAAATAAGCCTCACTCATAACCTGTACAGCTGCCAGTTCATCTCGTGCCGAAAGATGGTTCATTACTCTATGGATGTCCCAAGAATGGAAGTGAGGCACTAACTTTCCCCCACCATCTTCCGTCTCTGCCTCGCTCTGCCTGACTCATTATTTTCATGCCACTTGACAATTTCCACCTCTTACCAAAGCTGATCCATAATGATTTGAAATGGATGGCACAATCTATAACTCAAATGCCCCACCCCTTTCATCTAGACAGTGGTGGAATGCTCTGGTTTGAAAGAGAAGTGCTCATAGAAGCCACTGAAAGATCTTTATCTGTGTTTTCCCTCACCAGAAGGAAATGGGGCCCAAGATCAGAAGTCTTCAGGGCCTAGTGAGTTCCCTATGTTATAGTCTTATGGGAATATGCTCAGAATGGACTGTACTCAATCTAAGAGCACCATAGGAACTAGACATGGGAAATACATATTAAGAAGTCTATGGAGATGTGGGGGCAGGAATTGAAATGAGACTTTGAAACCTCAGATTGAGTGTTTCATCTTTTAGTTTTGAATTTTCACACATGGTCCTATTTACTTGAGGGGTGGGAGGAAAGCCTTCACAAAAAATGCCTGGGATTTTTCTCAAATATGGAGATGTTTTTAGCTGAAATTATCCCATTTTCATCCAAAATGATCTTATTTTACAGCCAAAGTACTTAACACATTTTTTGATATTTTTTTGAAATGTAAAATTTCTTTTGGATGGGAGGAAAAATCAAGTCACTTGGGAAATGATGTATTTCACCTGTTTCTGAGTGTTCAAAAAAGTTTTGAAAATGGGAATTACTGGGCTCTGAACTGGCCCAGAACAAGACGAACTTTCTCCTCATTTTCTTTGCCTTTTGGTAGGGGACATCTCTTTCCTAAAGATCTAGGCCAAAATTTTGAAAATCAAGAAACTGAGATTCTCAGCAGCCCCTGGTTTCAGTGAAGTCAACAGAATTATCAAGTATTCAGTTCTGAAAATCAAGGAACATGCATTTAGATGTTAAGGCCTTGATCCTACACCAACAATTCACTATGAGAAGTCCTCTTGAAGTCAGTGGAACTATTCACAGTTGCATAAAGACACTCACATGTTTGAGTCTTTGCAGGACCTGGGTTATAGATTTGGAAGCATGAATGTTCAAAAAAAAAAGTTAGTCTTAGTTAACTGGCTCATATGCCTACAGCCAGAGGATGGTCCTTTCCGTCAGTATGGTCTCTAATGCTTTACCTATATGACCCGAGAGACAGAAAGTTGAACCAGCAGCTACTTTGAAGGACAAGTTGGTAGCTGAAGGCACCATAGAAGTCCATGCCTCTTAAGGCTGACCATAGGAAGGATGGATGAGATGGCTCAGAAGACAGCTGATTGGCAACTCGACAGAGGAGTGCGTATTGCACATGAATAAATAAGGGTGGGGTTCAGATGGGGAGGGAATGATCAGGAGAGGATAGCTGAACAGTGAGTCGGAAGGCCTGAATAGTCATTCATCACCATAATCAGGAAACTAGCCTGGGAAGTTTTTAATCACCATGTGCGACGATGGAATGCAGAGCAAGTTTATGGTTTGCGGAGAGCAGACTGACACAGCTGATTGATGTCAAATATGTCATGATGTATATTGTAAAGCCGGGAGATTTAATGGTGTAACTTCACGGCAGGCTTGGAAGTGAGGTGCTGCAGAGCAGGGAGTGATGGATGGGCTCATTTACATGTAAAATTGCCGATGGCATTGACAGCGCTGGTATGCAGAGGGAAGATAAGAAGGATACAGCAAGATTCTCTCTGACCCTGGTATTGGAATGTTAAAATATAGCTGTGGGGAGCATATGGGCTTTGCAGAGTGCCTCTGGGTGTGTATGTGGGGGGTATGTTTGTAGCTGTGGGGGGCGGGGATATGCACAGACTCTCCTGTATACACTTGTGTGTATTGCTATACACATGCATATGTAGCCCACTGGTGTGTTACAGGTCCTCCCATATGCCAATTCATAGAAGCTATGAGTTGTTACAGAGCCTCGGCTCTCAGGTTTTTAGCTCGGTGGTTTCTGGTTCAATCCCTGTGTTGTCAGCCAAGGTGGTGACAGTCACACACACACAGATTATACGCGTGCAGCTAATTTGTTCAGCTCCTCAGATCTCGGTCCTGTAAGGTGCAAGCTGCTACTAACTCCTGGCGGAGAAGAACCTCATTCAACTTGCCATGAATCCAGGAGTTGCTTAGCCCCTTGCACAAGAAGCTCTTAGGTCTGAATAGTTCTGCTTCCACTTGCAGGGATATTCTCCAAGCCCCGTTAGGACATACCCTTCCTGGCTTTTTCAGCTCAGGCCCTATTGCTGGAGTGAGGTCACTACTCACTAGGGCAGAGGGTTAGGCCTCAGGTTGCCATGTTCATGTGCATTTAGAACTTCCACTAGGTTTTGTTGTATTTATTTAGATGGAATATATAGGCCAAAAGTGTTAACCTAACCCAGTCACTGTCCAACATTAAACAATGTTAAACAAGGTTCCAGGTTAGGCATACAGAGACCTTCAGCCTACTTAGTACCATGGCTAACCCACCATTGAAAATCCTTTTATTAAAGATACAGAAGAAAGGAAAATGGTTAAAGCATTTCAAACGTTAAGTAGTAAGTACGGCTTTCATTTTAACAACATCCATTCTTCCCCTTCGATGGAAGCCAGTAGAAGTGACAATGTCATCTGTCTCCCCCTCTCCTACCTGTTCTGGGCAGAACGTCTCTCAGGAGTAGGACAACGAAGGCTCAGAACTGCAGGAGATAATAGGGGTGGCAGCCAGGATGGAGAAGCTTGCTTCAATTTTTCTCCCCAGAATCTCTTTCTTTAATGATCCCAGAAGGGAATGGCAGACTGAATATGCCCATCCCCTCATTATTTAGTCCAACAATTAGGCTCAGTTTCCATCATACCAATTTTGGTGCTTGGATTTCTAGGTCTACATTTTTCTTGCTTACCAAGCATGATCATAACACCATCCTTGTGTTCTGTCAGTAGGTCTTTCTGTTTGGACTAATTCAGTCTTTCTACCTCTCTTTCATCTCTCTTCCCACCAACATTTGTTGTTGTAGGTTATTGTGACACCTTATGAACTTTCGCGTATTTTTTTACAGTTGAGCTCTCAAGAAGGTAAGTGTGAAGGCCCAATTGCCACAATAGTTTTGTAGACACAAGGAGTGCAGAGCTGGGCCTTAATTGGCTTTGGAGTTTCTTTAGTGTTGCAGACTTTTTAAGCCACATCGGCTGGGACAGGAGCTGTCCTTTCTCTTTCTAACCTTTTCTTCCCCACCAAATACACATAACCTCTGTGTCTCTCCCTCACAGCCCAGAAAAAGTTTCATAGAAGAAAAATCTAACGTGGAGGGTGGGGAGAGAGGAGGTGTCCTGACTGGAATCACTCCAACATCACCAATTTAAATTCTAAATCAGTCTCACAACCTCATGGTTCCTTTGACCATTTTCTTCTAGAGAGTGAGACATTGTTTGTTGAACTCGCATAGAGAGAGGGGTGTGTGTGTGTGTGTGTGTGTGTGTGTTGGGGGGCAGGTGTGCAGAAAGATGAGCATTCTTTCTTCCGCTCCATCTCATGTGAACAGCAGGACTCTTGCTTTGTTCCTCTTCCCTCCGCCCCAGCTAGCAGCCTACCAGCCTTGAACAAACCACCTGACAGCCCCCTAGGATATTTTCCCCTGGTGTGAAGACAGTGAATTTACTCCTGGGAAGAATCTGATCAGTTCTTTTTCAGGGAAACTCTGTTTGGTCAGAGAAGTGATGAGTAAAATCCTGCTCAGAAAAGGCCACAAAAGAATTATGGGAAGGGATGGGAGGGAGAAGGAGGCTAAAAAGGTTGCTGATACCTAATGAGTAACTTATATACTCATACTTTATACTTCCGCCCCTCCCCAGCTCTCCAGTGTCTTTGATTGTGTGCCTCATTGCAGCCGACTTGACAGTAAGCGGAAGGGTCTAAATTGGGATATTTTTCAGAGGCAGGTTGACTAAGCACCGACTGAGCTGACCCTGATATAAATGCTTAAGAGGCTTTGGAGGGGATTAAGTGACTGTATTTTAATCTTGCCTTCTTCATGGTAATGTGTCAAGGATTCCAGCATTCTGCCTGAGCCTGCTGATTCATTCATTCTCTCTCCCGCTCTCGAATGCACTCAGGACAGATGGCCAGTGTGGAAGAGAATTGTGTTTCCAGGAATTTACTCAGACCAGTCTTTCCTACAATGAAAGGGCTAAAATTGAAGCTATCTAGCTCAGGCATCTTTTGGATTGATGTGCCGCTCTCTGTTAGCTGGTGAAGAGGTATCAATTATAGAATAGCTTGATGTCCAAGCAAAACCCCATGACAAGGTGGGTTGGGTTGGATGGGCCTAGTGATAAGGAGAATCAAGAAAAATGTGGAGCTTTTTGTCAAGTTCAGATGCTCATTTTGGTTCTGATCCAAAATCCATTGAAGTAATTGGGAGTCTTTTTCTGCTGTTTTCAATGGACTTTGAATCAGGCCCCATGAACACAAGATTAATCGGGTATCCCAAGTCCAAAGCAGCCTCTATCTGCCACTTTGGAGAAGGACACCAGAAACCCATTTTGGATTATTAGTCCTATTTTAAATTGGATTATGGTAGTACCTAGACATTCCAGTCAGGATTTCTCTGCTCGGCACTGTACACGTGAAAATGTAGTCCCTGCCCTGACGGGTTTGACAGCTAAGAAATTGATGTGTATCAGTATTATTATTTATATTACATCGCATATAAGGCACCCAGTCAGGGAGCAGCATTCTGTTGTGCCAGGCCCTGTAGAAACACAACAGAAAAGACGCTCTCTGCCCCCCAAAAGTTGCAATCTCGTGTACGATGAGAGAAGAGAGATGGAAACAGACAGATGGGAGAGCACAAGGAAAAAATTAGACCATATTGGTTTGTACGATGGGCATCTCAACCTACTGGCAGCCTCTCCAGTGTCAAGTTTACTGCAGGCATCCTGGCAAAGAAAAATTTTGAAGAGAGAGTTGAAGGAAGAGGAGAAGGAAGATTTCTAGAATGACACTGGTGTCCTTGCTGCTTTGCAGACAAATGTCATATCTCCATCATCAGGGATTGCAAGGTGCATAATAGCCAGTCTCAGCGATGTTGGGACCCTTCATCATGAAAGCACATTCACTCTTGAGCTTTGTACTAGATGTGGTCCCTTTCACCGTACCGGACTATCAAAAACCATTTAATCATGTCGACTAGAGCTGGGCAGGAAATGTTTTTCCCTTCCCATGAGAATCTTTAAAACTTGGACATTCTTGTCCCTTCACAAATTTGGACAAAAAGTCAACCTCAAAAATTGTTGCCTGCCAAAAATCTGAAGAGAAAAATCATATTGGGTCTATCAAAACTGATTTTTTTTGATCTTTTGTAAAAACTTTTTTTATTGTAAATTTACATTTCAAAATAGCAAGTCACTTTTCACTGTTTTTTGTTTTGAAAATGTTGAAATGGGAGGTTTTAATTTTGAAACTTTATTCAAAATGTTTTTGAAATGGCAAATTCATCAAAACCGACCCTTTCTCATGAACAGTTTTGGCGTCAACAAACCAATGTTTTTTTTTCCAATGGTGAAAATGTTTCACTGAAAATTTCCTGACTTGCTCTATGGGGGGACTAAGTCTTAACGCAGAGATTGTTTCATGAAGCCATCCCCTTCCCATTTTCAATGACATTGGATCCATTTGTCCTCATGCAGCAAGTCCCCAACCCTGTGGCAAATTGAGCAATTGCTAAGATGGCAGAGTAGTTTGTGTATTAACTGTCTTCAAATACAGCTTAGAAAGTGGAGATAAGGAAGGGCCAGTTCCGTGCAACCAGCCAGCTCTTTACAGCCCACCAGCATGCATGGCACTCATTTTGGGAAATCCAGTTGCAGACCTTTCCATTAGCCAATGCTTCTTGCTATTGGTTTTCCTTTGCATAGTCTCTTCCAACAGCTGCCATGTCCCAGTGAAAGCCCAGTTGCATCGCTGTCCCTTAGCCATCAAGTCAAGGCTTGAGGTTTTGGGGGGTTTTGTTTGTTTGTTTATTTTAATTATCGTTTTTCTCCCTGGCTCAGTGCTCCCGCAAGGGAGATAGCGCCTGCGTTAATGGGATTATGCGTTCTGTTTGCTGAAGTGAACATGTACATCACTCTCTCTCCCTTTGAATTTCACCCAGATAATTGATTTCTGTCTCTTCCTTGGCACTTGCCTTTGTGGCACAGGGTGTTATTAGCCCCCCTTTGTTCCATTGCTGAGTGACAAAGCTTTTACAAGGCAATCAAGCAAAAGCAATTGTTGCATCTCTCACTTTTCCTATTAACTAACAGGGAATTGCAGGCAGCTTGAAGCCCTCTGAAAGAAATAATAACATAAGCGGCTGCTTGGGAGCAAAGTGGGTGCTTTCAAGCACAACGGGCTGGATTAACAAATTTCTTCTCTTACCCTATTCGTTCCCTTCTCCCCATTTGTCTTCTGCTATCTGTTTCTTTGCTTCACCAGGGTGTGTCTGTTTCCCTGCCTCCTTCACTGTGAGGTGCTGCTGAACAGAGATCTAGGCCCCTTGTGCTAGGCGCTTTACAAATACATAGTGAAAGACGAAGGAGGTGTCAAGATTGGGGGAAAGGAAGGTCTGTTTCCCCTTTCTGCCAAATGGGGAGTTAAAGCACTGCCACATAGGCAATCCAGGGTTGGATTCTCTGGCCTGCTGTGCTCCCTTTGTGTCATTCAGACCCCCTGGGCCAGGAGCTTGTCAGGGGCAGGGAGATCAGCCAGGTTACAAAGATGCTCCTGGGGACAGGATCACTGGTTAACTGCCCCTGATCACATCTAATCTGAAATGATTCAGAATTGTTGGTGAATCAAAAAAGTCAGTTTGGGGCCTGTTCCAGAGTGCGGGGGGGATTCAAACCTGGGAATCCCAAATGAGTTCTCTTAGCCCTGGGTGAAAGGTTATAAGAGGGGTGCCGGAAGCAGCAGTAGCAGTAGTTACATCACCACTTCCTCCTCCAAACATTTTATGAATGGCCAGAACAATAATTTCAAGTGGACAGAGGCTGCAATTTTAATCCGATAAATGATCCATCTGGATAAATTCACCCAGCTCTCCTGTGAGTAAAAAAAAAAAAACCAAAATCTTTTGAAGAGTTCAGGTCTATTATTATAAATTACATGGCACCTAAAATGTGCTAGGTGGTCTAGAGAATAAGTCCTTGGCTTGAGAAGTAGTGGCACTTATCACCAGGGGTATGTCTCAACTGCAGATTTTGCTCCTGGTTTAACTCAAGTGAACTGACTGCCAATGAAATCAATTTGACTCATATTTTTTGCGTATGCTAATCTAGACACTCCTCAAACATTTATTCCAGGACACACACATTTGTTACTGAATTTTATGGAGGAGGAATCTGTGTAGATAATCCCCCAGTGACTACTCATGGGTCTCCAGTTTACATACCACTGGCTAGAAGTCTAGATGTAGGTCTAGATAATACTTAGTTCTGCCATGAGTGCAGGGGACTGTACTAGATGATCTCTCAAGGTTTTATATTTTTATTTATTTCATGTGGAATGTTTCCTTCTCTCCAAAATGTTGATCTTTCATCAGAAAAGCCAAACCCCCAAAACCAACATTTTGCGGGCAGAAAACCAAACATTGGTCCGCTTTTGACTGCAACATTTTCCTTTTTTCGCAGGTAGAAAATTGAAAATGTTGGGTGGGGGTGGTTTGGCTTTTCAGTGAAAATTTTCCCTGGGGACAGGAGGGAGGAAACATATCTGTTTTCTGGCCAGCTGTAGCTGAGACAGCGGGGTTACAAAGTATAAACCATGATATGTGCGCAGAAACGCTTCAGCTATGGATGCCCATGGTATTATAAACTCAATTAGAAGTTATAGTCTAGTCAAGGCTGAAATGGAGATGCCCAGTCCCCTGGGATGAACTCCCGTTAAGCCAACCCTTACAGAGTAGCAAATCAATTTATGGACAGGATTTCTCTTTCTCAATCCTCCTAGTTTTCATTCTCTTCCATCTCCCTTCTCCTGCAGAAGAAGCGATCATTAATCCAGCCAAAGGCAATGAAACTTTCACTCACACACAGGAAAACATCTGAAGTCCACACAAAAAGTAACACATTACCTTGATACCCTGACACCGTTAAAAAAAATGATTCTGGGGAGAGCTGCTTGCTTTTCTTTTTTATTGGTTATTCATTCAAGACACTGAAACCAGCTGGTTACGAGTGGCTGGTATTTGCTTTACAAAGGGAGCAGAAAAAAATAATAAAAAGATGCTTCCTCTAGACACACATTCCTATTCTTTCTACAGATTTGAGCACTAATAGTATTTGACATATCGGTAATTTGTTTCTTTTTTACCATAATTCATTTAGTGCAGTTTGGCTTTATTATTGTACATTTTATACATTGGTGCACAGAAATATTTTTTTTAACAATTCTATTCCTTCTAGAAATCATCATTCATGTGAGCTGTGCTCTAGCCTAGGTAGGAAGGAGACGAAAGAGAGAAGGAAAGAAGGAATAAGAGGAAGGGAATTGAAATTAAACAGAGAGAGAGGAGAAAGTAGTGAAGAGATGAAAGAGGAGAGAGAGTGAGCAGGAAGGAAAAGATGCAAACAGAAAACAAGTGGAGGTGAAGGAAGAAAAGCAAAGGGAAGGAGGAAAAAGAAGATATGACCTAGAAGATGAAAAGAGGAGAGAACAGAAAGACACACAGGAACTGAAACAGACAAAGGAGAAGTAGAGGACAGGTGAATGTACTTATTGAAAGGTTGGCCTCCTAGGAGAGGTACCAGCCTGGGCTTCATGAGCTCGGGGTTTGATTCCTGGTTCTGCCAAAGGCTCCTTGTGTAGATTTTGCCCAGATCCACTGTCGCAATAAGGAAAAAAAAAAAAAACCTCTTTAAGGGCAAAGGATGTGTTGTTTACTTCACCAAGTGAAGTATTTGTCTGCCTTCTGAGGCTAATTTGTTACTAGTTTCGTAAATTATTTTGAAGCAGTAGTAAAAATATATATGAGGTTTTCTAGGAAATTCTTCATTTATGTAAATAATTACCTAAAACAAAACAATATATTGAGGTAGGAAATGTTTCAGCAGACACACTAGTTTAGCCATCACCTCGTTATTTTGTATGTTACTGTATGATGATGACTCAGTGAATTTAATAACGGTGGGTTCCAGCTCTGAAGTTTGGATCCATCACCAAACTTCCCCAAAGTCTGAAAGGATTCAGAACCAGGATTATGGTTTGATTCATCATATAGACATGTTCCAGCTGTAACATGTGAAACTGGATGCAGATTTTGCCAAAATTTGGGAATGTTCTGATCCAAATTTCATTCAGCCCATTTGTACAACTCATGATGAATCTGCCATGCTGGAAGGATCTCTGCAGATATAGTAGACGTAGATCACTGTGCTGTCTTTACTCACATTTCCGTTGGACTTGTGATGACGTAGCTTAAAATTGTCTTGTTAACATGAGTGTCTATGTACATACTTCCTGTCTAATATAATCTAATATTAAAGAGCGGTTTGAGGTCCTGACTGGGGTTTTGGTTCAAGACTTTCTTCACAATTGTAGTTTACAGCCCAAATCAGAAGCATACTTAACAACATATTTTAAGCAAGTGCCATCGAGCATCCAAGGAAATGGACTATTTGCATGCTTAAAGTTAGGTGTGATGACTTTAGGTGGTTTGTTGAATCGGGACCATCGTGAGAAAAGGACATGGAGTGGCACATGTTCTGAGAAGCCCAGAACAGACCTCACCATTGGTCCACCTTCTGGTACAGCTCGTACCTAGCTGTTCTCACTGGAGTGCCACAAGATTTGTTGTAAACTCCTGATCTGCTAAGTGACTGGGGTAAGGAGGCTTAGGGGGAAAACTCCTTGAGTGGACCCAGAGACTTGGCTCCATCCTGAGCCCAAATGTCTACACTGCAATTTAACAGCCCCACAGCCTAAGCCCTGCGAGCCCAGGACAGCTGACCTGGGCCAGCCCCTAGCATTTAATGCTGTGTTAACATACCCATCGAGGCCACTGTTAGCAGTGCTGCAGGCAGGCGCACAGAGACTGGCCTAGGAATAATTGTTTACTGTAGGAAAAAGAGACCCCATTATCTAGAAGCCAGCAGTAAGGATCGTGCCATGCTCCTTGCTGGGATGAGCCCAAAGAATGTGTGATAATAGCCCTAAATCTTGGAGGAATCCAGCTCCCCGTTAGCTAGCCCATCTCAATTCCACCTCATTGACTTGTTCCCTAGCAGGATGCTCTCACCTGTGGCAAAGGAAAGCTACTCATGCCAGTCAGCAGCTGACCCTCTCTCCTATGTTCTGGAGATGCAGTCTCACAGGCAAGAGCTGCTCTTACCCGTTTCCCCTGGGACCTACTTGGTCCTTCTCCGAGTGCTCAGTGGGGTGGGATTTCCATGTGCTGGCCTCTTCTTTACCACAGATATTGTTTTGCGCTATAATAAGGCTGTATATTATGGACCAGATTCTGCTATCCTTACTCCTTGAATAGCGCTAGTGAAATCAATGGGACTGTCTACATAGGAAGTTACTATGCCATAGGAGAGGAAGGATGGTTCAGTGGTTAGGGTACTAACCTTGGACAAGCAAGATCTGAGCACCATTCCCTGATCAACCGCAGGCTTCCTGCGTGACCTTGCACAAGTTATTAAATTTTTCTTTCCCTCAATTCCCCCTCTTTAAAGTAAGAGGACATTTCAGGTGTGTCACGTGGAAACGTGTGTTAAAGACTGTGAGGTGCTCCAGTAGTTCCCTATCTCATCAAGACCCAGGCTGGGAGAGCTGATCCTTCAGAATCAGCCTTGTGTGACCCCGGGACAGAGATGATGGCTGGCCTGATCCAGGGGCCTGTGTCTCACCGTCACAGGCCGTCCTGACATTGGAACACGTGTTCCAGCCAGGGACAGCTTGAGGGACGTGAGCTTGAGGAAGGCAATGCGTATAATATCAGGTCTGATATTAAACAAAAATAAATTCCCTCTAATGTGAGTTTTCAGACAGGTTGTCCTAATATATTAACTTCTGTCTGTGTTTTGAATAGTCAATTTCACGGTGAAATGACTTCTTAATAATATATTTACCACCTGGGAAAAATCTCCCAGCCATCTGGAAAGGAGTGGGGATTTAGTACCTCCAAATGGAGATTGGATTGGATTTATTTATTTATTTACATTTCCCTTTCCAAGCAGGATGCTTTGGTTTATGCTCCACTGTCACAGCAGGTACTGGGAGAGGGGGCATCCCCCGTCTTTTGCGGGCATGTAGATAGCGGGATTTCCCAGTGACTTTCCCTGGCTGGAGATTGCTGTGGTGGAACATAGCTACCTTGTCTCTGAATAATTCAGCCTGGTTTTTGTTCTGTTTCATGGACAGAGAGATTATGGCTGGGAAAGGTGTGTGGTGAGGGATGTGTGAAGAGATTCCAGTGTATATAGGTGTCTATGTAGGTGTTGCATTTCTTTCCTTATGTGCGACATCCATGCCTGTTTGCACACCCATTCTGCATGAGTGACTAACCTTCCCTTCCAATTTCCATTAAGGAAATTCCATCCTAGTCACTGTAGGAGCTCTCCTTTAACTCATGCAGCAGAGGCACAAGCATTTGGAGGTGAAAGACCGGGGTTCTAATCCCGCCTTCTGTACAGGTGCCTGTGTGTTTCATTCAACCAGCCATGGTGTCCATTAACATAATGTTCTTGCACCACCCAAGGCTACCTCCTTGAGTGGAGATGTCAGCAATAGATGGTCCATATTCAGATTGTTTTATTCAATGCCTCTCTCAAACTTTGTTGGCTCAGGTATAATGGAACTGAGATCCAAAGCATGCTAGGGTTTGACGACCGAAGGTGGTCAAAGTCATCATCTTTAAATCAGGATTGGATATCTGTCAAAAAATGTCTGCTCTAGTTCAGTCACAAGCTGTTGGGTTTGATAGAAGGAAGAAGAATTCTTTCCATTCCAGGAGTCGCTTCTATCACCGGGATTACGCAGGGTCAGTTAGCATCATGCTTTGGTCTGGCCTTAAAATCACTGAATCTATGAAAACTTAATATCATTAACCCATAGAGAATGTCAGCATGTGGCCTCCCCACCTTTTCAACTGGTGCAGTGCTGAAGTGTGAAATTCTCATGTCGTACAGGAACTCAGTGTTATCCAATGGAAATCACCTTCAGGAAGAGTAAAAATTAGAAGCTCCAAGATTGCCTTGCTATAAGGGTCAGGGGGAAGGAATGCTGATCAGGAATGGAGCTTTGCATCTCTGGCCTATCTCTACTAGGAAAGCATTCATTTTGTTTGACATCCTTAGCACTTCCCTATCTGCTGCTTGATATTTCGTGCAGGTCACCGGTGTCACACTTGAGTGAATCTCTTTGCTACATTTTGTTTTGCATACCCCATACATGGCACTATCAGCTTTAATAAATTCCTCCAGGCATGTTTGTACATGTCATTACAGTCTCAAGAATTTGTAATCTTGCTGTCTAAATAATCTCTTATTTGTGGGTCTGAATAAACTTCACTGTTGCAACTTGGAGTTTGTTAGAGCACAAGGACATTTTGAATGCTAGATATGAGTTTTCCTCCAGAAAGTGTCTGCTGATCTTATGGGTGTCTTCACTGGGAATGGTGGAAATAGCTGTGTTTGGAAACTCTTAAAATTGCAAGCTACCACTTTAATTTGTGAGGGGTTTTCTGGCCCTGCTTGCTACCTAGGTGCCTCTGTGTAGGGAGGTCAGTTTGCAAAAAGCCAGCCTAGAGCAACATGTGGAGTTTTGTGCCTCTCTTCCTTAGAGCGAGATGAAACAGGCTGCTTCCTGTATGGGGTCCTTGTGTGTTAGGTTCTGGATTCTAAGACATTAAGTAGTGTTACATTGTCGCCTTGCAGAATTTCTCCACATGTATGCCATGACCATAACAGAAACAAAGTCCAGCTTTCACCAGAAATCAGGGCATGGGGATCGGCCATGGAAATAATACCAGCCAATCTGTTTTGGCAAGAGATGGAGCCAAGCCCAGATGAGAGATCTGAGGCTACATTCTGAATGTCCCCAAGTTGGGATGTGGCGGATGGCACAGGTTGCCGTGAATGCCAGCTGAGGTTGAATGTAGGCGCGTATCACATTTGTGGATTAGTCCTTTGGGTTTTTCTTTGGTTCAAGGGCTGTTGGCGAAGTTCACTTCTCAGTCTGGGTTCAGATTTCAAACTTCACCAAAGTTCAAAGGCGTTCAAGCCCACTGCTGATTGTGGAACGAAGTGAAGGCACTTCACTTAAACCAGGGTTGTAACTGATCCAGGGCACTTACAGGCCCACTCAGACACCAATGAAGGAAAGCATCAGTAGATTCAGAGAGAAAGGCAGGCCTGATTGGCTCTCAGTTCTGATCTCTCCAGAAACACCTGGTCCAGGAGGAAAACACATGTTATTTCTGGATCATCCTTAAAATCCCTTACTTTGATCTTTTGTTTTTAAACTGCTCCTTCAATTCAGCTTGAACCATGTGCATACCTGAGATCCAAACTCAGCAAAAGGAAGGATGGTCTGGTTAAGACACTGGACTAAAATTCGGTAGAACTGGAGTGAAGTCTCTAGCCATTACTGTCATATAAATAGTAATCAGATCCAGTTTGTCCCCTATTTTTAGAGGGCCAAGCCAACCCCCTACATTCAAGCCCCTTGGACCTTGGGCTGTTTGCAATCCAGGTCCAAAATTTTGCAGCTCCAGTTGCAGCATGATACCACTGTGGTTGCAGTTATGAAAGCCATTAAAGCTAGACTCCAAGGCTATATACTATGCTTGGCGTTTCAGCTTTCAGATGTATAAAGCATCAATCTTTAGCTAGCAGCTCATGAGCTATCAACGGCTACAATCAAGTGTAAGGGACTGTTGCAAAGGCGCCTAGTCAGTGGAAGAGTACAAATGCTTTCTGGACCAGTAAACATTTCCAAGTATTGGTTCTGGACCAATGATTAAATGTGATCCCTGATTAAATATGTCAGCTGCCTACCACTACTGAATAAGTCTAAAGATAAACAGGAAGATTAAAAGTGATCTGGAGCCTGGCAATTTAGTTTCATTTCTTCCTGTTAGCTTCCAAATAAGTTTGGGGCATTTCCTTCCTTTTTGTAATTGCTCGTTTTCCTAAATTGCAAATATTTTCTTCTTTTTTTAGTATAAAAATGCTGATCTTGAATATATTGATAAGAGATAGAATGGCAACATACGTCTCATCATAAAGTTGCATCTTCAAAGGTTGGAACTATCATTGTCCAACAAAATTACTTCCCTCATCTACAGTGTTTGGCCACTAGGCAATGTCCAGTTTGCTTGTGTGAGTATGCAGCAGCTCTCAATAAACTTTCCAAACGAACTTAAGAGATTTAGGAACCTAAGTCTCATTGAAAGTAAAACCAAGATGACAAGTTATGCCCTCTGTGTCTAAGAATAATTCCACCAAAGAGAGAGAGAGAGAGAGAGAGAGAGACCCAGCTATACGTGCAGATGCCCAGCTTTGGGAATAACTGCTCCACAGTGAACAATAAGCATTCCTCCAGGATCTCACTGCCTACAATTCGACAGAACTTGTATTAGTATCATCTGGTGGTTCCCAATAATACCATTTGGCCTCTGGCATTTTAATAATCACAATATGAAATTAATAACGTGTAGGATTTTTCACAAGTACGTGAGTGAGTTAGGAGCCAAACTCCCATTGACTTTCACTTTTAAAAATCCTGTCCAATGTATACTGTAAGAATCCATATTTTAACAAATTCATGGCTACCTAGGATGTTACTCTTTTCAATGTGCTGAACACTGTAGTCCCTGAAGAGAGCAAGAGGTTAAAGCTCGGACCCACATGCTTCTAAAACACAAACTGCTATTGCTTGAACAAGGGAGAATAGTTGTTAGTTGCTAGTAATTTAAGGTTTCTGTAGGGCTGGATTAAGTTAGGGACACTATAAACCCAGTCTCAAGGCCCTGATGTCTGGGGTCATGTGATGTGGGCAGAATCTCAGCCCTAATTTTATTTTAAGAGAGTCTCTAGCCCACATGGTTGTGATGAAAAATTTGGCAATGCGACCTGAGCATAAGCAGTGGGTGGATGTCTGCCTGAGTCTGCAGACAGCCTGAAACCATCGTTCTGAGAGGTGTGAACTATACCATGCATCTCAAGAGTATTAATGCCAAAATCTACAGCTCTGTCTGGGCCCTCCATCCCCACCCCAGTAGAAGACTCTATATGTCAAAGGGAAAGAATGCAGATGGCCTAATCCCTCACCCCAACCAAGTGGATGCACCCTAGTTGTTGGAGTAAACATCGAAGGTCCTTTTAGGCTGACACTTCTCCAGCAGGAGAAGGAGCCCACGCTGGCACCCCTGGTCGGGGAAATGAGGACCTATGCTCCTTTCCCTGCCCTGCTAGTGATTTGGAGCCTCCAGCACTACTGCTCCATGTTGGGGCAGGGCAAAAGAACAGAAGTCAGACCATGGAGGGTGGAGCCCCAGAGGGGGCCCAAATTAGGATGGACCTTAATCTGGTCTTAACTTTGAGACACATGTTGGTGACATTCTGATTCAGTCCATCAGAGCGGGGAGTGGTGCATGTAGGCATATCTTGATTCATAGGGGTTCACTATAACAGGATACCAGGCAGTACGGTCCCGCTGATGCATTCTCCCAGCCAAACCCAAACGAGTAATGCTCCAGTCACTAGGAATTCCATGGTGGGATGTCTTTGCATGACACCTTTGCATATTAGCTCACTTTATGTATTTATTGTTTAATAATGCAGAAGATTCAGAATGTGTTTCAGCTGAAACTGTCTCCATTCACAGTCCATTTTCCGTAAGTCATTTTACAACCGATGTGACATGATATCAATAATAATGCGGTTTCATTCTGCCTGCTGTGGAAAGGAGTTCTGGAAAGCACATTATTATAGAGAGTAATGGATGGACAGTGAGGGGACAAAGAAATAATTGCATTGAGGAGGCTTGGAAACATCATAAAGCCAGGAATGGAGTTTGGCTGGTCTCTGATGTCACATGCTCTCTGAGACTAAACTAATTGTCCATAAATCAGTGGAACCCTTTTAAGTTTATGGCTTTCCATTGTTTCTTTAAGAAACAAAAGTGTGGATATGGGAGATCGATTACAGCTTGCTCCCAGGCTGCAACAACTATTGTTTCTTTGTAACACCTTAAGATCTTCAGTCATGTACCAGGTTCCCACTGTGCTAGGCACTGTACAAACACAGAACAAAAACAGCTTAAAATCTTGTTGGTGTTGTTTGAGTCTGTTCAAAGAAACAGCAAAACTAGCCCTGGTGTTCAGATCCAGAGCACAAATGTTCCCCACAATCTAGTTTGCTGGGAGCCAAGGTTTGTTACAACTTGAATTTGTTCATCTATTAGAAATAACTGAAGCCATTAAAGTGGTTAATTTATGAGCATGACCTGCTTGAAATGGGTTGTAAAATTACCCGGAGTTGCTCTGATGCCATGGTGATAGGGTCTAAAAATCTAGATGGATACAGTGCTGCTGTCTCCAGGGAGTTTCCATGCATGGCTCAAAATTGATCCATTTGTGAAGTTCAAAGCATTTGGACAATTCTTTCTTTCCTGGCATTGTTTCTATGATCCCTCCCTAACCGGTTGCACATGTCATCGGCACTGCCAATGTACTGTAAGAGAAGCCACTGGCTACACTGCCTCTGATAGCTGCATTATACTGTATTGATGTTCCCTATCTCCATAGAGGTCCAAACCATGACTTGAGCCCACAGATTCTGATCCTGGGGGAGGTTTGGCTCTTAGCCCTGAGACTCAGACACATGTCAAGACCCACTGGTTAAAAGAAAGCAGAATATTCTATTGAATATTAAGAAAAACGTTTCCACTAGGAGGGTGGTGAAGCACTGGAGTGGGTTAGTGAGGGAGGTGGTAGAATCTCCTTCCTTATGGGTTTTTTAAGGTTAGGCTTGAGAAAGCCCTGGCTGGGATGATTTAGTTGGGGATTGGTTCTGCTTTGATTAGAGGGTTGGACTAGATGACCTCCTGAGGTCCCTTCCAACCCTGATAGTCTGTGATTCTCTATAGGGTGTACTCTCCATCAGTCCTGGGTTGGGCTAGCAAACATCTTGCCACACAATTTCTCCAGACAATATTTTGCCGTCTCTCTTTGGGTTAACTTGCATCCCTCACATTTTGCTTTGCTGGTGACATTTTGCCCAAATAGCTCACTTCCTGTTGAAAACATGGGAGAAGTGAAATGCCTGAATGTGCACCTTTCAGTTTTCAAGTTATTTTTTCCAAAGAGCCCCAGTTTCCATCCAGAACTGGCTCGTTATCACTCAGAAAGGAGCCCATCTTGGGAGAGGCACATTTGCCAAACCATAGCCACTTTGATGCCCTCTATCCTATAGCGGGTGCCACCTTCTTGCTCCCTACTCCCTGTGGGTGACGTATCTACTCCCTGGGATCAGAGAGCTGTCACTGATCACAGTGTGGTGAGTTTGTCTCTCCAGGAAGGGAGGAGAATGATTAAAAAATAGCGATATCATGTCTATTTTAAGGGAGTAAAAAACTTTCAAAGGGAGAAAGGATTCTGCCTAATGACCAGACTCAAGGTGGATTCCTCTCTGCTCAGCTGTCATACTGTGTTTCCGACAGTCATTGGGGCAGCGGGGGAGGGAGCACATTTTCCACATTAATGGCACAATCAAAGGCCCTTTCCGACTTCTGCTTTGCAATCAGCTGCCCCAAACAGGACTAACCCTTATGCATCCCTTCTCAGATCAAAGCAACTCCCTTATTCTTAGTATTAGTCTTAATCAAGAGAGAGGCAAGCACCCTTAAGAGTCAGTGATCTGGAGTGCTTGAAAGGGGCAGACAGTTGTTTAGAATTAGGTGTTCTGGAGGGATTAATACACAGAAGTCTATATGTCAGAGGAGTAAACATACACAAGCTGTCTAGCTTTAACTATATCAGGATTGTTAAAGCAGTACAACCCCTCTTGCTTGGATCAGTTATGTCAGAATAATGGTGCATTAAACCGGTATATCTATATTTGTATGGAAAGGAAAATAAGACATACTGGTGTAACTGTGTCCACTCGCACTAGGGTTGTACGGGTATAACTGTGTTATAAAAAATATCACATTTCTAACTGACAGTGATACTAGCACAATCACTGTGTCTAGACATTACAAAGAAGGGACACCCAATTTCTGTCTTGTACCTTAAACCAAAAGGTGATACATCATATGGACCTTATGCCAACCAGTGGGCTTTGGGTCAGGCCCCGTAAGAACTCAGCAATGTTACTTTTAGGTCGCCTCTGAGTCTTGGGTTCAAATTCTAAGAATCTTGCATTGTAAGAACAGCAATACTGGGTCAGATCAAAGGTCCATCTAGCCCAGTATCCTGTCTTCTGACAGTGGTCAATGGCCAGGTGCCCCAGGAATGAACAGAACAGGTAATCATCAAGTGATCCATCCCATTGCTCATTCCCAGCTTCTGGCAAACAGAGGCTAGGGACACCATCACTACCCATCCTGGCTAATAGCCATTGATGGACCTATCCTCCATGAATTTATCTAGTTCTTCTTTGAACTATGATATAATCTTGGCCTTCACGACATCCTCTGGCAAAAAGTTCCATCGCTCCATCCCTTTATGCAGCAGAGACTAGTGAGAGGTGAAACCATCTAAGTCTGGAAGTCCCAGGCCGTAATCAAAAGTCTGTCTACAGGGATGGCAGCCTCCAAATCTAGGCTGGAAATCAAGTGAAAGCTGGCTCTGTCCAGAGATTTCCAGTGCTTCCCATCAGGCTGACTATATGAGAACAGCTTTCTTGGTAGTATTTTGACATTTCCATGGGACTAAAAGGCAGCTCCTCACCTGGTGCAATTCAGTGTAGATCCATTGACTGTAATGGCATGGAGTTGATTTACACGAGCTGAGGATCTGGCGTGAAGTTTTAGAAGCAAAGGATTTGGGACTAAGTTCTCCAGGCTTTTTCTGATTTCAGTTGAGAATAATTTGGTGTCCAAGTGAATGTTTTGGATGAAGTGTCGTGTCGGTTCTGTATTTGACTCACTTTGCACAGCCGCAGTGGAGACCTGAGGACCACAATTTGGTCCCCCTGCTGCTGGCATGTAGGTTTGTCCTAGGGGTAGAGGCAGAGAGCGAGGGAACACGTGAGGAGCGGTCATGCTGGGACACAATGTTATAACCTGCTGATGCGACTCCCCGTGCATCCAGGAGTTCAGTGCGAATGGCAGTCATGGTGTGCTTTGAAGCTCGAAACCTTGAGAATTTCAAACAAGCAGAGGACGGACAGATGATCTATGGGAAATTAATAACTAACAGGGATAAAAATTGCTCGCAACATCATCCTATCTCCCCTGCCCAGTAAGGCCCTATTTACTTTCATCCCATCTGGAGCATTTCACACACAGGGACCCCTCAAACCTTTCGTTTTCGAAAACATAAAGCCTCCAATTTCAACTGCATCCATCTGAAACATTTCCCATGCTCTCTCCTTCTTTCTCTCTTTCCTTTGAAATGCTGGTACCCCTCCCCACCCACCAGAGAGCCTCAGGAGAGCAAGGGAAAAGAACAAATTTGGAGAGAAAAGTGATTTGAGAACAGCTGTGTAACCCTTTTCTGGCTAGTGCTCTGCTGAACTGGCTGAACCGCCAGTATTCTGAGAGCAGAGGGGACAGGAAGGGGTTACTGAAATGATCAGTGCTACAAGGGTCCTTTCATGGAGAATTTTGCAGTAACAGGGCAGATGTGTCTGACTGGGAATAAAACTGGAAAGCAACCATGTGTCCTGCTTCTTCTGTCCGCATGCAGCTGGAAGCACTCCGCAGCCCAACAGGGGCAGTTATGTTCTTCCAGGATGTAAGCTGTGAGCACGTAGGCTGCAAATGCAAAGCTAAAAATGCATTTACTCCTGTTAGATGTATCTGCGTTTACACCTCTACTCCTTTGTTTGTCTTGTGTGCACCTCTCTGTTGTCGTGTGCTATTCGAGGGTTCGAAGCGAGCTGGGTGGGAAATGGTTTTTCCATCTTGGGAAAAATATTGGGATGTGAAATGTTTATTCTGTCCTGAGTTGAGTTGGATAGACACACTCTCAAACTTTCACAAACTGACAACCTTTGGAGGGTGGGGGGGAATGGTTTGGGTCAATCAAAACATTCAATTTCAAATTTTTAAATGTTTATGTCATAATCAACTTAAATGTCTTAACAAAAAAAATTTCAAACGAAAACCCAGAATAAATGGAACATTTTGACAAGTTTGAAACTCTTTTCCAAAGTTTTTTTTCAAAAGGAGAAACTTGACAAAACTGATCCTTTCCTGCTTAACTGTTTGTTTCGACCAATCAGCATTTTCTGTTTAGATGTAAATTCCCAGCTAGCTCTGGTTTTGTGAGCCCAGCCTAAGAGTCAGCATTGTAAAATCATGTCCTGGCACAACAGGTGTGTTTAGTGGGCTGGTTGAGAGCCTAAAGAGGTTTTGCAACTGGTGTTTATGGTTTTGGAAGCTTCATTTATTTCTCCAGCCCAGAGGTGATGTACCAGGCAAGAAGTCTCTCTTTTATATTAGTCTGTGCCTCTGTTCAGCCAGAGAGAGAGGATGTGCTAGCAAACTTGTATAAAATGGGCAAAGGTATCAGAGATGATGGATGGTCATGTGGTTATGGAGTTATCCTGGGCCTTGAGAATGTAGCATTCAATTTCTTGTTTCACCAGAGATCTTGTGGGATCTCTGCCTCAGTGTCTCAGTTTCCAGCTAGCAAATACCTTCCCTGATAAATCTGCCCTACCTTGCAGGAGCTTCGTGAGGATAAATGTACTGAAGAGGGCTAGTTTCTCTGATGCTGCAGAGAGAGGGACTGTAGGT
Organism: Dermatemys mawii; assembly: GCA_007922305.1. Taxonomy (NCBI): domain Eukaryota; kingdom Metazoa; phylum Chordata; order Testudines; family Dermatemydidae; genus Dermatemys; species Dermatemys mawii. The sequence goes on along the minus strand of ML677397.1, from coordinate 4,845,994 downwards.
AGTTACAGAGCCTATGGCCACGTTATTGTAGTGGGAGAACCATGCCTTTGTGAATTGTAAGACCTGAACGTGGTTTGCATGTCTCGTATTTATTTCACCTATGCGGGATTGTGCATGTGATTTATACGTGGGGCTCTCAGAGAGGCCCTAGGTTTTCTCTGGCTCCTGTGTGACTTGCATATACTTCCTGTAGGGTTAGTGTGGATTGGGTTTATATAGTGATTTTCTATCATTAGGACCAATGAGTTTTGCACCATCGTGCTGTAATCAATTTTTGTTTGATGAGTGCTTGTGTGATTTTTTTTTAATTGTCTTTCTGGTTCTTTATTTTGTTCTTTTATTAAGTCTTTCAGGGAGTTACCCCATGGTGGTTTTGATTATAGCTATTTTGTCCGCATTGATAGGTGCCTGTCACATCTTTAGAGTCATCAATCTGTTCTCCCCTGACAGTTCAATAGGGCGTATTGCAACCTCCTGGCCCTGTCTGTAGAGCACCTAGAACAATGGGGTCTTGATCTGCCCTGGGGCCTTTGGGTGCTATTGTAATACTAATTACTAATAATATTAGCATCAACTAGCCATACTAATTAGTTAATCCAAGGGGACTGGGAGTTCAGACTCCTGGGCTCCATTCACAGCTTTAAGATTACTGAAGGCTCTGTGACGTTCAGTTCAGTACTGGTTGGATCCTGGGGGAACAGGTTCTCTATAAATGCAGGGCGCTGGTACTTATTACCTAGGTGATTCCAGCTGTATCTGGCCCATCCATTCGGGGACAGAACCTGCTACTTCTGGTAGAGCTAGGGGTCTAGATTTGTGGTAAATGGCTCCCTCAAATCCTTCCAGTCCGCAGACAGCATGCCTCATCCTTGACCCGCTACTGAAAATGTTTTCCACTTCTTAAAGCCATTTCACCCAACAAAGAACCATTTATGCTCAGAAACAGCAGAGCGCTTGCGAGATCCCAGGGCCAGAGAGGGGTGGCCCAGACTGGGAACTCTGAGTAATATGGGAGGTGGAGAAGTTGTTAAAAGTGTCATTGTGTGAAGGGGAGGAAGAAACAGAAACAGAGGGGAATGATCTCTTTCACAGAAGTCCACACCCATGGTGATGGTGCCAACCTCCCAGACTGACTTTGTTGGTGCCTGCTAGACAAAGACAGGCATTTGCTTTAGCAAGGGACACAGTGGGGGCTGCTGGCTGAGTCTCCTTCCCCCAGCAATTACAACCCATCATGATGTGGGGGTACCGGAGCAAGTGGGTCTGGGGTGATGGTGGAGCATACGGGAAATAAAGAGGACAAGCTGCAGGTGGCTAAGCAACAGAGAGGTGTTTCGGAGAAGGCCAACAAGGGTGGACAAACTACCACCTGTGGGCCACATCTGGCCTGCGGGATTGTCCTGCCTGGCCCGCTGGCCAGGGAGGCTGCCCCCGGCCCAACCCCTGGAGCCGCGCCGCCACTCGGGCAGTGCTCTTGGGGGCGGGGCTGCCCGCTCCCATGGGGCAGGTCGTATCTTGTGTGTGGGAGGAGAGGATCCAATTCAGTGAGGAACACGGGGTGTTTACCAGCCAATTCCCAGTGAATCAGTGGTCTCCTGTGGTGTGTTCATTAGAGTGCATGGAAGTGGGTGGGGAATCAGCTTCTGGGGGGCATTTGGGGTGAGCTCAGGGCTATGTTACACTGAGGTCCCTGGTTCCGCTTCTGGTCTCAGTTCTTCACTGGGGATGAGATCACTGTATAGAATGACCTACACAACAGGGCAGAGGGGCTTAAAAGGAACTTCTGTAGTGTTTTCTAGGGGCTGGGCCCAGGGGGGTGACCCGCTGCACAGGGGTGAATTTCACTTCCGCCCTGGACTTTCCCTCTTCTTGTCGATCGCCAGAGATCCACCAATAACTGTGTCTGTGGGGTTGATACGTTCTTCAGGCATGAGCTAGCAGTGGTCCCCTGCAGTGGGTGACTCACTTATGACCCACGATGATGTCCTTTAAACAGGCACAGTTAGCTGGCTCTCCATCTTCCTGGTCAGGGAATTGAAAAAAGCAAGGCAGAGCTGAGTTCAACATCTGTCCTCTCCTACAGGCCCATGTTTCCCTAGGAGAAAGTAAGAATGATGTATATCAGCCAGCCGCACGGAGCTGGGGTGACTTCCACTGCATAAGGGCTGCATACTGGATGTAAATCAGTATGCCTCCATGCAAGTGAACAGAGCCATGCTGATTCACGTGGACTGAGCTTAGATGTTTGGATTTCAAACACTCCCCCAGATGTGCCATGTTAGATCTGCTCCACTATTTCTCCCCCTGACTCTTTTCCTCACTCCCCCTTTTAAGTCTCTCCCCATCTGTCTGGCTGCCTCCCCTTCCGTTCAGCTCTCTGTGTCCTCTATCCATCTTTCTCTTTCTTGGTGAAAAATTAAGGAGAAAAAAAACAACTCAATAGATTTTTTCCAATAACCTTCCCTAAAGTCTCACCAGGTTACATTACGCTTTAATAGCATTTAAGCCAATCTGCCTGATGCCACTGGAAAGGTCAATTAAATTCACCCTAAACATTTCACTCCTGGCTCATTATACATTTGGAAAATGAATTAGAAGCACAGGCTGCCCCAGAGGTTTCTGATATTTTGCTAATGACTATGTCTGAGATTGCGCACACACAAAAAATGCTTCTCCGGCCATGTCAGGATAGCTGTGTCAGTGAGATGGCCCAAGATTGTGGCCTAATGGAAGTGGAAGGAGAGGGAGATAAAAGAAGACTGATGTGATGTCTCACCTGGATGAAACTGATGCTCCTGGTTATGTGGTGAGGACTTGGGGAGGGGAGGAAGCGGGGCATGTTTCACCAGGTGAATTAATGTGCATGGAGGGGAGCATGGGTCTCGCCCAGGGAATTAATGGACCAGCTAATGGAGATGCTCCTGTAGCCATTTGAAAGTGTTTGTTTTAATGCAATGGCATTTTCTGAGGGTCAACTCTTTCCCAATTGAATGTTTTTTCCATCTCTAGAGCTGTGCACTCTGGCTACTTAAACATGTGTTTGTCTTTAGGCCTGTGAACAGCTCTATTGATTGAGCTACAGGCTCAGATTTTCAAAGGAATCCTGATGTCTCAGCACTCAGCGTCACAAACCTAACTGATTTAGGAGCCCAAATGCCATATTCAAAAGGCATTTAGGCTCTTAAGAGCCAAAACACCATCAATTGTCAATGGGAATTTGGCTTCTACTTACCTCAATCCCTATTGAAAATGACATTTAGGATCCTAAATCAGTTAGATATTGAAAAGGGGAGCGATTCCTAAATACCTTTAAAAATCTGGAGCTAAGTGCCTTGAAGAATTGAGATCATAAATCCAACTGCCATGTAACAGCTACCACTATGAATGTGCTCTGTGAATCAAGCCAAAAGTGTCTGCAGTGTATCATGCCATCCGGGGCGTGTGAAAGTCCCTGATGGAGTGAATAGTCAAAGTGAAGAATCTAACCGTCAGTTTTTCAGCAAATCTCTCAACTAGAAACAAACCCTCAATCCGCAGAGCCCAAGACCGCTGGCAAAACCTTTACATGAGCAGTCAGCAGCATCTTCAGGTCACGTGTGAATGAACCTCCCCCCTGACATCTTTGCTTCCAAAACAAGTTGGGACTGGGTCTATTCTTCAGTCTCTGGCCATGAGGTTACTAGGGGGTTTGTGGCATGTCTGGCCCTTTGGCAATGGAGGAAACTTGCATAAAAACTACCGAAAGGAAAAGGGAAAACCCACCAAACTAATCAGGTGAGGGGGTTAACAAAGTGTCCTTGGGTGAAATGACTGTTCCGTATAATGTGTGCTAACAGGGATTGTATTGGTTTGGACTGAGTAAAGCCTGGCTCCTCTGCAGCCCAGATGGTGAGCACTGGAATGGTTATCTAGGGAGGTGATGGAATCTCCTTCCTTAGAGGTTTTTAAGTTTAGGCTTGACAAAGCCCTTGCTGGGATGATTTAGTTAAGATTGGTTCTGCTTTGAGCAGCGGGTTGGACTAGATGACCTCCTGAGGTCCCTTCCAGCCCTGATATTCTATGATTCTACGACATTTGCAGGCCCAGAAGGATTTGAGAGAGAGCAGGAAGGGGAAAAGATTGTTCTCGTCCCTCTTCCATGGAGATTAGATTTGAACTGAGATCAGTGTGGTGCTGTGATATCAATTATTAGTGCATTAGTAAATTAAATAGCTAATTAGCCATTAAAATTTCCAACGGGTGTCATCTCTAATGCTCTAACTCTGCAGTGTGTTGTTTATCCCCTCACAGCAGGGTTGGGAAGATGGATCTGTTCTGTCTAAGGTTCTGGACATCTTGGGATGGAGTGTGGGAGGTTATAGCCAGTAAGAAAAGGACTCTGAGTTTCACTGTCACTTAAAACTGTGATGACAACAAGGTGTGGGAGGGTGTTGGTAAAGGGTGGTCCCTTGCCGTGTATGTGTGCGGACAGCAGCTTCCTGGCTGACTCCCCGGGGAGCACGGAGCATCCACATGCTTCAGTAACCCAGCTGGTGGCTGCTGTCTCCTCTCCTGCCATAGCTGTTACAGCTACATTAGACTTGTTTTCCCTTCTCCCCGGGGACAGCGCTCGCCCCCTACGCTGACCGTTCAGCTTTGCAAACTTCTGCAAGTCCCTTTGTGCTGAGGGCCCAATTTCTGTTCCTCTCCCTCTCTTGGTTGCCCGGCTGCTGTCACGCAGTATCCTGCTCCCCACGTATTTTCCAGGGGGGTGTGAGGGGAAGACACTTGAAAGTGGGTTGTCAAACCCAACACAGCATCACTCTTGTCTCTGGTCAAGTCCCTTTTTCTGCATGCCAGCTGCCTCAGCCTCTCCCCAAGAGTTATCACTGCTTCATTTCTCTTTTAATTTGGCTGCAGTTTAGCAACACCCACCCCTAGGTCAGACGTTACAGCGATGGATATCGACGTCCTTAGCAGTGTCCTGACCTCGTCAATTTTGTCATGTCCTTCCTTCGTTACACTTGTCCTAGCTTTTAAAAAGGACCAGCCTCCCACCTATTGGCCTTTTTAATGCATAGAGCTTGGCTCATCAGCTTTTCCTTTACAGGTGGCCAAAAAGACTCCAAGATGCTACAGTAATACAAAAAATAAACAATATCTTTAATGCGGAAAAAAGTTGGTGACTCCTTTTCCTGTCCTGTGGATAAATAGAGGACATCAGTTTCCAGGCAGCCAGACTGGCATGAAATTCGGTTAAGGAAATAAGTCTTTGCAGGCTATTAGAAAATATGGTGAAGCTAATTTTAGGTGCATCTTATCTACCCATTGAGAAACTTCTGTGACTCAGGAACTCACAACCTTGCATCCTGTTTGCATCTTGGTTGCATCCCCTCTGTCCGCCCCAATGCTCCTGTCCTCTTGATCCTCCGATAAGCTGGCGTAACATTTCCAGATGCTTGGGCAGTAAAACTTGCTGTGCACAAACTTTTTTGCTTTATTGTGGTGTTCATAAAACTGGCTTGGAAACTGCTGAAGCAGTAACCCTGTTGGTTTTAGAGGCAGCTGCAAATCAGACCTACTCTCCAGGAGGTTTTTACGTGCCCACATTACACAGGTGTTGCCCTCTGGTCTGTCTTTTACCTAGGCTGGCTGAAGGATGGGATTTAACTGCTGAATGGTAAGTTTATAGTTCTTTGTTGGTGGGTTTTCAGCCCTGTCTAAATGATCTCCAATAGAATCATGTGTTGGTGATGGTGGATATTGGCATTCACACATTTATGCTGCTAGCTTTGCCCATCTGAATCCATTTCTGGGTGGCTGTGGCTGAAATGCCTTACGCCCTGCCCCGTGGGCTGCAGAGTGGGCACAGGGGTTCTCAAACTTCATTGCACCACAGCCTCCCTCTGACAGCAAAGTTACTATGTGATCCGGGGGAGGGAGGAGACCGAGCTCCAGCCCTGCTGCCCCCCGCAACATGTGGGGGAATGGGGGCTGCAGCCTAAGCCACGCTGCCCCAGATGAGGGTGGAGCTCAGGCCTCAGCCCTGGGTTTCAGCAAGTCTAATGCTGGTCCTGACAACCCCATTAAAATGGGGTCATGACCCACTTTGGGGTCCGGACTCAAAGACTGAGTACTGGTGGCTGAGAAGGTTCTCAGTCGAGTGGGAAAGGGGCCATATCACCACTGCTGCCACCAGCATCAGACAGCACCATCCGGTATTCACAACAGAGGCTCAGGAATGCATGGACCCTGTAGATGAAACTCCTCATTGCTAGACTTGGCGCGAGGGCAGGGCAGGGAGGGAGAGCGCAGGCAGGTAAGCAGAGGGCTCCACTGGGTTGCTCCATCTCAGCTCCCCTCCCTCTGGCCCAGGACCCTCCCCAGAGAATACAAACCATAGTGCAACCCTAAATGGAAGGGTCCAAGCCACTGCTTCCCTCATCTCCTCAAGCCGGGAGTTGCCCCTCTACCACGCAGCAGGGTCAGGAGCAGTACCGAGCAGCATGGCATTGTGTATTTCCCCCTGCACTGGCTGTTAACAGGAAGACTCCCCCAATACAAACAAGACTTTAACGCCAGTCGAGATATGGAAACCCAAGCTGGCCCATCTCCAGCCTCTGGCTGCTCAGAGACGAGGCAAGGCCTGTGCTGCCAGTCAAGGGAAGCAGATGTTTTGACTTGGAACTGGATCATATTGGTTCTAGAAGTCACGACTCCGGCCCCCATTGGCCAAGGTGGGACTGGAAGAGGTGTGATCGCCACCCATGTGAATGTATCTGGACTAGCTTTGATCGAGTTAGCTCAGATATAAGAGTGGTGAAGCTGCTGCAGCATGGACTAGCTGCTTGCCTACTTACCTAGGGTCCCAGGCAGGGTAAGTGCTATTCATTGCTATTGACACTCACACTAGCTAGATCAGGTACGTCTACACGTGCTGCAGTCCCTCTCTGACTGAAGTGTAGACAGAACCTTTGACAGACTGGATCTCTGAGCCTATAGTGACCCCAGGGCAGGGCCTCAGGAGCTAGGCAGCCCCCAGTACAGCTTTTCCACACCCTCCTAGAGATGGTGGTCCAAATTCAGCCTTGATATAAGCAGGTGCATCCAAGTAACCCCACTGAAGTTACACCAGGGCCAAATTTGACCTTCTTCTTTTACATTCTGGCAAGACAAAGCCCTGCTGGAAAATGAGCCTTGCACCCTCCTGATATATAACCCTGCTGGGATCCCACTAAATTATTCTTTCAGGGCTCTAGCACAGGCAGTTAATAACCTGGAGTTTGTTGGCACTGTCACAAGGAGCATGACAGATCAATATAAATAACGGACATTTGTGTGCTACGTTCCACACTAGGGATCCCAAAGCTGTTTATAAACAGGTGGCTGGACAGTTGACCCAACAGGATTCATTTGGCCCAACACTGAAATGCAGCCACCTCTGGGGCGAGAGCAGGCAGCTGTTAAAGAACACACAGAGTAACGCTGCCCGGCAGTTTCAGATAAGAAGTGAAGGCACCTCATCCAATTACAGTGAGAGGGTGGATTTTCAATGGGCAGAATGTAGTCTGTAGTTACCCCGAGTTGCCAGGTACTTGGCAATCTCTTGCTAATGTTGCTGCAGCTAGCTCTTGCTGGTTGGGAGGGTGGGGAGGGTTTTTTTCTGGTGAATTTAAAAGTGCTGTTTATCCTGAAATTTCATGTGGCGCTAAGAAATACAGCATGATCCCTCCTTCTGTCTGGCAGAGTGTCAGGGGAAGAGAAGGACTGGAGGGGAAAATACCAGCTAATAGACCAACCACAAGATAAGAGTTACCATCCTGCAGGGAGGGTTGAGGAATGACACTTAACAATTTGTTTGAACTCTTGAGTTATTTCCAGGAAAGCAATTTCTTTGACATTTTCTCTTGGCATTTGAAGGGGAAGAAAAGTAGCTTCCTTCCCAACACACACACACACACACCATTTCCATTCCTCCTTTCCCTGAAGTGATTTACCTCCTTGCTCTGTAAAAGTCATCAGCTGTCTGCAAGCAGTGAACAGTAGGTGCGAGAATTGGGGTGTGGGACAGAGCGCAGGTGTGTATGTGACAGGGAGCATGTGGGAGTGTGCACCTGTTTGAGGGTGAGTAGATGAGTGTGTCACGTGTGTGAATGGCAATGTCTGTGTCTGCGTACACGAGAGGATGTATTTGAATGTGAATACATAAGTGTGGAATGGAAGTTCATGTTCTAGTGTGGGATTGTAAGCACACACGGATGAACACAAAAGAGACCATGCTTGAGTGTGAGTAATGGGCACATGGGAGCATGTATGTGAGCAGGTGAATGCCTATAATAAAGAGCCCATGAAGGGGTGAGTGCTAAAGTGGACAGTTTTCAGTGTACGCTAGTGAGCACATATGCGTGTGAACATATGAGCATGCACATAGGGCACGTGATTTACGAGGAGAGGCTGAGGGAGGTGAACTTGTTTAGTCTGCAGAAGAGAAGAAAGAGGCGGGATTTGATAGCAGCCTTCAACTACCTGAAAGGGGGGTTCCAAAGAGGATGGCACTCAGCTCTTTTCAGTGGTGGCAGATGACAGAACAAGATGCAATGGTATCAAGTTACAGTGGGGAAGGTCTAGGTTGGATATAAGGAAAATCTATTTCACTAGAGGGGTGGTGAAGTACTGGGGGAGGTGGTGGAATATCCATCCTTAGAGGTTTTTAAGGCCCAGTTCACAGCGCCCTGGCTGGGATGATTTAGTTGGTGTTGGTCCTGCTTTGAGTAGAAGGTTGGACTAGATGATCTCCTGAGGTCTCTTACCACCCTGATCTTCTAGGATTCTATGTGTGATTACACGGCCATGGGAGCTTGCACGAATGTCTAGACGTGTGCTACATCTGTGCCTGCACTTGGACATCTGCAGTCTGTTTGGTCCCTGAGCTCCACTGCACAGGAAGTCTGAGAAGTGGGATGCTCCAAAGAGACAGCTCTATACAGCCCGACACGACACACCCGCAGCCTGTTTCACTCCTATGGACATGACACCCACAATGCAACAGTAAAATATCATCTGCAGCATGGCTGGGCTTAAATCTTTACTGAGTGTCCATTTTTCTTTCTTTAACCGCTTACAGAATAAATGGAATTTATAATCAGACACCATAAAATTGCTGATTTATAGCTCATCTTGATGACAATATTTAATAACTCGTGTATATTTTATTGCATCTTTTTAATGCCCTGTTGTGGAATTTTACTTAGGGATTTCGCCCTCTATATCACTCTGTCTCAGCACAGATATGCTGGTTTTCTCTCTGGACTGAGCACTGAGCCAGCCAGTAATCAGGAGCCATTCCAGGTGGGCTACGTAACCCAGGCAGAGCTCTGTTGAGGGCTGCATTCTGAGTCCCTTCCAGGTAGGGTCAGGAAGCCAGCCTGGACTCTCTCCAGGGATGTATTCTGAATCCAGTCCCTCTAGGAGCTGCACCTACAATCCAGTCCAGCTTCTATCAAGGTGTGCAGCCAAATATTGTTGCAGGTGGGCCCAGAAATCAAACCCAGGTTTCTCTGGTCCGGGAACCCTTCCCACAGTGTGGGTTCTTTTCCTGACTCCAAGTGCATTTCCAGCCTGGAGGTGCATCGGTCCCCGCCATGCTACCAGTGCTGCATTAGCTAATCCAGGCTAGCAACGGTCAAGACTATTTCAACATAGGTACCGATTTTGTTCTCTTCATTTTCCCAGGGTGGTGAAATATGTGAGCAGATTAGACGGGTTCTGATATCCAAAAACAGCCTCCTCCCTTCCAGCCAGCTTCTGTAAGCATCTATTTGTGTTACCACTCCCGTAACCTCTCTGAAAACTCAGCGTGGAAGAGGAGCGGGAGGTTGTCTGGGCAAAGGGTGGAGCTGGAAGAGCAAGGATGGACTAAGAGAGCGGAGAGAGTGGCCAGGGATGGACACAGGCTCAAATGAATCCCTGCTGTGAGCATTAGCACTGGCCTCGATGGCTTCTGGGCCAAGATGAGCAGTGAGGTCAATGGTGATGTGGGTGGCACATGGGGTAGAATTGGTTAAAGAGGCATTCACTTGTTCTGATTTGCAGCTCGGGTGTGGGAAGTGGGAGCAACGTACACGCAGAGGAATTGCAACAGGGTGGGACGGAGCAGGGAAATCAACTCCCCAGGAGAGTGTAACGTGAGGTGTGTGGGTTTGTTTTACTTAATTCCTGTCTGCTCCCACCCTCTCTGCAATCACTCTCCTCTCACACCAGAGTAAGCTACACTGCCATAAGTGGTGTTACCCCTGGTATAACTCAGAGAAGGCTCAGGCCTGCAGCATGTAAGTTATACTCGTTTTGCACATGTAGCCCACTGGTGCACATTCCAGGTCCCCTCCTGGGCCCGATTCGCAGAAGATCTGAGTCTGTTGTAGCCCCAGTTACAAAGCCCCTTGGCTCTTTCTCTCGCGCTCTAGCAGCTCTGGAAATCCCCAGTTCAATCCCAGGGTGTTGGCCAAGGTGACAGCGGTCACACACACTCCTCTTGTGCCGGTGCACGTTACAGCCTGGTAGCACTTTCGCTTATCTCCCGCTGCTGTTGAACATGACCCAAGGGGTGGATTTTTCTCTCTTTTAAAAACAAACTGCTGGCAAATGACACCTTGGCCCTGACACACGGCGCATCCTGCCCCGACTGTTCGAGCACAGCCCTGACACCCGGTGATCTCAGTGAGGAGCAGCACTACACAAAGAGCCTACTGTTGCGGTGGGGATCCTTGGGCCATGTTGGTCACCTGTGCACTGGAAGTGCCTGGCACTCCGGTCCTTGGGGAGAACAGGTTCTGCTGGATGGAGGGGAGCAACTGAGCTTGGTGAGTATTGGAGCGGAGAGGAGAGCGTGTTGGAGAGACGGGAGGGGGTCGAGGAGAGCTGACAGGTCTTGTTTGCATGTCGAGTTCAGCGTCTCTAGGAGCTTGTTCGAAGGGTCTCTGTGACACTTGCTTTACTGACAGGTGCTGCCCATCCATCCATCCCACCTCCCCTTCCCCTCTCTGCTCTTGGCAGGAGACGGGACAACGAAGCAGTCAGGTGGAGAGGAGTGAACAGGCCGAGAGAGCTCGCTGGAGCTCAGGTCAATAAAAAAGACATTGCTGCTTCCTCACACGGAGACTGTGAGAAATCAGCGATCTGAGAGGGTTTGGCTATTAGGCAGAACCAGACCCTGTCACCTGGCTTGAGTTCCCAAGGCTTTCTCTTCTAACATGTCCATATAGAGCAGCACTACGCCGGGGGAGCTCCCTGCTTTGCAAAGTAGAGGTGACCAGGGCACGATCGCTCAAGAAGATGCAGCATGGAGTACCCTCTGCGGCAGTGCGGGTGTGCCAAGGGCCAGCCCTTGGTGCCACCTATACAAGGCCCCATCACAGTCTGGGACAGTATTGTTATTCCACTGCGGACATATCTGCGGTCTTCGTGTGGCTCACCAGGGGCCACTGGGAAATACTAGCACAAATCCTCGGGCAGGGAAGTTTTGCACTGCTCTTTCGATGGGCAAACCTCCAACTCTTCAGTTCAGGGGAACATCCCAAAAGATTGAGGGCTTGAGAGTTGGTGGGAGTAAATCGACGGGGTTCTGTGGAGTTAGACTGATTGATCCCAAATGAAGACTCCGAATTTTTATCCAAACTCTGCATGCTGGTCTCTTGGGGAAAAACTTTGCAGGCTGTGTGTGTGTGTGAGAGAGAGAGAGAGAGAGAGAGAGACCCAGGTTACTTGCCCTTTTATCAGATGCCATGTTTCTTTTTGAAACTAGCAGAAAACTCTCTCCTTACTCAAAGTGTTTTGATTAACATGTGTCAGGGCCCAAAATGTTTTGTGCAGCACTCCCCTGGTTTTGTTTACATGTTTGAGTTTGGAATTTAACCAGGTGGCTCAGTTTCCCTTGGGAAAGCTCCCTTGGATCTGCTAATAGAGGCGGGAAATGACATCCTCTAGATAGTCTAGCATTTCTGCTTCCAGCCTGCTGAGAAAGAATCACCTGCAAATAAAAATAACTTCAATTAAAAAAAAACCCAGAAATGTGCAAGATTCAACTAGACTTTTGGGTGAAGGATCCAGATGATACTTGTTCAGATAGGTTCATCATTCCCAAATCAGACACACCTCTCAGTAACTGAATAGCAGAGATCCTGAATTTAAAATGGTTGTTGGGGTTTGCTTTCAGTCTGTAGCTGAAAAAAAATTGTTTCCAGCTTTCCCCTGTATGAGAGTAGTGGGTGTGAATTTCTTTAATATCCCTTTGCCTTGGTGGGGATCTAACCGGAGCCTCAATTGTTGCCTTTGGAGTGAGCGATTCTGAGCAGAAAACGTGGGAGTATATGTTGCCTGGTTGGACTCATTCCTGATAGTTCTGAAAGCAGCCAGTGTGGAATTCATGGGTATGCTCACTGTGAGACTATACTGTCTGGGTCTAACGTTAAATTATAGTCTACAGGCGAGTCCTCTGAGGTTGGGCCAAGGGGAGTATGATCTCAGCCTATGAATACCTTCAAGGCAACAATATAAATGAAGGAAGGGAATTATTCAGAGTCTCAGAAGGTGGTAGGACAAGGAGTGATGGCCTGGAGCTAAGGAAAGAAAAGTTTTTGGCCTACTACTAGCAAAAAGTTTTCAACAGTGCGAGCAAGTGAGCAGTGGAATAGATTCCCAGAGGGGGAGTGGAGGCACCGTCATGGCAGAGATTCAGGAATGAGCTAGACAAGATATTAATGGAAAATATGATGGGAGGAATCTTTGCAAACTTCAAGAGGGCAACCTGCTGACCTGAGACCTCTCTCTTCTGAGGATGCGCTCAATAGATTCCACGGTAAATTCCACTTCTGCAATTTCACTGCAGATACTCTGCATTTTTGCTATAGTGTATGTTTGCACTAGATTGTAAACCTGAGTTGGTGGGGCCTATGCAATTTCATGATGTGAGGTGGGACCTAGCTCATGATTTTTTTTGAATGATTGGGACTGGAAACACACAGATCCTGACATGAAAGTTATTTTATTGGCTTCTGTAGCAATGGTGCAGAAGGCGGGCAGGGGCTTGGTGGAACAGGAGAGTTCTGTCGCAGTGCATACTGGAAACGGATCTGCAAAAATGGCTCCTTCTGTGGGATGATCTGTGACTGGGGAGAAAGGAAAGCTAACTTTCCAGAAAGATCTGTGCCCTCTTGTATGCAGGGTTGTTGTCAGTAAGAGAGGCTTATGTTTTAAAGAAAACATAATAAGAAAGGCTTATGTTTTAAAGAAAAGAGCCTTGGGAGCCCTTTCCTTCCTGACTGTGGGCTAGCATAGGCTAGATCTGCAGCATCCTTGCAAGGCCATTGCGGAGCTTAGAGTCCGAGACATGTTCTGGGAGTGCGCAAGCCCCTCGTTGCTAATGGTGAGAGGAGAGGCAGTGAGGCCTACAGATGTAGGCAGCACAGAGGATGCATTGAATGGGGCCTACCTCACAGAATCTCCAAATCACCCCTTTGGGGCAGGAACATATGTGTGCTTCTGTCTCCTCTTGAGTATTAATTCATGCTCGACTCAGGCCTAAGCGTTTAGTTTTTAAACAAAAATCAGGAGGGGGCAGGGAGAAGGATATTTGAAGGTGCAGTCTTGTTCCGCCTAGATTGAATTACAAACGGTTTGTCCCGAGGGTCTGCTAGCGACAGCGAATAATGCCTCTGCCGTTAACTAGGCGCAACGCTGCAGGTGGGGTGTGTGGGAGGCCGAATGAGCGGGCACCTCCTTAGAGAGCAGCTGTTTCCGATGACCCTCCGGGTGCACTCCCTCCCTCGAGAGCATCCATGTACCATTATAACGAGCGGTGTATAAATGCCAAAGGAATCCATGGCCCTTTCCAGAGGCTGTTACAGTAAATTGCTAGCAGACTACAGTGCGGCAAAGGATCTGTCTGTATCAGCTGCCTTTTGAGAAGCTGATGTGAAGGGCACCCTTGTGAATGTATCTGGAGGAGTCTCTCTCTTCTTCTCAAAGTGCACAGTGCTCCATGCAAGCTCCCAGTACTCTGGTAAACTGTAGCACGCTAGAGAGGAGCCTGTGCTACCTTCCCCTTTCAGGGGGGATGATGTGCCCTTCCTCCCTCCCTCCCACCCACCACAGTGTGGTAAACTTATTTCCTTTCCATGTGCTCACTGAAGTCAGTGGGGCTCTTGGAGTGAGTCAGGGCTGCAGAATCCTGCATCAGGAGTGTTAGCGGAAGCATGAAAAGACAGAATCATGGCAGAGAGAGATGGAGAAAAGCCCACAGGGAATTCCCCCCTTGGAATAACTTCCTGATGGAAAATGCCCTTTTTGCAAAATTGAAATTTTCCACAAGAAAATTACGGTGTTGCCAAAAAAAATAAATTTGGAAAAATCAAAGAAGATGGGCCACAAGCTGCCTGCTTGGGTGCTGATTGTCAGTTTCACTTTGTCCCTGCAGGCAGACAAGGAAATTGAGAAGAGCCTTCCAGCCACGCAGGCTGCAAGCTGAAAAATTATATTTGGAATCTTTCGGCAAATCTCTTCCCACAAAAAATAAAATAAAATAAAATAAAAGTGTGTTTTACTTTTCATCCTGATTCAGGATGGAAACAACTGCAAAAACTTGAATTTTGCCATGGAAAGAGATTACTGTTTTCCAGTCAGGTCTACACATTAGGGTCCACCTCGTTCAGCCAGTGGCATGAATGTTCTCCCTTCAGTGTAGGTTCCCCCTGAAACCTGCTTGCGACCCCACAGGGGGCCTTGGACCCTTGGTTCAGAACCATTTCTCTATGTTACAGAATTAAGGTTACCTACATGACAGCAATTACCCCTCTGCTCACTTCATGTGTGTGTGTTTAGAATTCAAGTGCATTAGCGATATTGTAATTAATCACCGAGTCAGGAATTTAAGGCCACAAGGGATCACCAGAGGGTCTAGTCTGACCTCCTGTATATCACAGCCCATCACTACCACCCAGCACCTGAACACTACCCCCAACAACCAAAGTTAGATCAAAATATAGAACAGTGGGCAGAATAACCAAACAAGAAGACAAAGAGACTCTGAGTTACTCTGGATAGCTGCAAAAGACTTTTGGGAAACTGTCAGACCACTACATCTCTGCTCCCTTGTGAAACTATAGCCTGTGATTATAGACTGTACATATTTTTTTACCCACTTTAACCTTTAATAACTTATTCCCTTTTCTTAGCTAATAAACCTTTAGTTTACTATGTAACTGGCTACCAGCATTGTCTTCAGTGTGCGATCTGGGCTGCAAATCGACCTGAGTGAGTGACTGGTCTTTTGAGACTGGGCATAATCTGAATATTCGGTGATTTTGGGGGTAAGTGACCATCTGTCACATAGGCCAGCTTGCCTGAGTGGCAATATAGACTTGGGTGCCTAAGGGGACTGTCTGTAACTGTTATAAGACTCTTATAGGGCTTTGGCAATTCGCATTTGGTACAGGGTTGGTGAAATCGAATTATCAAACATATTGCTGGTTCGAGGTGTCTGCGCTGAGATAGACTCTCATGACCGTGAGCCGTTCCAGATGGCATGACAGTTGGATTCTTTAATGCTCTTGGATGGAGATTATCTGGGCCCCCTGATTTGGTCCCATTAAGCTGTTTGAGTTTGGCTTCGACCTCAGGTGTGATAATTTCTACGACCGTATTCTTGCTTCTATTAGCCACCCAACTCTGCCTCCAAAACCCTCATTAACCTTATTAAGAACTGAGACAAAGTGTTCATGTTGGTGTTGGGCCATGTCTAGATCGTCTTTAATCTCTACCCCATCCTGAGTGCTTCGCAGTCCCACTTCTTTTTTCCTTGTTTTCTTTTTATTTATATGGCTAAAGAACCTTTTCCTACTGGTTTTAATTTCCTTTGCAAAGTCCAACTCTGCCTGGCTTTTGGTAGTTCTTACTGAATCCTTACACTCTGCCCTCCAAGAGGTAGCTTTCCTCGCTGATCCATCCCTTCTTCTATTCCTTGTAGGATTTCTCCTAATAACCTGTTTCAGAGGCTTGTTCATCCAGTTGGATCTGCAGACTTTCCCTATGAATCTCACCCTCCTGCCCCTTCCTTGCTTGAGATGCAGGCTTCACAGAGCTTCTGCAACTTTGATTTAAAGCAACTTCCAAGCCTCCTCCACATTCAGACCATTAAGTACTTCAGTCCAGCCCACTTCCCTGACTAATTCCCTGATTTTTTTTTTCAAGTTTGCCTTTCAGGTACCCTCGTTGCAGCCCTATTATTATTTATCCTTCTATTTAGTTTAAACTGAATTAACTCACAATACCTTCAAATCCCTGTCTGAATTCCATAATTGTCTCCAGCTGCATTTCTAATCCTTGGATCTTTTCTGCCACGAGCCCTATCAGGCAATATTTCATGTGTAAGTAGCTTCCATCAGATACTCACTCAAGGATGAAATACATCCCGCAGCTTCTGCTTCTGACCATCTTCTTTGTCTCCTCTCCTCCTGGGGCTACTGCTGCCTCAGTAGTCATTGCTGTTTTCTCTTCCTAGCCTCTACTCCTGAAGAAAAAGAGAACACAAATCCCCCTAAAGTCTTACCTACAAACTCACACAGAAACACCCTTGTTCGCTGCTCTGTTTGCTAGCGGTTTGCATTTAAACCTTGCCAGACTAGATCAGCACTGCCCGTTCCTCACAGTCATGGAGTTAACCTTCTAGGTATGTGAATGCAGTAGAAATTACAGGTATCAGAATCATAACTACCATGTAATCACACTGTAATTGCTGTGAACTGTAGTGGTTGTATTGTAAAGTGTAACCAAATTAAGGTTTTCTTTAAAATCTTGCTTGGAACGATCAGAAAAGATCAAGCCAGAGGAACGGATCCTCTGATGTCGTTGGGCACAGACTCCATTAAAGCTACACCCGTTTTCCTCAGCTGCGGTCTGGCCCTGTGACTTGGTCAAGGCGTGAGCAGCTCCGCCCCGCGCCCTTGTGGGTCTGCCAGTGTGCTCCGTGTCCCTGCCCCCTCAGGTTCTTTCAGTTACTGGACTTCAGTTGGTTCAAACCTTCCACCCTCCCCATTTGCGAGGTCTGGTTTATTCACTCATTCTGAAGAGGGTAACTCACTTATTTAGTGGCTAATGTTCACCCCCACTCTTGGCCATGGGCAGGTTCCTCCCCCGTTCAGGGTGCCCCAGCCCTTCTCCTGAAGCTGGGCTGTACTTTGGACAATCCCCTTAGCTCTCCTCCTTGGGGCTGGAGTGGTACTTTAGGACATTTGTAGAGCTGCAGGCAGCTTCTCCTCAGCTGACCCTTTTCTCGATCAGTCCTTCGATCCTCCCGTTGGTGGGGACCAGCAGGCAGACCTGCCCCTGCCGCTGTCCTCTCCCTACGAAGTCAGGGCCCGACAGGAGCCTTCTCAATCCCTGAAGTGTCTGCAGATATCTGCCCTGCTATGAGAGAGGAGGCAGTATTTATGCTGGTCCTTTTCTCCCAGCTCATCCCCCGTTGGTTGTGTGCCAGGGGAGCCTTGCTTCACTTCTCTACAAGAGTCCTGATGCTAGGTTCTTAAAGATACAGTGATATGATTTCCTCCCACTCACCGGTGGTTGCTGGGACTTCTTCCTCTCTCCCCACCTCCGCCCTTTGGTCCTTATATTGACCCTTTCAAGCCCTAAAAGGACCATGCTATGTGGCAGGGTAGGCCGACCACTAGGCACTACTGCTTTTAAGGGGAAGACTATGCCATCACAGACTTCTGTTATATATATTCAGTTATATCAGGTGTGGATCTAGCCCATTAATTTCAGTGGCGCTACACCCAGTTACACCAGGTGGGGATCTGGCCTAGTGAGATCCATTAATCTAATTTCAACGTACTTGGAAGCGGGGAATAGGACAGCGTGTTCTGTTCAGCAGCTGGAGTCACATTGCCATGGAGATTGGAAAGGCAAGGTCCTTGAGTCCCTGACGAGACAAGTCTGGAGGCGGCCTCCAGCCCATGTGCCTAGAACTTATTCTTGTGCTGAGGCAAACGTACCGAGGGGGGTGTGTTAATATTTTACTTGCATACGAAAGAAAGTTCAGTCATAGGCCCTGGAAATGGAGAAGCCCTGATAGGCCACTGCGGGAGGAATGACCACAAGGAATTGAGGTCTGAGTGTGTACCCCACTCTCGGGGGGGGGGGGGGGGTGTTACAGGTCTCCCCAACTTGTCCTCAACCCACAGAAGATATGAGTCTGTTTCAGCCGCAGCCAGGGATGGTGGGCTCTTTAGCTCAAGCTATCAACGCGCATGCCCCGGTGTGTCAATCAAGATACCAAATACCACAGAAGTGTGGGGGAGGTCATCTAGGATTTGAGCTAGTGTGGGCTCAGACACTTGAGATAAGCTTCCTTCATCAGAAGCCTGGAAACCAGGAACTCCTGAGATCTACTCTGCCTGTGCCTTTGGGCAAATCACTCAAGGGCTACGCGTGATCTAGTAGCATTGACCAACGTCTACTGGCTAGCATGTATATCATATTTATAAGATGAATCATCTGCACCATATGTTTATGTGTATCTTAGTATGCATTAAGCACAAATAGCATTACACACAAATATTATAGCTGAGATAAAGCCTAAATGAGCCTATACCTTTACTATAATCCTGTTCTTTTATGCGAAGTATCCCATAACGCCTTGCATTAAGTGAAGTAAACTTCAGCTTAAATCGGCAGGAAAGCTGTCAGATTCAGAATATATGAGTATTTTACCATAGCAACAGGTAGGGAGTTATTCTCACAGGCCAATACTGGACTGTCCCAAAGAAAGAGGACAAGAGAGATGATTAATCTGTCCTGGTACATACCTAGAAGGTACCTTCCTGGACCAGTACCTGGAATTCTCGTATCCAAAACCTCAATAAGGAAAGGAAAAGAACAACAAGTTAAGGAACTGGGCCGAACTGATGGGGTGAACGTTAGTGACCCATAAAGAAATATGAATTGTAAAATCATCCTATAAATATTACCAGCTGCAATGTGTAACTTGGGGAGCACTCCTTCTGTGTAAGGCAAATGTAACAATGCTGCACGAGACAGCTTCCCGGAGCCAAGTATCATATAGAACTCTTGTCCTGTGCACTCTTGTTATTGGCTCATAGCCTTAAACCTGACTGACATTGGTTATTTGGTCTCCTGAGTAAATTTTATAATGACCCAAAGAGTGGTCAAGCCATTGACTACAGAGTTTATGAACATTGGATGGAGTGCTGGGCTAGGAACCAGAAGGCCTGGATTCTGTTCCTGGTTCTGCCACTGCCCTGCTCTGTAACCTTAAGCAAATGATTTCACTTCCCTGCCCCTTAATTTCTCTATCATTCATGTTTTCTTCCTTTTGTGAAGCACTTTGAGATCTACAGCTGAAGCATGTCATAAAGCAGCCAGTGCCTCTTCTTCTTAACCTCTCTGTGATGATTTCTGCATCATTGAAATGGGAGTGAGGAAACGTACCTGCCTCACTGGAGTATGGGACAGATTCTCTGGGTCAGATCTCTGTGACACTTAGGGGAAACGATGTGCTATGCGACTGCTGGCTGATATTGTTCGTTAGGAATCTGCTTTCCTTAGTTCTGGGTCTGTCCTCTTCCTCCCCCCCGCCTCAAAAACAGAACATAGTCCCTCAGCCATTTCTTGTGCCAGGCACTGTTCCTGCCACACGGATGCATGCAGCCAGCTGGACTTGTGGAATCCAGTAAGGGACACTGGACCAGATCCTCCCTCTTGTCACTCTGCTGACTCCAATTAAGCTACACTGGGGAGAAATCTGGCCAGCTCCGTTTGCTAGATGTGCATCGATGCCAGTCGAAAGGGCTTATTAGAACTGGCAAGCGGGATGTCGACAAGCCAGTTCAGCCAGTGACTGATGACTCTCTGACTGCCTCCTTCCTCAGAGGTGCCTGAAACTTGCAGAAAAACTGACTTTGGGGTGGGGAAAAAATGGAAGGTGGAAATCAAAAAGCCTATTCAATATAAGGGCACAAGGAGAGTCCTTTTCCATCCTCTGCCTCATGTCCCCACTGTGAGGCTGCCTGGAGATACAGAAGCAATATAGGATTACTCATCTGTGGGATGGTGGCCCCTTAAATAAACTGGGCCTGATCCAAAGTGGAAAAACTCCCTTTGGGTCAGGCTCATTGGGTCCACCCACTCCACTGCAAACAGCACCAGCAATATGAGCAACAGCTCAGGTCTGGAATCCTGTTTCCACATGGAGTCAGTGGCAGATGTGCCCCTTGAGTTCACCACGGACAGACACAGGCCTGGGAGTTCAGCTTTTCTCTTTAATGGGGGGCTAGTTTTTTGAGCCTGGGATTTGAGGGGCCTGGGTTTGATTCCCTGCTCTGTCACCGACCTCTTGTGAGACCATCAATGAGTAACTTAGTCTCTGTGCCTCAGTTTCCCGCCTGTGCAATGGGCATAAGAGCTCTGCCCCGCTGCCCGGTGGGTTTAATACATTAACATGGTGAGGTGCTCAGATACTGTGGTGACAAGGGCCAGATAAGTAGATGGCCCCAAACTGAGAGCAGCTTTCAAACACCACAGGAAATAGGAAAACGGGAGCATGGATTCAGTGGAGGATGGTTCGTAAATCCTGCGGCTAGGGGATAAAAGCAGAGGCAGACATCTGGTAGATAAATGGTCTCAGACTGACTGGAATTTCCCCCTGTTCCCTGTCCCTCCACTGAAACACAGCCCGCTCTCCAGCGAACCATCATGGCTGTTTGACGAGTTCTGGCAACACTCTGTGACAGTTAAGGCTGAGACAGGAAGCACACAGTAAGGGGGGCACCGGGGCTCATACCCCGACACTTTAGAAGGCTGCCCTCAGATCTGCATCGTCTCATTGTTTCCTTGGGCTCTTCCTCCCTGATTGTTTTAGGGTTTCCACCTCCTTCCCCCACCCATCTTTGACTTCCACTGGGGAAGGACCAGGAATCTGCTGCCCGGCTGGAGCAGCAAAGCCCTCCCAGCTCCTTCGTCTGACCCTGGGTATCTTCTCCCTGCCGGAACAGCCTCCATCCTATAGCAAGTGCTGCCCACAGCTAACCATGAATCTTCTGACTCAGCCGCAGGCCAGAGCCTGTCGACTGGATGCTGGGGCTAGCACCCAGTTTGAAGTACTAGTGCAATGGAGCCCTGGCCACTAGGTGCTACCGTAATACAACTAACGAACAGCTCTGATAATAACGACAGCAGGAGTCCACATCCTCTGTTTCCAATCGCATCCCGAAGAATGGCCTGGAGGCGGCAGCTTCTCAAGGAGATAATTCCATCGCCACATTGAAAGTGGAGTAAAAAATTCCATGCTGGCAGATCTGGGGCAGAATTTAACGACTTTTTTTTTTCTCCCTCTGAAGTGAGACACATCCAAGTCGGCTGCCTTTGCTTTTATTCCCCTAACCGCAGGCATTCACAAACCATCCTCCGCTGCACCCATATGCCCGTTTTCAGATTTTCTGTGGTGTTTGAAAGTCCCTCTCACAATCACTCCCTCAGGGGCATTTTATATATATATATATATAATTAAGTTTAAATGCTACAAAGTTTGCTCTCTCTTTCCCCACCCCCGGCCTTTCATCAATCTACCCTACCTTGAGAGAAGAGAGAGAGAAAAGAAGTGTGGACTCTCTCCATTGAAAATTTTCAAATCCCGTTTCTCTTTCTCTGTGCATCCGCCCTCTCAAGCTACTAAGAACAGGATAGTGACTGTGATCTCATAAAACCAGATCCCAAATAGTGCTGCTCAGGAAACTTTTTTTGGTTTCTACAAAAAATGTTGATGAAACATCATTAACATTTTTTCACAAGTTCTCATAATTTCATCCAAAAACTCAAACCCACAAAAAAAAAATGGCCAAATCCAATACAGTGCTAAACTGCTATGGTTATAGTGATAAGAACAGCCATACTAGGTCAGACCAAAGATCCATCCAGCCCAGTATCCTGTCTACCAACAGTGGCCAATGCCAGGTACCCTGGAGTGAGTGAACCTAACAGGTAATGATCAAGTGATCTCTCTCCTGCCATCCATCACCACTCTCTGAAAACAGAGGCCAGGGACACCATTCCTTACCCAGCCTGGCTAATAGCCATTAATGGACTTAACCTCCAGGAATTTATCCAGTTCTCTTTTAAACCCTGTTATAGTCCTGGCCTTCACAGCCTCCTAAGGCAAGGAGTTCCACAGGTTGACTGTGCGCTGGGTGAAGAACTTCCTTTGATTTGTTTTAAACCTGCTGCCCATTCATTTCAATGGGTGTGTAAAACATGATGTGTAAAATCAGCCAGTGGGCATTGGGGAAAAAACCCTCTTTGTGAGATCTGAGTATCTGCACCCAAAGGTAGCCCCAGCTGGGTCACAGCTACCTGTTTCCCCACCTTTGGAGCGGCTTGTCTCTGCTTCTCCTGGCTCATCCCTTGTCTTCCCTGTATTCTCAGGATGGTCACAGGTCTCCGGATTACTTCCAGGTCTCTTGAAACATCACTAGAGTTCACGGGAAATTTTCCTCCCTAGCAGTTTGGAAAATGAACTTTCACTGAAATCTGAAGGTTTCACAGGAATGTGTTTCAATGATGTTTTAACTGCAAAAATGTCAAACCAGCTGATGGTTTCTTGTTTTGTTTTTCTGTTTAAATAGATGGATGCATTCAAAATGTTTTGACTTTCCTGCACTGTGTATAGACTTTTCTATTACATTAAAATATTAATGGAACTATATCTGATATTTAATATGATATGTGTCTTATTTGTTAATGTATAATATAATGTTTTGGCATTACCTGATGTTCTGAAGTTTTGAAATCCTCGAGTTTTCAGAATTTCCATTGCGTGAGCAATTTTGACTTTTTGTTCTCATTTGCATGGAATTAAAACCAATTTTGAAATGTCACCAGTTCCTACAGACTAGAAATCCCATTTGCCGTCTGCTTCCTATCAGCACATGACAACATTACATCATGTCAGTTGGGCACTAGCATGACCCTTTGGGCACACTCAAAAGTGGCAATGCTAGTGCTGCCAGCCCCTTGACTCCTAATCCAAGGGGTGCCCATCTGCCCCTCCCTCCCCCCCACACACTCGGTTTCTATCTCATACGCACATGCACTATCTAGAAAGCTTCCTTTCGCTAATGGGTTCCAGACCATCCCTACCTATAAGTTTCATCTCACTCTGTGTAGCTTTGAGGCACCTGTTGTGGTCCATGCATTTACCGTGCAGACCTGGCGGGGAAATGGCTAGGCCCATGTCGCCCAACAGCGCTGGACTTCAGAGTCCCAGCCTCCGAGTGACTTTGCCCGGTGGACAGTCATGGTCAGCCAGCTCGGTTTCCTGAAATTTCGTTCCTGTCTTGGTGCTGCCGGTAAGGAACGTCTGGGACTGACTCACGGCCACCAGCTTACAAGTAACCTAATGTAGCATGATCTGGGAGGACTGTTGAGGGAGAGGCAATACACATGAAATAAAGGGGAGGGAAAGGGAGGGAGGAGAAAGTTGTAGCATGAGAAATTGTCTCCGAAGCCATTAGTAATTATCTCTGCAGGACCCCTTCTCTCTCACTCGATCTCACTCACAGATACTCTCTTCCTGTCATGCACATGCTTGCTTGCTCTCACGCTCTGTGTCTCATTCACACTTAGCTCTCCCTACATCAAGGTGAAGGGGATGTATGAAATGAGAGAAAGAAGGAAGATCCTGGCTTTGCCCTCTCTCCCTACCCCCACTCCACCCGCCACGTCTTCCCAATGCATGCTGGCCAGCTACATGGAGAGATGTAGCAGCAAGTGCACATCTGTCTCTGCAAACACGGGCAACTCCTCCCAGAACCCGCACTGGGAAATAGCAACTCTGCTCAGTCCCTGGGCTGGGCTGAGCTGGGCTGGACCTAAATGTTACAACTGACTTTCCACCCTCCAATGCAGCATGAGCTGATTGGCTTAGAGTACCAGATTTCCTTAGCTGGCATACTATATAAGTTCCCATTGGGGTTAAGCTGCCATTCTCCCTAAAATAAAGAGCAAATCAATCTGGTACTAATCAAAGATGATTGGCAATTGCTAATAGGAGCTCAATTTTACAGCCTCTCCTTAGAAAGCCAAGATGAGTATACTGTAGACTTTCTTGGATCAGGGATTGTAAACGCCTCTGAGTGCTCGTGAGAGCTGCAGGCTCTAACCCCCTTCCCTTCTTTGCCTCTGCCTTATTGCTTGCATGCATCCTGAAAAGGAGCCTCGTAATGTTAATTAGCTGGATTAATTAATAGGCTTTTTTCTAAATCATTGTGCTTTCTGTGGTAGCAAATCCTGGCTCGATCAAGCATGGAGGCTCAGCAGCGCAATTGTGAGTGCATTCAAATGGGTGCAGAGGGGCAGGCTATGGGGTGTGCATGGAAGCAGATGTCAGAGTGTGTGAAGTGGCTGCACACTACTTCCATGGCATTATACATGCAATCTGAGCTGTCTTATTGCGCTGCTGAGAGCAGGTTGGCTGTTGCAGGAAGAATTGTGACTTTTGCTAAGTGTGTGTGCGTAAACAGGGTTTGTGGTCTAGAAGGTGATCCCAGCATGCGAAACCCCAGCTCTATAAAGTTTTCTGCTCATGAATACATCATCACCAACAAAGATGCTTCTCTAGTCTGTATTCTGCAGCCAGAAACCCTCCAGCTCTTCATTTTGCTGGTGCAGGGGGATGAATGATGTATGAAATCCAAACCAGCTTGATTCATATGAGCTATGCGAACCTTTCCGAAGAAGCTGTTGAGAAAATAATAAACCTCCTTGCCTGACTGCCTAGAGAGGGTGGTAGGGGCACTGAGACTGGTTCGACAGCCTTTGGTGCAGGTCCAAGAGTAGAGGAGATATCAGGGAAGAGCGATTGCCATCCATGGGCTGGTTGTGCAAACAGTGCAGAATAATTGCTACAGCATCTGAGGCTTTACGTGAGAATGCGGCCCCATTGTGCTAGGCACTGTACAGATCGACTGAAAGGGACAGTCCCATCTGCAAAGACCTTAAAATGCATATGGATGGGACAGACAAAGGGCGCGAGGTGAAATGGGGGTGAAGAGGGGAAGTGAGTAGCCGAAGGTGACGCAGCAAGTAAGTGACAGAATCAGGGCTGGAATCTAGTTCATCTTAGTTCCAGATTATCCACTAGACAGCACACTGGGCACCTTGTCAATCTTAGTGCCACGTCTTGAAGAACTTTCTCACTCCTTGCTGCAGCTGGCCCCACATTGACTCCAAGAGAAGTTTTGCCTTTGTACGTATTTCAGGGGATGGCCCATAGAAATCAGAGGTGCCAACACTCTATTGGATGACCTACTCCGTCTCTCCCAGCCAATGCAGTGCCATGTCCCGTGCTTTGTCCATTCTGGTTTTCATCTTTTTAAGCTGCAGCGCATCCTCTGATTTGTGCAAAATGCCTGTTTTAAGGATGGAAGATCTTGCCCGCTGGAGCAAACAATTGACAAAAGAAGACGCATATCTGCAGGGCCAGTTGCTTTGTATGTGTCTCATTTCTGCAGCCCTTTGTGTTTGCATGGCAACCTGTCTCCCACATCGTTACGCGCACCTCTGCCTTCTGCTTTGGCTTGGAAGTCCTGATCCTGTGTCGCTGGCATTGTTCACAAATTCAGGCTCACTGCTTTGCTTCCTTGCAAGACACCCTCCCTCCCCGGGCCTCCAGGGTGCTATGCCACTAGAGCAGCCCCTCACGTAGCATTGCGTGCCTCCAGCCCTAGGCAGCAGCCAGTGTGTGCAGACACCACTGCAGAAAGGAACGTTAATGGAGGGGAAAAGTTAACCACTTTTATTGAACTGCAAAAAAGGTTGTTTTTATATTGCTTTATTGGAATATAAAGACAGCTTTTATAACCCTTTAAAGAGGCATAAAAGCGGCTTGGAGACTGGAAAGCTCTCTCCATTTTAAGACAGACAAAGAGGGAAAGAGAGCAGGCATCAGCCATGCACTGAGGTTAGAACTAACCAGGTTCAGTGCAGGGTTAATTCCTGGAAGAGGTTTTGGAATGTTTGCACTAGCAATGGGCCTGAGTCCAAAGCAACGGATAGACACTCCTAGACTTTGGAGCCATGTCTCAGTTAAGCAGATTAGACCCATCTCTAGGCTTTGAGGTGTGTTTCCTTTCTGGGTAACTGCTGAGCTAGTTCCTCAGATCTTTAGGGGGTGGAGTAAGCGTGGTGCATAACAATCTAACCTGTTTTATTTCATTCTCTCTCTTGTCCTCTTTGAATAAATGCCCCTCTGGCTTTGATCTTACTGGAACAAGGAAGTGTGTCTGTAAATGACTTAGGCTACATATCCCCTGGGAGTGAGGGAAGTGGTTCCCAGCTCCCTTAGACACACTCAAGCTGGAGTGGTAAACATAGTAATGTAGTTGGGGCAGCACGGGCAGCAGCAAATGGAGGCCCAACTAGCCACCTGACTACGTACCCTTGGAGTCCAGGTGGACTTGTGTTCGGAGCGGCTAGCCCATGCCACCACTCACTGCTGCCCATGCTACCATGACAACACTGCTATTTTTAGCACGATAGCAGCTGGACGAGCGCTAGCGTGAGTATGTCTGGGCTAGCTGGAAGTCACATGCCCAGCGCCAAGTGTAGATATTGCCTCGGTGTCTTGCCTCGGTGCCTTGTTGCCTTTGAGTCTTTGGTGAAAGGCTGAGTTAATTCTTATCCAGGCAGAGCTATTCACACTCAGTGCAGAGTCACTGTCACATCAGACTCAGTGGTTAATGGGGAGGCCAGTGCCCAGCCCTAGGGAGGGGGAAAATGCATTGGGGGTGGGGGGTGGTATACATGGAATGATGGAAACCTGCACAAGTTCCTAGATGAGGTGCGCTTGGAAAAGTACCACAAAGTGTGGATGTTTCTGTTCTTGGGGTCAAATGAGGCCCCTCTCTCTGTGCATCTCCCATCGACATGAATGGAGCTGAATCTATAAATGATAGGGGAATAAAGAAAGCTGAGGGGTGTTTGGATGGTGGGCTTGCTTCAATTTGCTGTGGAGACAGAGTCAGGACCCCAAGGACTCCATCCTGCAAACTGCTCCATATGGGCATTCTCCTACTGAAACCACTGGCATCTACCTGTGGGCACAGGGATCTGTCCCCAGCTGGCAGCCTGCACAATCCAACCTCTGAGCACGGCTCATAATCTGCACTGCATCCACATTCAGATGTGGGCCGTCGGTGATAGCCAGTCTCAAGTCACAAAGTCTGTAGAGTTATTCTACACGGGGCTCCAGTTTCCATCACCCCTCAGCCTCCTTTTATTTGCTTTTCCCACTAAATATTCATCAGTAACATTTAAGACAAAGGAAAGAGATAATTACAAGGGGAGAGTTTTTTCGAGATATTAAAGGTTAACAGAATTCTTGGCATTTGTGCCTTGTCAATTTCCATATAATTATGCTCAATTCCCAGAATTCAGAGGCAACGGTGCCTTTTAACTCTCAAAGATGGTACCCCGGGAATTTAATTTATGAGATCATTTCTCAAAAACTTCTGCTTCAAATCAAGCACCTTGCTTAATAGCATGGTTATTATTAATATTATTCTTGGATGGGGAATGCTGTGTGGGTCAGTAGACTGGCAACCAAAGTAAAACTGACTCACTGCGACAGTGGTGAGCCCTGCTTTTGTTACTCAGAGTGAATGATTTGTCTGCCCCGGTGCCATGTGAAATGAAGTGCTGTTACTTTATGATCTGCGAAACAGGAACCTGATGAACAGCCACAGATATGGTCTGGGAGGAGCATCCAGGAGCAGAGCTGGGTGGATATTGCATGTTATGATTTGCTGGCAATTTAAGAAAGCGACTCTTTTTTCCAGAAATATTTGAGTGAATAAAAAAGTCAATTGAATTTCAAGTCAATATTGTGGTAAGATTGAGACAAAATGTTTTGTTTTGACCATAAACAAATTCATTTAGCTTTTCAGGCCTTTTGACAAAAGCAAAGGCCTGTTTACAAAAGAGCTGTCTGAGAAGCCCTGGTCTGCCTGAAAAGCTTTAGCCCAGCGGTTAGCGTACTTTGCTGGGATGGGGAGAATCTTTTTGGTTTGATTCTCCTCTGATTGCTATTAAAAAAGGATTTGAATATGGTTCCTCTCACTGGGGGTGAGCACCCTACACACGGGATTATGCTGGTGTGGTTATTTCTCAGTCTCTCTCGTTGAAGCTGTTCTACTTTTTATAAATCATTAAAGCTTCATTGGCGGGCCTGAGTCTCCCATATCTTAGCTGTGCCCCTCCAACTACTGGTCTCACTCTGCCTGGCCCACAGCCTATTCATTGTCATCATGAATAGTAATGAACTGCCGGCGTGATTGACAGTGGATAGTTGTCACGTCAGGGCATGCTAATACGAATAAGTGTGTAGCCTGGTGGTTAGGGCCCTTATATAGGTGGTGAGAAAACCAAGTGCAAGTCACTGCTCTAATGATGCCTTAGTTATTTATATAAAGTGGAACAGCTTCTGGAGGAGAGACTGCTAGAGCCCTACGCCAGGCTATCCCATAGCTTTCCAGATCAAGCCCTCCCCTACAATGAGGGACAACTAAGTCCAACTTCTTTCCCCACCTCAGGAGACAGAATTGAACCTGGATTTCTCATGCCCAGATGAGTATCCTAAGCACATCTCTCTAGCTAATAAGAGAGCACTCCCTGCCAGCTTCTCCTCTGGCCATTTTTTTGAATCCAAACTTTTACCTTTGTCAAAATGCCTGAAAGTCTCAACAAAGGGTGTCCTGGGTTGAGCCACACCTGTGACTAGTTCAAGTCTCAATCCAGGTGTCATATAATTAGAGCATGGGACTAGGAACTAAGAGTATAAGGGCAGTGTGATCTCAGTCAGGGGGAAGAACTCAAAGGAGGTGGATGAGGATTGTGATAGTTGTACCTTATAGACTGACTTGCCTTCATTCCCAGGTGGAAGGCCTAAGGAATTAAAATCTGCAGAGAACCAGGTGCTGATGGGAGGCTTGTGTTATCCTAAGGTTTACACGAATATCCCAGACTCGACGAAGGGGGAGACTTAGTGAGAAAACCTCCACACTGTAAAGTTTGATTCCCTGGAGAAAAACTGCAGCATCTGTAGCCAGATCTGGTAGGCCCCTGGTTTTGTAGACACTTGTAATGAAAAGGACACACGTGACCTCCAGACAATTTGCAGGCAAAGTCTATGGCAGAAGCATAATAAAACCACACAACTGGAAGCTTTTTGTTTGAGGTTTTTCAAGTTTAACCTAACCACACCAGCGTTCATGAGTGTTTTAGGTGAAGATTTGAGCCTTATTTTATTTTAGTCTACTCTGCATTTTTCTCCCTCCTACTTCCTATTAAAATTCAGCCTGGAGTAAATTGCAGAGCCCTGAGTTAATGCCACGTGCTTATAAAATACTATGAGATGACTGATGACATGCTTTGCTCTGCCACCCAGAGATGTCTGTGGCACCTGCCTCAGCCCTGATCAAATGCAGGTGAGGCAGGAGTGTCTGACTGTGCAATGACTTTTTAAGCATCCGTTGGTTGCAGTAAGTTCCCAACAATGCCACAAGAAACAGATTTATATAAAAACAATATTGATTTGTACCAAGGAGAGCAAAGATCAATTCTGTTTAATAACTTCCACTGTGCCTGTGCTGCTCTGGATTTCCGAGATAACTTCTTTGGACTCCTGATATAAATATTAAAGGGACATGTACAACTGCTGCACGAGGGAAATAAAATAATTGTTTTGGGTTTGATGGGTAAATGTAAGCAAGTGAAGCAGATAGTAGGGCCTAGATTGTCCCTTGGAGCTGAGGGACTCTTGGACTAAGACTTGAGGGAAGGTGCAAAGAGTATATTTAAGACAGTTCTGCACCCCACATCTCCCTCTGAGCCCTTACGCTGGGGCTCTCTACCCAGTTCGTAATACATCAGAGCAGCCTAAAGGTTGCTGTAATATTCCCTAGCAACATGTGGCTGTTAGAGCTGCTGGTGGCTGCCAACCTACAAGGGCTTACCCCTAGCAACAGTGCCCTTGCTGGGGCTGAGGGCAGATGGTTCAAGATGACTGTAAACCGCCTGAGGATTGTCACAGGGAATCCTCCACTGGCCACCTAAGCCAGCTGTGCACAACAGGGTAGGAGCTGACTCATTGGGAGCCAATCATGCAGTCCCGTACACACCCCAGCAGTCCCTGTGGCTGTCAGTAGACTTTACTTGTGCAAGCAAAAGTCTGCAAGATCAGGCTCTTTGCTCAGCCTCCAAAATAGCCTGTCAAAGACTGGAAAGAGTTAAATTCCATTTTAATGTAAGACCCAGACAGCGAAGAAGAGAGAGAGAGAGACGAAACCAACCCCAAACTGACTAGCTTTTTAAAGGGCAAAGGAAATGTTCTTTTTATGGCCAAGTAACTAGTGTAAAATGCAGGGAAGAGCAGGACCGGAGCCGCAGAATCCCAGCTAGGCTTTAGGGGAAGGCTCCCAAATGCACAGTTAATTTAAATTTAATAGGACAGTTACTGTAAGTTTAAATAAATGCCAGTTAAATATTAACTGCATCTTTATTGGGGGATTAACGGAGCCTCTTGTATTATGTTTTTTAAACTCAATAAATATGTTGCTAGTAATCATTGCTCCTCTTCAAATGTGACAGCAGCTGCTTCTGCTACTGCTGAATCTAAATCAAACAATTATTTGGGGCAGTTCCTGGAAAACATTAGCCAGATAAGAGCTGGAGCAGTTTTGGGGTTTGGGGAGCCTGGGAGTTGTGAGACACGAAGAGGGAGGAGGAAGGGGAAGTCACATTATCACATTAGCCTGCAGGAAGCCAGGCTGTGATGGGAAATTACGGGCAGGGGTTTAAAAAATAAAATAGCAGAAAGGAAAGTGAATCACTCCTTGGGTGGAGCTGGGGAGTGGAATTAACTATAATTCTTTGGGAACCTCTGATATCTGACACAGCGGAGAGTTGCAGTGGACTGTCCATGAGCATCATCTCTGTTCATGATATGAATTCCTCCAAGGAGGAGAGAGTTCTGAAAAGTCACCAACCATATACCACGTGCTATCATTGTTTCCTAATGGGGGCCACTATTAGCAATGGAAAAAATTAGTCCGTGTGTCCTGTGTCAGTGCGAAGAGATGAGAATCCTTTGTATCATCAATGACTCTTTGTTTTAGACTCTTGGACCCATTGGGAGGTTTGTTTATGTAGCAAGTGTGAGGTTTTGCAAAGCACATTTGTAACCCTGAGGAAGCTGAAGGATAACATTTAACATGATTGCATGAAAGAGGTTGATGCAATAATTGTGTGCATGTATGTTAAGGGTATTATATGCATAAATGATACAGTGGCTATTAGAGATGAATTTTGGATCAATTACGTTTCAGATGAGGGCTGGCATCACCAGGTTTTATGCTGTAGTATCTGAGATCAGTGCAGTATCTAAGCTCTTTCCACATAAAAGAGTCTGTAAATTAAAACAAATTGTTGCTCATCTGGTTGTATAAATTGAATTTACCAAGAATTTCTGCAGGCGAAATTGTATCTGAAATGAAATTCTTCCATGTTAGTGAATATATATTTTCTGTGTAGTGTTCGATGCTTTCATTGTGTGTGTGTGTATACACCTGTATATCAATGGCCTCCTACACACACCCACATGTAAGCTAAGAATGAAAACTGTGCCAAAAGTTTGCAGAAAAACTGAAATAGCATGAAATTGACCTGACTTCACTTGACACTCAGCTACAAATACTTAACTACAAATTGACAGAGAAACCTTGGCTGCAAATTTTTGTATCTGGAACCCAATCCAAAGCTCCTCAAAGTTCAGGAGTGTTCAGATCTGGAGATTTTGCTTATGCTTATTTCTAGTTTTGCTAAAACCCCCTAGAAGTTCAGCTCATGTGCGTTGCAAGGCACAAGACCCAGGGACCATTTTTGCATCAGAACAGCGTGGGGATTCTAACACAGGTGGACCTTGGTGGGTTTTACAGAGTTTTGCTGTGAGTTTAGGAGTTTGTTTGCATGAAAACAAGTTGAAGGTCATAGCAGAACTGTAAAGGAGCCAGCTGAGTCAAGGGTGGAAAGAAGTAAATTCTTATGAACTGCTGAATTTTGCATTGTCTGCCTGTCCAATCTCGCCTTCTCTGAATTTTGCACTGTCTCAGTCCAATTTCTCTCTAAAAATAGGAGTAAATAGCACCTCAAAAGCATTTTGCTTCACTGATGAAACTGGGATTTCAGCCTGCTTCTCCACACCTTATCCAGACTCTTAAAGCTCCCATCCACTCAGCCTATGACACTGCAAGATTCCTGGGCTCTCTGCTTTCACTGAGACGGCTTCTACCTCCTTCAGACTCTCCCTGGCAATTTCACCGTAAACTAAACCTAGGAACTCTTGCTCCTCCTGCCTCTTCGCCTTTCCTAGGTTCATCAGTTGATGCAGCCCCACCCTCCAGTTTCTGATAATCCAAGGGAAAATACTATCCCAATTTAGATTGTCTTTAAATCTGTCTCTCTAATATTCCCCCCACACCCACAGACCAGTATCCTTAGCTAGCCCTCTCCTGGCCAGTCTGTACCTTGCTTTGCAGATCCTCCTATGCGGGCATTTAGCCTTGTTAGAAAGAAGGAACAGGTTGAGGATATTTTTCTTGCTGTGTTTGCCCTAGCCAGCAACAGGCAGAAGGAAAACAGGTCTTTATTGGAATATGAAGAAAGCTGGGAGAGATCAGAAAAGATGCCACATTCCCTGTTCAGGTGGGTGCCAGTCTGCAAGCACCCTCCCCATGTATACCAGACTCCAGCCTTCTGTCCTGGTCCCAAATCCAGCAAAGGAAAATGATTGCTCGTGTCCCCAGAGAAAGCTACAAAGCTCTCTCTCTTCTGCTTCTGCACAGTCACAGCTGGACTCAACTGCTGGCTCTTCCGCTCCTGAAGCCGCAGAATTAGTCAAAAGAATCTGGATTTATTTTTTATCTTTTGCTGTTTGTGTTCATGTGTTTACTGTCTATGGATATTTTTAAAATCTGAGCCAATTACAGTGAACGGCGAGGAGATGAGCTGTGACAGGCTCATTTGTTTGTACATTGTGTATGTGCCAGAGAGAGAGACAGGGAAATGGAGTGGGGAGTAGGTAGGACTTGGTAGGCACAGGTCAGATTTTGGAGTGGGGGAGAATGATTTAAAATCATCAGAGAATTGCAAATCTGCTAGTGCTAGGTAACCCTGCCCCACTTCACTTCTAGTCTATCTACTTGACTCTATTTTATATATGGCCTCCATTCCCCATAGAGTCTGAGCCCCTCATAATTACTGTATTAATCTTCACAGGTAGAGGTACTGCTTTTATCCCCATTGTACAGATGGGGAACTGAAGCACAGAGAGACTAAGTGTCTTGCTCAAGGTCAAAAGGGAAGTCTGTGGCGAAGCAGAGAATTTGACCCAGGGTCTCCCACCTCCCAGGTTAACGCTGTAACCGCTGGACCAAGGTGCTTCATGTGTCACCAAATCACAGTGTCATGGATCAACCAATGAGATTATGCCCTCATGATCCAGTGGTTCTTTCTTTTGTTTCATTGGTTGAAACTTTTTCTGCTTGGTGTCCTGCATCGTGAAGAGCTCTGCATGGTCCAAACTGGTTTAGGAAATGCTTCAGTTCTCCTGCTTGCATAGCTGAATTAATTTCTCTTTAAATGCAGCTCAGATCTTTCTCATATCCCCTCAATCCAGACTCTTCAACATTCCTTTCATCCTCCACACCCAAAACATAATTGCCTTCAATGCTGCTCTTTTATATTAAATGGGGAGGAGAGTTGATTCGGAGAGTCTGGCAATCTGGCTTGTGGAAAGATCACCTCAGGCAGCACCATGGTGTAGTTAGAGAATGGCACATTTATTGGTTAAAGGAAGCCTTGTTTTTTTGACATGTGAGAGGCTCCTCCTATTCCAGCCCTTTTCATCTGGGAGTCATTCTTCGCTTTGTCTAAATCCACTGGAAAAAGTGACTGGAGGCTGCATGAGAATGAAGGACAGGATGGCTCATAGAGGGAAGGAGTGGGGCATATGGCTGAGGGCCAGTGGTCCTGTGCTGACTGTTTCTTTATACTAGTGTGGTGTCAAAGATGGGAGGAAGAGCTCCCCATCGGATGCTCACTCAGGACTTGAGAACAGCCAAAGATAATCCATCTAATGATTTAAACTGAGCCCTGTGCATGCTGTAGTGGGACTTGGGGTCTTGATGGGTGTTGTACAACTTTCCTGTGATCAGTAAATCTCATGGGTTTTATGTGTACTGGAATAACAGTGTCCACGTGGGGGGGTCTACCTGAAAAAACTCCCCCATTACCATAGATAAGCCTTTAGAGCCTTGATTTAAGTAGCTCCCACTAACCTAGAATATAACACAGCATCTTGTGCACTGGGAAACAGGTAGAGGGAGTGTTATCTGAATGGCTCTGAAGAGTTCGTCTTTTGCTGCTAAAGGAGAATGATCTCTTACCAAAAGAAAGGTCACAGGCAGCCTGGAGGAGAATTGGACAGATCTCTGTGAAATAAGACCAGTTCACTCTCAGGTTTCTTCCTAGCTGAAAAGTCTCCACCCTGCCTCATATGTATCTTCCACTCTGTTTTGTTCAGTGGGGTGCAATGAGGTCCCAATCCCTACTGAGGCTTTTGGCTTCAGAGGTAACAATTAAGTCAGTTTAACCTTTTGTTGGCAGTCATGGGGACAGAATGGACCACTGAGACTGAACTCATGCCAGTGAATGTCTCCCTACCACAGCAGGTAGCAAAATAGGAACATAGGACTGGAAGGTGCTGTAAAAAACACCAAGCTCTCACTTTAAATCCCAAGGGTATTCCTGGTCCTGCTCGCAGACTAGAAGTCTCTGTAGGGAAGTGTACAATCTGGTGACTCAGCAGTCAGTCTTCAGGGAAATAGTGAGGTGGGATGAGTTGTGTCCCTCTGGTTTGGGAAGCAGCCTGCTCTCTGTTTTGGGGTTTCTGTGTGCATGATCATGCAGAATTCTAAGAAATAAAGTAGTGTCACGTTGCAACCTTCCATCCTGAATATTTTATGCTTTTAGCTAACTTTGCTAAGGTGCAAAGAGACTGGCAAAGCAATCCCCTTCTCTTGTGACTCATCAGCATGCTTAATAACAATAATAATAATTAATAATGCTTTATTTGATAGTATCTTCTCTACCTGACAAATCTCATAATGTTTGAGAAATTAAATATCACATTTGGTGAATTAAACAGCAATCTGGCCTGTGGAAAGATCACCCCAGGCAGCAGAAAATGTAGTTGGAAAATGGTACATTGAATGTTTAAAGGGGATTAGCAGTGGACTGTGTATCTTTTCACATCTAGGTCACTGGTTTGAATCCAGCTCAGGCTGGCAGGGATTTAAAAACCAACAAACAAACGGTGCTGTCTAGCTGGTGGGTGCCCTGTGTGAAAGGAATAGGGAAGTCTCTGATCAGTTCCTGGGTGTCCTTGCCATTAAACCCACCATTTTCAGCAGTCAGTGAGGGCTTGACTTTCACAAGTGCTACACCGTGCCCTGACCTCAGTAGAAGTTGTGTGTGCTAAACATCGCTGAAAACCTGACCCAAACTGCCAGGGGAGAAGCGAAGGAATGATTGCCATTCCTGGCCATTTCTTGACACTAAGATATAGTGGGAGACTTGCGCTTCAGCTGTCTGCATTGTACCTGTTCAGCTAGCTAAAGGACTTCATTCTCCAGGGGTGTCTTCCTGGCACCTTCTTCCTGCAGGAAATTGTGCACAGGAAGGGCAAGACACTGAGAATCTTGTGGAGGGAGAGAGAAATTACTAGGCATAATGCAACTGCAATATGTCCTAAATTATAAGTGGATAAAAAAGAGTATTTGGGGATTAAACAAGCTACTATGTAAGAGCTTGTCAGCCCAGTGCCCACAGGAAGTGTGGTATTATGGCTAGTGCACAGGACTAGGAGCCTGGAGTTGTGTTCCCATTTCTTTTACTGACCCCCTGGGCGATCCTGCTGATCTGTGCCTCAGTTTCCCCATCTGTAAAGTGGGGGTACTAATCCAGACAGTAATGAATGCTCGGGCTGAGCTCGGGGCTTCGCTGCTCCAGTAGCACCGGTCGTTCAAAGGGGTGGCCGCGAAAAGTCGAGCCTGTTGGCTGGGCGTGGGGAGAAGGGGATTAAATCCGGCCCGGCGCCGGCAGGGTTAAAGCGGCAGCGCCCCGCAGCCGCCCCGCGCGCCGGCTCCGCGCGGCTCAGTGTGGCGGGGCCGGAGCCCGCGCGCTGGTCAGGGCTGGCGCCGCTGCCATGACAACCCCGGGCAGTCCGCGCCCGGGCGGGCGAGCTCCGAGCCGAGGCTCCCGGGCGGGCGGCAGCGCGCGGCTGGGATGCTGCTGAACGCGGGGGCAGCCGCCGGCTCCTGCGCGCCTCCGCTGCCGACCGCGGCGCCCTCCCCTCGCTGAGCAGAGCCGGGGACCGCCGGGCTCCTGCCCCGGGGACCGCCGCAGCGGCCGGAGCTCGGCGCCGTCAGCAAGTTGCAGCGGCGGGGCGGATTGCGGTGCCCCGGCTCCTCACCGTCCCGCTGCTGCCGGGAGAGCCGGTCCCCGGGGATGGGAGTTTAGATCCCCGGGGGCAGGGAGCGCCGGGGCAAAGTGAGACTCCGAACTGTTCATGGGAAGAGCCGGCTGGTGAAAGCCTCCCCCCGCTCCCTGCACCCCGGTCTCCCGTCCTCCTCCCTCGCCCGCGGAGCGCCGGGGACTCCCTCCGGAGCGCGGCTCTCTCTCGGACGCTGGATCGCCGGGGGCTCCACTCATCTCCCGGGAGCTCCGCGCCGGCTCCCCGCGTTCGCCTCTTTCCCCCCCTTCCTGCTGCTCGCCTGCTCGGGGGCGTGTCCGGCCCCTCGGACGGGCCCCGCTGCCCAGGATGGGGGTCGGCGGGTGCTTAGTCGTGCCCTGGAGGTGCCTCGTCGTCCTGGGTCTCAGGCTGCTCTTCCTTGTGCCCGCAGGAGTGCCCGTGCGCAGCGGAGACGCCACCTTCCCCAAAGCGATGGACAACGTGACCGTCCGGCAAGGGGAGAGCGCCACGCTCAGGTAGGAGCAGATGTTTTCCCTCGGGGTGTCTCCAGGGTGGGCCTCTGCCCCAGGTGTGTGCCAGGGCTGGAACCAGCCGGGGGCGTTCGCTGCCACATTGCTACGGGGGGCGGCTGCTGCTTAGCCCGGGCTCTGGCCGGGTTTGTCGTGAGTGGGGCGGGACAAGACTCCCGAGCTGGGGGAGAAAATGTGACGCTGAGTCTGGGGCTCCTGCATTTGGAGCAAGGGGCCGGGAGTGGGGTGGCAGGGGGGCAGAGAGGGTCGCTGATGTAGGGAAGTGGCTGTCAGTTCAGAGAACGCCACAATGCCCGTAAAGGAATGAAGTGGGCAAATGCTGTTACCCACTTGAAACCGGAATGCAGATGCCATGCAGGGGGCAGACAGGCAAACACAGATGCCAGGAAGTGAAGCTGGCAGTGAAATCTGGATGCCAGGCAGGGAGTTACCATTAACCGAGGCCCCAGTTCCCTTCCTTAAAGTTACTGAAAGGGAAGGGGAGTGAGACTCAGTCTTTACAGCTTTGTGCCAGTATTTGCTTAGATTGTCAGCATGATGGTTAAGGCTCTGATATCTCTGGCAATGCTGGGGCTGTGGCCTGATCACTTTGTAGAGCATGTGGGCTTATGTGAGCCTGTGTTTTGAGATCAGGAGAGAGCTGGTCCTCTGAGGCTGATGTTGCTGTTAAAGCTGCCTCCGTGCATGTCCAATAAACGTGAGCTGGGATTATGTGTTTGCAAAGTATAAATGGTCCCTGAAGTTTCTGAGTCCCCTTTTGGTTTGTTGGCGTTGGCAGGCATGTGGAGAGAGCCAGAACCGGACTCTTCTTGGCATGAGAAGGGCAGAGCGGGGAGCAGTTTGGTGCCAGGCATGGTGGGTACAAACGCCAGTGTGCCTCGCCAGCAGAGCTGCTCATTAAAATCCTGCTGCATGCGCGCTCCGGCATGGGGTTTCCACTCCCTGCAGGCATTAACTCTTTGGAGCATCCAGGGACAGTTAGGGGCAATTCCCCCCTCCTCTGTTAGCCATGCTAGGGGCTTGTTTAAAGGGAAGAGAGGAGCTTTATTCGAGGAATGCAGATGATAAGGATGCTGCCAAAACACATAATGTCTCAGATCACAAACAATGCAATATCTGAGATGTCCGTTACCCGGACACCCATTCCTCCTCTGGCAGCAGACGGACATGCTCATCTAATAGGTCTCTTCTGTCTCCAATGATGAGGAAATTTCTCTTTTTCCCTTTCTTTAAATGATTGGTTTTAATTGCAAGCTTTGCAACTGGCGATTCAAACTCTCCGGTGCTCAGGAGTGACTTTTTAGTGGCCGTGTGTTGCACCGGCGCTACACGACCATCTGCGGGGTGTGTCAGGCAAAATCTAAGCTCTCCTACTTCTCTGCGTCAGTGAGTGGAGCAGTGCCAAGGATGGGCAAAAAGTGGGGCTGTATCCCCGGGGGAAGCTGTGGAATGCTGGTGGAGTGTCTCTTTTGAAGTAGTGCATTGAAAAGAAATGATATTAGGACCATGTACTGCCCCTGGAAACATAAGTATAATGCCCATGTAGGGACTACGCCTTACGGGTCCTACCGATTTGTCCCCTCCGGCTGTGTTGCTGTCAGTTCCCTGCTAGTCGGGACTTGCTTGCTCGCTGCAGGATTCCTGGGTTTCAAGGTCCCAGTAGCAGAAGAGACGGGTGGTTGTCAGATCTGATCCGCATTGTCCAGGTTGTGTAATAGATAGTAATGGAGAAAAACAGGGGGTGACTCCCTCTTTGGGAGAAGCTTACCCATGACCTGTCCTGACTCCCATCGTGAGCAGCACTGCCCAGTGTTCAGAGGCCAGTCCTTCCTTCATGAAAGAATGCATGCAAAAGGCACAGGAATGTGGGTGCCAAGCCTAGGGTCTGGCAGGGGCATGTGGGCACCAGGCAGCAAAGGTGACAATGGGTTACGGATCAGGGGACTGGCACTGACCGATTCCCCCAGTTCCCCCCACCCAAGTTACTCAAAGGGAAGGAGAATGTGAATTGGTCTGTATGTTTCTGAGTAGAGTGGCAGTGGGGGGTGGGGGCCCTTGCAATGCTGGGGGTGTATCCTGGTCACTTCGTTCTAATGTAAGCCTGGGCATTCAGCACACGTGTGTGAGGGCGGGTAGAAACGTGCGATGTCCTATGGTGTCAGCCTAGAACAAAGGAAAAATAGGGTGAGTCAGCAGCTAGGATATTTCCCTTTTTATGAATGAGGCCCGTAGGAAGGAAAGAAAAAATCCTGTACATCCATGAGCTGCAACAGAGCCCACAGGGCACGTGGGTTCAGATGAGCAGGCAGAAGCAGTGTGATTGAATGCAGTCAGCCAGCATGCCAGGACAGCACTGTACTTTGCTGAGTTTGACACTAGAGCCCATCCACCACAGGAGCTTAATGAGAGACGCTGTGTGGTGACAGACATCCACAGATGCAAACACTCGTGCACTGATGTGCTTGAAGAGATGCATATTTACACCCTGCATGCATTCCCAGGGACATGTGAACCATGT
The DNA here is from genome assembly GCA_007922305.1 of Dermatemys mawii. Classification (NCBI taxonomy): domain Eukaryota; kingdom Metazoa; phylum Chordata; order Testudines; family Dermatemydidae; genus Dermatemys; species Dermatemys mawii. Next base: position 4,806,318 of record ML677397.1, on the reverse strand, counting down.
GGGCATAATACCCTTCTAGGGACCATTGCACATAAAAGATAACAGCCTACTAATACATCATCTTGTGGAGTTAGTCCTTTAGCCCAAGAGACAGGGGACTGGGTTTTGGCTGGTTCTGGGTTCTACCCCTGCTGATGACCCATAATGAGAGTCATTACTCAAGCATTCCTGCTCTTGGTTACACACACCACGTGTATGCTCACACATGCCCATGGCCATACATGTGCTTATACACATGAAAACCATGCCTATGCCATACACCTGTATGCCTGAGTATGTGCACCATGCTTACCTGTGACCTCACATGTGTGCTCCTGTGAGCATACAGGGACAGTCACAGACACTAGAGCTGTGCAGTGGTCACAGGCTGGTGGGAAAAAGTGCAGGAAAATAACAATTTCCAAGATAGGAAAGCAAAGAATCATGAGTGTCTCTTGCACTCTCTCCTCACCCTCCTGGTCCGAAGCCTGATGGCAGAGGCTGGCTCCATGTGTAATGACTGAGCTGTTGTTTGAGTTAACTTGTTCGGAATAGTAATGCTCTTCAGAGAAGCTTGTGCTGATCTGGGTGAGGCCACTGTCCTTCCCCATCCCCACCAATGGGTTTCTCCTCTGACCCTGTAGCTGGGCAGTGCTTCCCCAACTCCTGGCAGCATGGAAGCTAGTGACCCAAAGAAAAGGCTTCCTTGTTTCCAGCTGATTTCCATTTGAGTTTGATAAGCCGCAAACTGCAGCAAAAGAATCAAAAGGAAGCAGGAGGCTCTGGAGTTTTGTTCTTGTCTTTTCACAGCCAGCAAAGGGAACACAAGTTTAATAACTTAGCTGCCAAAGAAGCAGATTTCCTGGATTCTCTCCCTCCCCCCACAACTTCTGTCCCGTTAGCCACTGATGCTGTTTTGCTGTTTGAAACTCTGTCCACGCTGTCCCTGAGAACAAAGTTAATTAAGTGCTTGTGAAAGGTGCCAGATTGACAGTCTTGGGGAGACTGAAGGCCACTCTTTGTTCACAACGCTGTTACAGCCTGGACAGTGACCGGGGAAACTCCTCACGCCGCCCCATGCCAACGGGCTTCAATCCTGGTATAGAATGATCTTGACCACTGGATTAAATAAGGGTCCACACTCCGTGGCTGATTCAGTCCTTGACCTCTCCGCTCAGGGGCCGAGCTAATGTCTGTTACAGGTAGGACAGGCACACCTGTCAAGGCGTGACCAGACTCAATATCCACCAATTCATCACAGCAATGCCAAAGATCATTCATTAGATCCGGGTCCTAGACCTGTCTGTCATGACCCTAAAGGGGATCATGCCTGGGTACTGGGGGGTCACAGCCATCCCGTCCTTCCTGTATTACTAAATAGGAAAGGGATCCTGGCTAGACAGAAGGACCTACTAGGGTGGAGTCCCAGATAGAAGAGGCTGAGAACCACAGTATTAGATGGTTCTGAATTGTGGGCATTACCTCAAAGGACTGATTCAAACTGATAGCCTAGATATGAAATGTGCCATTGCCTATACCAGTCCCCAGAGCCCCGCAGCTCCAGCACAAGTTGTGGGAAGCACAGGTTATCTGCTTGCAATAAGACTGTTTCTGGGTTATTTCAGCCCAGCCTGAGAATATTATCTCATACAGGGTGCTATTAACATTATTCTGTGTTAATGATGGGCGAGGAGGTTCACATCATAGACAAATTAACTCAAACCTTCATCTGAAACTTGAACCAAGCCCAATCTTTTTGAGGAGTTTTGAAAAAAGTTTGGTTAATGTTAAAACAACAACGGCCTTGATTCTAATCTCACCTAAGCTGGTATAAATCAGTCAGTGGCATTGTTGGAATCAATGGAGCTACCCTACCATAAAGCTGATGTGAGATGAGAATTGTTTAGATTTCCAGTAATAAAGGACTCCTGTCCAAGGCCCTAGGCATCCTGACACATCATTAATAAATTCACCTCCCAGCAGCTTTAGAACAGTCACTTCCATAAGAAGTCAGCCACCTACAGAAACTCCTTTTAACCTCTTCATTGTTATGGGAAGTTTGAGGCCTGTCATCTTCCTTTCCATTGTCCTCTACGCTTCCCATTTCTAGCTGGACCAGAAGCACTGATATACCATGAATGACACTCCTCTTACCATGTTTCCAGCCTGAATGGAATCAGGAAGTGCCAGATGCTGCATGAAAAAAATCTGCACGTGGGTACATTGCCCCGTATCCCACTGTTTTGTTGCCATAGGGTATGTCTACTCTGCAGCCGGGAGCATGCCTGAACCCCTTGGGCAGCTAGTCTGAGCCAGGATCTGTGCTCTTCTCGGCTATGCTGCTATTTTAGCATGCTAGCTCAAGCAGAGCGTCTGTGTCTCCCCAAGCTGGGAAGCATGCCTCCGGCTGCACTGTAGACATACCTGCAAAGAATATCCATCCTGGCAATTTCACTCCACACTTTAAGCCTCGATCCTGGAATTGCATCAGCATCTGATGACATTTCCACTCATAGAGCATCACACTGAAGTCAAGTAGGCCATGGCCCCTTGTGGGGGAGATTTCAGGGTTGGGGTAATTTATTTATTTATTGACAGGAGTTTTGTACATTTTTTGCCTGGTTTTGCTTGATGTAGAGTTGAACCCCCTAAATTTTTTCTTTTGAATTGAATAACCCAAAATCTCCATGCTGAATGCAACAGACTTTTGCCTGGGTTTGGTTCATAGCCCCAGAGTTTCCTGTGGTCTCTACAAAGGCTCTGCAAAACTGCAGCATGTTTTTCCATGGACCCTTTTGCAATATTTTTAGGGCTATATTTTGCATATTTATTTCACCCCATGTTGCACCCCTGGAATAATATTGGGGAAGTGGCTTAAAACAAAACAGGCCTGTTTTCACTTGGACTCATAGAGACTACTATGAAACTTCCCAGTTCGTAAGCAAAAAAAATAAAAATAAAAAAATAAAAACTGGCTTAGAAATAGGCCTGTTTTCTCTGAAAAGGGTCCCAGTTTAATATTTCCCCCAGGGGCTGATTTCTGGTTTGCAGCCAATTGGAGGCTGTGCTCTGATTTCAAATCATTCACGTCTGTTAATATTTCACCCACATCAAACTTTCACCTAGAACTGAAAAGAGGCTGAAATTCCCTCAAAACATTTGCTTGGTTCCTCTGAAACCCTTGCAAATCTTCTGGCTCAAGCACTGGGATTTGTTCTGAACTTTTCCTCTGGTCCACAGCTGAGAATGCAGCTTGGGACTTTTTTCCCCCTGCTCCCACTAGTGGAAACACATGGCAAAATTCAGCCCAAGCGGCATACACCTTCGGTTCACCCTGGGGAAGCCGCACCCACTTACACCAGGGCTCAGTTTTGCTCCATTGTGGCTTGTCTCTTTCAGATATTTGAGCACATTAATGAATACTGGAATCTCACCCTCTCCTGTGCCAAGCACAGCCCCTGATTCCGGCCCGGTCGCAGGCTGCCAGGGTTGAGTGACGGGAAATCTCTCCTGCGGCTTTTGGTCTGCTGCCAGTGGTTTGTAATCAATGAGCTGAGAGAGTCTCTGCCAGGATGCAGGGGACAGAAAATCTCCTCCCCAGCTGTCACTCTGACGGACCCTGGGCAGGGATCTCTTAGGACAATCTGGGTGCTGGGCCTCATGCACCCCCAACTGGATGTCCACTGTTGGAACGACTGGTGCTCTTTTGAAAAGAAGCTGGAGCAGGGCCGAGAGCAGCAGGGGCAGGTGGAAGTGGATGGACAGTGCCAGGCATTCAGTGGAAGGGACAATGCGGGCAGTGAGCAGATCTCAGCAGGTGAAATGGGGCAGCGGGCAGAGCTAGGCTGGTGACAGTAGAGTGGGGCAGCCACCATCCTAGTGCAGGTGGAGGGCAGCAGTTGGAAGTGGGGCAGCGATGAGGAATAGCCTGGTTTTGTGAATTGCCTGGTTTCATACTCTGCAGCCCTGCGTACTGTACGCCATGTGTTTCTGGACCTCAGCCCCACCCTGAAGGGGTGCTGCAGCAGTCATGCGGGGACTTTTTCACACCACTCCTTCCTTCCAGTGCATTCAGAGACAGCCTGCGTCTCTCCCCATTCACCCCAGCACTCTCTGCTCCTGCCCCAGGTGTATTGTTCAAGGGAAGCTTGTTTGCAGCCTCCAGGTCAGTTGCTTTGCTCACGGTGTCATGTTTTTGTAAGGGGAGTTTATTGCTAAAGTGACGCGTTAGTACATCTCAGTGGCAGGAGAGAGGTGTCTGAGATGGAACCAGGTTTAAGTGAAAGCAATTGAGATATGCGTTGATTTTAAGGGCCATTTCTAAGAGGAGCTCAGCCAGAGGAAGGTTTCCCTTGGTATTTTTTTCTGATAGACTGGCTGCTTGTAGAGCATCATTTGCTCTGGAGCTGTCTGAAGGAGTGTTCCAGGGTATGATTGCAGCTCACGAAGGCTCTGGTCCCAGGGCAGTGAAGCCATGGCAATATGGAGTTCCAGGTTTGTACAGCTTGTGCTTCACTGCTGCTGTACCCAAGCTAGCTAAATTAAAACTCCAATCAAACTCCTTGATTTCAATACAGACATACCGAGAACCTCTGGTCCTGTGGGCGAAGCATATAGGGGATATCAGCTGTCTTGGTTAGAAGCTGCCTGTCCATCTTGATAAGAGTTACTTTAACACCTTATCCCTCTCCATCTGAGGTGGGCGGGACACAGCTCCAGAACGTTTTCGCCTCTCATAGCAAATATTTCACATATCCATACAAAATAATGAAGCCAGCTTTGGAGAGTGTGTTCTTCGGCCAGTTAGATAAATGCACAAGCAGCTCTTTGGATTGGGGATGGATTCTTGCTATGTGCCCGCACCTTGTGAGTGCTGCTGGAATGCTAACCGCAGCAGCCATGCTAGGAAGGGGTGAGTAACTCCAAGGAGAACTTAAATGAGACAAAGGAAAACTTACCCCTCCTCCCCCCTTACCCCTTCTCCCCTCTTACTCCTCTTCCCCCATTTTCCTAATATCCAACCTAAACTTCCCCCACTGCAACTTGAGACCATTACTCCTTGTTCTGTCACCTGCTACCACTGAGAACAGCCTAGATCCATCATCTATGGGACCCCCTCATTCTTCTCTTCTGCAGACTAAATAATCCCAGTTCCCTCCTTGTAAGTCAAGTGCTCCAGCCCCCTAATCATTTTTGTTCCCCTCCGCTGGACTCCTTCCAATTTTTCCACAATCATCTTGTAGTGTGGGGCCCAAAACTGGACACAGTACTCCAGATGAGGTCTCACCAATGCTGAATAGAGGGGAATGATTACATCCTTCGATCTGCTGGCAATGCTCCTACAATAAATACAGCCCAAAATGCCGTTAGTCTTCTTGGCAAAAACGGCACACTGCTGACTCATATCCAGCTTCTTGTCCACTGTAACCCCTAGGTCCCTTTCTAGACACAACTTTGCACATCTTTGGTCATATTGCATCTGTGGGAAATGCTACCAGGCCAGTTTGGTTACATTTTACAAGGCAATGGAGGATTAGCCCCAGAATATCCTTATGTAAAATATCCTGAGAATCAGGCTAACCCCTCCATGTGCTGGGGTACCCATTATAGTAATATTTTGGACATGGTTCGGCATTATATTAAAAATCTCACTGTTGACTATATTGAAGCTTCAGCCTGCAAAGAGTCGTGTGTGTCCCTACCAAGAAGCAGTCAAAAAGGAAAGGAATTTATGTGCATAGTTAGAGAGGTGGATGAGCAGATTTCAGGATCAATGTGTCAGGTTCACTTTGCAGCTGGTGGCAAAAAAATATTGGTGGGGGGATTGAGACAAGGCGGTGAATGGCTGCGATGCACCTAAAGGTGGTGACTACTGTGTGTGGCGGGGGATGTAAAAAGAAAGGGCACAGATTGTTGAATTAGAGACAAGGGAGTTCAGCTCTGCATGTCAATGAGGATAGAGTAAGTCAAGAATAAAACTACCTTCCAACACAAGCAGCTGGTGAAATATCACAGTTTTTTTCCAGAGATGGGAGATTTTGACCGACTCTGGGCCTGCAACCATAAATGGATCTGACACCTGCGTCTGTTTTATCAGACACATGCAGAGCCCCGGAGATGATCCAAACATTCATTAGTTCGGGTTTTAGAGTCTTTTTTTGTGTGTGTGTGGTGGGTTCATTATTTCTCAGCTTCGCTTTCTCCATGCAGCAGAGTTTTTTAGCCTCATGTGTTCTGGGCACCTTTAATGAGAAGCATAGTACAGAGCAGGCAGGCAAACCCAATTCTCAGAGGTGAGGAAGAAGATGTAAAATTGTATAAATAACAGAAGTGGGGCAGAGCCACAGAATTCAGATCCAGATTTTGAATCACCTCAAAGATCAAATTTGTTTGGACCCATCATTGAGGTAGGGGCTAGTCTTTAATTTTTTATACAGATGTAGGCTACAATCCTGAACCATTCACACCTCTGGTATTGGATCTAGGGCTTTGGTTTAAGCCAATCTCTAACAAATAACATTACTGCAGTCCTTTAAAACCCCTATTGAGTTCAAAGGAAGCAGGGTCTGAGTAAAGACCATAGCTGGGATTTTCAGATGAACCTATGAGAGTTAGGTGCTCAACTTGCAATAAAATTTAATGGGACCTGTGCACCTGCTTCCCATAGGCACATGCGAAAATCCCAAATTTACATTGGAAAGCTTGTCTTGTTTCCTGCCAGTCTGCTCACCTGCCTCCTCAGCAGTCTGGCTGGTCGGTGGATGGGGAGTTGAGACTCTGGAAGCCCTGGGAGGCCTGGCTTTTAGGCCATGACCCCTTCACAGCCTGGGCTTCCTATGCCCATCGCTACCTCCCCTTTTGTGGAGAATTTTGAAAGGTCTGGGTTTTGATCCAAATTGGAATGAAACCAGATTTTGAAGTATTAAAATCCTCTGTGAAAGGATTTACCTTTCTCCACCCACCTCTAGAACATTTGTCTGTTCCCATAAACTCTCCAATGAGCAGCTGGAAAGCTTTTCTGGAAAGTGTGGAGAAGTGTCTACTCCCAGGTCCAACTGGGGATTGAGAAAAGGGGAGCTTGGATGAGTGAAAACATTCAGCATTGGAGCTGGCTGGAAATCTCAGAAAATGCTGTTTCACTGAAAAGGAAACATTAAGTTGATTTTGAGAAGTTAATTTAGAAAGAAAAAGTGTGGGGGGAAAGTATTTTGATCTTTTCGGAATGGAACATCTCAGTTTTTCATCACAAGATTACTTTTGATTTCAATTTTTTAAAGTTTATATTCTATAAAAGAAGTTGAAATGCAAACAAAATGTTTTGACTTTATCAAAATGTTTTGACCCTAAACAATACTTCTTTTCCAGAATGTCATTTTTTCAGGAAATGTTAAAATGTTTTGTTTTTATTCCATTTAAGAACAGAAGGAATTTGAAAATTTTAGAATTCCCCATGAAACAAAAAATCCAGTTTCCACCCAGTTCTAGTCTGCATTAGATCTGCTCCAGGAATTTTGGGGGCAAGTTTTCTGGCAGGTGTTACGCAGGAGGTCAGATGAATGGAGTACAATGGTCCCTTCTAGCCTTAGAATCTGGGTCACTTTCTTCCACTCAGAGCAAACTTCAATTTCTGCAAATCCTAGGCTGGCTAGAACCCACTGCAACCCAATTGGCTTTAGAAATGTTGCAGGGGGTGTAAGTCAATGTAGAATACTCTGCATGATGTTCTTTTAGGAAGGAGCATTTTGGATTCTCCTCCCATCCCCACCCCCTGCCGCCCCATCTATGGCATGTGGCTTGTTTATGTATGAGAGAGATGAGATCTGGTATCTCCGATGCTGGCATTTCGCTCCTAAGAGCATCAACTGCCCATTGACTCATGTATGGTTCTTCTGTGGTCCAAGAAGTTTAAGCATTCATTTTCTGTCTCCAGATGCTCAGATTCCACGTCACTATGTGCAGTGTTTAATCCTGGATTGATGGATCTTATTTGGGGTTTCCTATAGTTATGCTCTTTAAAGAGAATGACCTGATTTGCCCCAATTCAGGAAGGACTGCTTCTCCCGAGACAGGGCTGTGAAAATCCTGTCTTCATGTTTATTCAGTCCTGGGCTACACACACATGCGCTCGCACACATGCACACACAATTTATAATTGCAGGCTTGCCTGTCTCAATGGATTCCTGGTGAATTTTAGTCTCCAATTCGCTTTGAATCCAGGAGTTTTCCCATTTGCACGTCTCATCCCTGACTCCTAAAGATCTTTGCTTTTCCTTGCCTCATGGAGAACAGCGTCAGCAACTTCTTAATGAGTTTAAGCTATGAGCACACAGACTTTTGGGGAGGGGCTCACTTAGTGAGAGATAGAGCCTTTCAAGTCTGCTTCCAGTCTGCAAGGGGAAACATCCGGCTCTTCTGTGGCCTGCTTGGTGACCTCACCCCATTTTCCACATCACACATGGCCCAGCCGTGGGTAGTCCTGGCCTATGGGTTGAGGCATGAATGAACCACCTCTCACTCCTAGAAGTGGTCCTCTCAGTAAGAAGCTGAGTCATGGTGGCCAGCTTCAGTGGAGGAAACTCTTACCCCATCTGTACATGCGCCATGCCTTTCCTTTGGATTCGGGCCCCAGGACTGTCAATCACCAGCACTAACTTCATTCTGCAAACAGTGAGTCAAGTCCATCCAGCTGTCGCTGTACTTCCTAAGTTCTTGTGAAGTCAAAGCTCATGGAACAGCATCAGGCCCTCGGCAAGTTTAGGTGGGAACAGAAAGGTGTGATGCAGCATTTAGGTTGCAGGCAGCTTGTAGCGGTCACCACGGTGATGCCACTATTAATTTAAGCCTAGTCCCCCATGCTCTGAATAAGCAGCATAGCTCCATGCCTTCAGGTGGAGTAGTCTCATGGCATACAAGAGGCAGAAGTTGGTGGAAAGGGGGAACAAAACACTCTGATCTAGAAAGAGGAACCGGTGCTGCTGAGTTGGCGAGATGGGGAGATGTCAGCTCTTCCTCTCAGCTTTCCCTTTGCGGCGTCAACTGTCAGTAATTTAACTAACGTTTTGTAAATAAATGTGGCATTCGGACAGCTGTCATCGCGCCTGTTATAAACACTCCTTTTGTCACTAAACACTGGCATTGCCACTCCATTTCCCCTGCAAATGCACCCGGCGCTGCCAGTTGGCTCCTGGATCCAGGGCTGTCGGGGAAACACATGCAGACCAGTGGCTGCGGGACCTGGATTTCACATGAGGGGAGCATAATCATTTAGAAAGCAGAAAATCCATTTGTGTGTGAATGTGGCACGTTGGCAGTCCTGGAGACTGGAATCCTCTCCCTTCAGCCACAGGGGAGCTACAGCATGGGCAATGGGGAGGCCAGGTTCTTTACAGTATCACTACTATCATCATTCCTGATCTGGAAGGATCACATCTAGGGAGGAGATGGGGAGGTCAGTCAGTCAGTGGCCTCTTTGCTCATCCTCACAACAAGGAGACACTTAGTTCCACCTATGGTGGATGCTTTCCCACTGAGAACTGGACTCTCATCACACAAGGTCATTGCAAAGCCATCAAATGACATCATCATCTAGGTGTGGCAGATCAGGGCTCTGTTTGAACAGGTGACCTATGGATGGAAGGTCCTCCCAAGTCCTTTACCCATGCCCTGCTCCATGCAATCCCTCCAGGGGGACAATCCTTAAAAGCCCAAGGCAGTGCAGACCTTCATTCCCTTATAGCAATGGGCACCTATGTCAACTTGCCTGATCTGTGATAGAACCCTACTCCCTTTCCTCTGCCCTGGGTTCACATTTCCTTCCTGTCCATATCCGCCCCATCAGCAATCCTCAGTAGTTAACTATACTAAGAACAAATGACCCCTCCAACATGTTCGTCCTCTGGCTGTGATGTCTTGGTGTTGGGGGAGCGTCCCATTTAGGTCATTGCATGTAACTTCTTGGCCTCACTGTGCCACACTAATGGGTGATCCAGATCTCAGTCTGATTCCTTGTAAAATTTGCCTTTTTGTAAGTGGCTGGAAATTACAATAGCTTTGCCTTTGAGAGCAATGGATTCTTAAAAAAGACATGTTGTGAAGTCACTGAATATACAGGCGGAAGAAGTAGAGTGCTGCGAAATGTCCAGATTAGCTTTTCCTGCCAGGTCCATGTTGCTAGAAAATCCAAGCAACTCCTTCTCCTCTCTATTTCTCTAGAGGGAAAAGTCAGATTATTTCTGTTGGTGGTCTCACCTCCAAATCCTGCCAAGTGCTGAGCACCCTCCAGGCCTCATGGAAATCAATGCAAGCCAAGGACATCTCTGTAGGTACTCAGCTCACTTGTAGGCTCAATCGGCAACCTATGGGGCTCAGCCCTCCCAGGTTCTGCAGCCTGTCAGAGACCACCTCCAAGATCAGCTCTGTCCTACAACCTTGTGCTCCATCTCGGAGGAAACTGGCCTGACTGCTCCCGAAAGGGCATCTCCTCTCTCATTTCCCCTCTGTCGGCTTTAAGCTCAGCATGGTTCCCATAGACAAATATATTCCCCTTCCTGCAATTGGCAGCTTAGCGCTGAGGAAAGTCTCGCCAAATTAGGCCGGCAAATAGGCCAAGAAACCCTTCAAAACACTGATAATCAAAAGCTAAGCGCTGTAATGTTCCTGCTTCCTCCCTTATGTTGCTCTGCAGCATTGTGGAAACAGCATTATAGTTACGGGCAAAGAGATGCTTACATTCTCACTCTGGGTCTCCAGGATTTTTATAGCTAGTGCTGCAGATGCCTTGGCATTTTTGGTTTGAAGGCAGTTTCATGGGAAGGGTTAGGCCTAAGTCACAACCTGAATTCCTCTGAAGCTTTGGGTGTGTGTGTGGGGAGGTATGCTATATTCCATGACCTATGTCAGCCAGTTCTAGAGAGATGCCCAAACTGTGAAGCTTGGATCCATATCTAGGTTGAAACATCTCCCGTGTTCAAGGTTGAGGAGAGTTCAGATTCTACAAAGCCATAACTTAGTACCTCTCATGGACCACTCATCTCAGTTCTGCTCAGAAGTCAACAGAGTCTCAAATAAACTCCTCAATGTAAAGCAACATCCCGTCGAAACTCCCAGCCTTTCACCTGATTTGATATTTTAGGCCCAGCCTTTGCAACCGTGACCTGTCTCCAGTTAGCTGGAAGATCATAGAACATCTCAAGTTCACTCAGTGCTGGATTCGCCTTCGTTTGTTCCGTCAATAGAATTGTGAGCTTGAGCAAACTTCTCCACCTACCTGGTCAAGGGCTAGATCCACAGTTCAGACTACAGGGATGTGAACTGCAGCATGTAATATGCAGTAACTCCCATGTATGGACACCATAGGCATGAATGAAAAGGAACTTAGTTTATGTTAACTTCATACATGCTGGACCTTGGGGTGCTGGTTGCCCCGGCTTGAAATGGTTTCCATCCATATACAGGATTTACAGTTTGGTTCAATGGCTCTCACCACCCCCACTATACAAATTGTTCCAGCATGCTTGGTTAACTTAGTACTGTTTAAGAGAAGACTACATTAACGTAATATCGGTACTTTTTAGTTCACACCAGAAGCGTCCACATGGGGGAGTTACAGGACAGCGCACTAGCCTTCAATTTACTCCCCCCACCACACACACACACGGCCACCGTAGTCTGCACTACCAGCCTGTGTAGACAAGCCCTTATTAGCCCTAGTCTATACTTAAAATCCTCCTAGTGTTGGATGCAGCTTATAATAGGGTAAGAGTGATTTTGCCAGTATAAGTTATGCCACTTTGGCGAGTGAAATAGGCAAAAGCACACTTATGCCATTATAACTGCATCTATACTGGGACCTTTGTTGGCATAACAGTGTCACAAAAAGTCACCTCCATATAACATGGCTATACCAGCACAAGTTTCTAGTGTGGGCCTGGCCTAAGCAAAGCTAGTTTCTTAGGGGTTTGATCTTCATAATATCAGTTTTTCACACGTCTAGTTTATTTCAGTGTGTGATCACGTCACCAAAAGCAGGTGAAGAGCTGCTGGAGATACACTGACCATCTTAATTCAGTGTCTGTTCCAACCTGCAGCCATTTGATTCTAACATCGCACATTGAAATAAGCACACATTTCAGCTTCTCTTTTTCCTTTCTTTACCCCCCTCTTTCCCATAAACTTAACCTCTAACTGTGGAGAAAAGATGCAGCTGGGGGGAGGGAGGAAAGTGTGGAGGGCAGGGAGTCCAGATGTCCCAAATTCATAGGGACAGTGCTGATTTTGGGGTCTTTTTTTAATATAGGCTCCTATTACCCCCTACTCCCTGTCCCGATTTTTTACATTTGCTGTCTGGTCACTCTAGGAGGGGGGGACCCAGGGAAGACCATTATAAAAATGAACAGATCAGGGCTGGAGATTTGTCCTCTGATGGTTGTAACCAGCTGCCTCTGAGTGCAGGAGTCTGCTTGCATTCTGCACACGGCAATGATCTGAATGCGTGGAGATTGACTGAATATATATACCTTGTGTACGGCTAATGAACTAGGATAGATAGAGTAGGGAAGAAGTGTAATTCACACGGATTCCTGCAGAGAGGTGCAGGACTCAGAGATAAAGGCAGTACAAGATTGTGCAGATGGAGATGGTAGATGTCAGCAAACAGCTACAGGGAAGGAAGATCTTGGGAAGGCAGAGTCAGGGCACCACTGGGGAGTTGGGGAAATGGAACCATTTGCAAAGGTTCAAATCCCTTCACTGAGTGATGCTGACAGCTAGTTATTTCCCCTTTGCTGCTGTGACTCTGCAATGAACTCCGGACCACAGAGTAACCTCTAGCATAACTATGGGGTTGTTGTTTGAGGGGAAGATTTATTTAGCTCATGTAATTTCTCTAGGCTTGGAGGAGAAGGAATTAAATAAAGAAGGGTCTCAAATGGGATCGTTGCTCTAATGGAGGCCAAAGCAGACTGCTCTCCAGCCACCCTCCCTTTCGTCACCAGGACTGTCCCCCCTTCTCCAGAAATAATCTCTCTCATTTGGATGCGGCATTGCCCCCAATCAGAGAACAGAGCCCATTGTTTTTTGTACCAGATAAAGGGCTCCTTTACCCTGCTGCCCTTCTCACTGGGAAATCCGTGATCTGTTTCATCTGAAAGCTCTGGAATCTAACAGCTGTGCCCTATGGAAATGCAGCTTCTGTTCTACTGGTTTCCTGGCGCCTCCGGGTGGGTGCATGGTGCTGCTGTGATTGCCGGTAATTCTTTCTGCTCACGAACAGCAGTAGCCCTCTCGCACACAATGCACTTCACTCATGCACACAATGCTACACGCTCGCTCTTCCATCTGCCACTGGCATGCGCCACTTTGTGGCCGTGTTTTCGTTGTCATTCTCAACGCTCCTGAGTAAAAAGGGCCCCCTTAGCAGCTTGCTCTGAGCCCACAGGTCAGGTTGATGCTTGGGGATTCAGGTTTCTGTCAAATGCTGACCCCAACGAAAGTGCCATCGTCCTTCAGACGAGATGGTAGCCAGAGTTCTTTGAAGACTGTTCCTGATGGGAGGGCCACAGACAAGACAACCTTCCCATGATTCTCTTTGCTGATTCCCCCCGTGTCCTGCCCTGTATTTTCCCCCATTGAAACCGGATTCTGATGTCCAAAGCTGTACGCATGAGCAAGTTATTGCTGAATGCCGGGTGACTTGTTGTTTGCAAAGTGCTTTCTGAGAGCTGGGATATGAAAGATCAAATCCCATGATTATTCTAGTCTAGCTTTAGCCAAAAACTTCCATGGAAGAGGTTTTTAGCACTCATTGGATCCTCCCATTCTAAAGGTCTCCATCAGATTTTGGATTCAATTTAACCTTCCCTCATTATCTCATTTACTTGGACTATAATAAACCCCTTACTAAGCAGGGAACCCCCTTTGGAAAAAGCGATTGGATGGCCAGTTCATATTGCTTAATCTTTGATGGTGTCACAGCTACCTCTGAGGAAACCTTTGCTTGTGCCTTTTCTTTTCAAATTTGGCAAGGGCCTCTGTGAAGATTTAGATCTCCCTCATTGGCCCTGATCCAGGGGTCTCACACAGGCGGTATCTGGGGACATTATCGCCCGTGGTTCTTTGCCCAGATGTCTGCTGCATACTGATCCCTTTCATCCGGAGGAACAGAGATGCCTTATCTCAGGAAGGGCCTAATCCTGAATGGTGCTGACGTCAAGTGGGAGTGGCAGGTACTCAGCACCCTACAGGACTGGGCCTTTTGACTGAAACAGCTCGCATCTGTGGCACTGCTGTGATAGACTGGCTTGCCCTTCTAGTCCATAAAAATACTTGCTTTCCAGAAGTTCTTAACTGTGTAGCAGGAAAAGCATTGGAGCTGAAAAGAAATAAAAAGCTGGGGGGGAGGGTAATGCATTTATGATGCTCTCAAACTAACAGCATGCTCTTCTCGTATTATTTTTCCTCAGTCTTTGAAACAGAACAATGGCCTGCAGCCTTCACAGCAGATGGACAATGTGCGCGCCTTAACCACTTAACAGCCATTAGCCTAATTTCACGTATTGGAGCCAAATTAAATAATAAGTAAGAGGCTCTGAAAGGCTGGTTTGGAGACTGTATTACTGCCTTTCACTTGATAACCTTCTCATAAACAGATGTTCCCCTTCTATCCTATTAACCTTGCCTAAGAGTGAGGGGGCCTTTCTTCAGAGAAACAAGCAATAGCGCCCTACATATCTGAGGGGACAGGGGGCCTGAGTGGCCAGATGGAAAGGTTCTCTAGCCAGGAGGCATGGATCATGGTTCTTCCCCAAGCCCCCAAACCCAGAGAAGTGATCGAGCAAGAGTCCAATCTGCAGTCACATCCAGATCTTTCTAATGTGCCAAATTATTCATCTTGGTCTGCAATATCCATCTGTACCTGCTGGGAGCTGCCATGCCATGGAATTATTTCCAGATCTGGTGAGTTTAGAAAGAAAGAGGGAATAGCCCCAACTCACAGGAAAGAACACATCATTCTTCCCAGATTCTCCAATGCAGTTTGCTCCCTGCAGTCTGCCAAACTCCTCCCCATCTCAACTCCTCCCCCTTTTCTAATTGGAAGCCTACTAGGATGATCAGAGGAAAGGAGGGCCTATTTAATGGAGGAGACTGGAAGAGCTTGGCTTATTTAGTCTGGTAAAAAGAAGGCTAAAAAGGGGGATATGATTGTTCTTTATAAATATATCAGGATTGGGCGGGGGAGAATAAATTTGGACATTAGGAAAAACTTTTCACTAGGAGGGTGGAGGAGCACTGGAATGGGTTACCTAGGGAGGTGGTGGAATCTCCTTCCTTAGAGGTTTTTAAGGTCAGGCTTGACAAAGACCTGGCTGGGATGATTTAGCTGGGGTTGGTCCTGCTTTGAGCAGGGGGTTGGACTAGATGACCTCCTGAGGTCCCTTCCAACTCTGATATTCTATGAGTCTATGAAATACCAGGGAGGGCGAAGAGGTTTTTTAAGCTAAGGACATTGCTGGGACAAGAACAGGTGAGTTTAAACTGGCCATGAACAAGTTCAGACTGGAAATCAAATAAGGTTTCTAACTATCAGAAGAGTGAGGTTCTGGAACAGCCTTCCAAGAGTAGTGAGGCCAAGCACCTTACTTTGTTTTAAGACACAGAGGGACACATTTATGAGGGGGATTGTATGATGGATTTTATGTGATGATGGGAGGCGGAGCTCAGAGGCCCTGGGGTTTACTTCCAGTCTATGACTTATGTTCCTAAAAGGTCATGCTTCAAGGCTTCATCCAGCCACCTGCAGGGATCCCCCACTCCCTCCTATTCTATTTTTTTGGTTGGTTTGTTTTATTTTTTAATCTCTTTCCCCTGAAGCCTCAAAGATGGCCATGGCTGGAGATGGGACGTTGGGCAAGGTGGACTGGAACTCTGAAGTGGCACTGGGCATTCTCTGTCCATGTTCGGCTGGCTGGGTCTTGCTCACATGATCTAAAGGAATTTCCCCCAGCTCAGATTGGCAGTAACCGGGGTGGGTTTTCGGCTTCTTCTGCAGCGTGTTGTGCAGGGATTGTCTGGGTGAATCTCAATTAATAATTTCCATGCTGCTGGGGAGGATTTGGACACTGGTGCACAACTCTCTATGGTACAGAACAATCTAGTTTCCTGTGGGCTGTAATACTTCGTGGATGTTGGGTTTAATGTGCGGGTGGTGCCCACCTGTGATATACAGGATGTCAGATAATCTGGTGATCTCTTCTGGCCTCAAACTCTATGAGTGAGCACCACCAGGAACTCCTCAGTGCTAATCCTGGTTCTGACACCAGCTCTCTCTGGGGCCTTCATCAAGTCACTTTACTTCTTTATGCCTCTGTGTATCCATGTCTAGAATGGGGTTAGCAATACTCATCTAACTCAATAGGGATTTGTGAATTTTAATTAGTTAATGTTTACATATTACCTTGACTACTACCTTAACTGTAGGCATTCTACATATAATTCAGTACATTATAAATACTCAGGAAATTCCCTTTTTTATCTGACAGATTGCAGGGTTTTGTTCTTCATTTTTTATGTGCATAACTTGGGACTCTTTGGATGGGCTGGAGTTACAGAGAAAACTCTGAGCATCTGCCCTGTGAAAATCAGACCTCAAGTTGGGTACTCAAAAAACGAGGCACCAGAATCACAAGTCGCCATGGAAAATTTAGGACTGATTAGTGCTGAAAGCACAAGCCTCTGTGGATCACACTGACTCAGTCAGTCAGCATGGTCAAGCGAGCACGCAAGCTCCGATTGGCTAGAAAGATAAGTTGAACCAAGAGAGGAAACATCTAACACCAATCAGGTCCTGACACTTTGTGTCCAGTATTTTTCTGAGCTCCTCTCCATCTGTAACATACTATAAAGACTCCACAGCCCAATCTGGCCATAACAACTGGTTTTCTGCATATAAAAACCAGGACTGATGTTAAGGGGTAGCAAGCAGGGCAACTGTCTGGGGCATCGCAAAGCTAAATTGTTCAGGCTTAGGCTTTGGCCCTGGGTAGTGGGGCTCGGGCTCCCGGGTGGCAGTTCTGTGCTGCAGTGCTTTCGCTTTCTGCCCTGGGCCTTAGTGAGTCTAACACTGGCCATGCTTGGCGGACTCTCTGAAACCTGCTTGCAGCCCCCAGGCCCCTGGTTGAGAACCACTGCAGTAGAGGACACTTGGGCATGTATGTACTCACTAGCCAGCAAATTACAGAGGGGAGCCATGATACATCATTAAATAGATCTGGGCAAACCCGGAGGCGAATCCTGATCCTGTTGGGTTCAGGGAGGCTCCAGCAAGTGGTTCAGAATTTGGTAGCTCACCCACAAACTTGGACGATTATCCGCATTCCCTCTGCCCCAGTGAGGCACCCAAAGTGACCCAATTCTGCATTGGAGCCTGAGTTAAATAGCCAGGGCTGAGAACTGAATCAGCCCCCCACTAGAGCTGATGGGAAAACCAGACTCGGCCACTTGTTCTGAAGCTCAGCTTTTGCTGTGCATAATTTAGGAAATGTACATGGTGGGTGCAGACCTTTGGTCTTCTGGGTAAGTCTGTGACTGCCAAGAGGTTGAAGGGGGAAGTCAACATCTTGGAGATGTCTCCATACTCCGGCTGTCTGAGAGCCGCTCATTGATTTTCCTCCAACTGGAAATGTCTCAGACGTACATTAGCCAGCTTCATGGCCTCTCCAGGGCCATTAATGGAGGCAGCGAGGGCTTTGTTGCTAATTTTGCCTCATCTGTTCATGCGTTTTTCTCTCGCTCCTCTCCGGCTTGACTCTGTAGACTTGGCTGTGATGTGCGAGAGTCGAATGGGACTGGGAGAGGGGAGAAGAAATATCAGGTGGGAATCAAGTTTGTATAACCAGCCTGCTTCTCTTCAGTATATTTGAGGTCTGGGGGGACCCCTATTTAGTTAGATTGCTTAGACAACCAAAGTCCACTCAGCAAAATAGTAAAGGAGAGAAGATTATAGAAAAGAGACAAAGCCTCCTCTGGCATCATTTGTGGTGCTGTTGCTGTCTGGGCAGGAGGCACTTCTACAGTGATGACAAAGCATGCAGACTGTAAATACTGGGAGTTGGATTGGCCCCCAAGATTTTTTAGCGCCAGGCTTCTCAACACCCGTTGCAGGAGGGCTCATTTGGCCACCTGTCTCTGACCCTCAGTTTTATTTAACAGAAAGCACTCTAGGGTTTCTTACATTTTCAGTGAAAACTCTGCATGGTGGAATAGTCTAGTTTGTTTGGTTTCTTGTTCAGTTTGCCTTGTCTTTTTTTTTTTTAATGTTCCTGTTTTCCATCACCAGCTGTCATTGTTGAGCTCTCCTTGGTTGGGTTAAGTCCTAGCAAAGCATTTTATTTTGTTAACATTAAAGCGTAATATAATGCATCTCTCTCTCTATAACATTGTGGTGGAATTAGGACTTCTCTGTAATCATTTATGAATGGTGTATGGTGACCTGGTTATGGGGATGTTTTCTGTATGACTCTATTGGGTTAAACCGTGGGATATTTACTGTACGACTGTATTGCTCTGAACCAACAGTGCTGTTGGGAAACAAGCAGTAAGGAGAAGCAGTGACTTAGATAACGTCCCCTTCAGCTAATATTGGAGTTTGTTTTGGGGCAATGGCAGAGCCATTGGTTCTAGGGAGTCCAGCTCAACGTCCTGCTAAGGGCAACAAAGTGGTGTTGGACAACAGGACCAAAAACCCTTGGGAATAAGAAATGAAGGAGTTCTGACTGGATAAAATGTGACTTTTTTTGTGAGGTTGAGGGGCAGCTTCTGGGGAGCTCTTTGGGGGATCAGACTAACATACTAAAACCAGTGAGGGTGTATGAATTAGTTAGGTTTGAATGGGTCACCATCACAGGATGGTGAGGATCAGGAAAAAGAAGCCATATATGTAGACTATTGCTATAAAATCCTCTCTAAATGTGTTGTCCCTACTGTTAAGTTAAATCATGGTTTGGATTCAGAAGGCAGTCTGTCATTCCATTCACCTCTGGTCACAGAGATTGGAAGAAGTGCAGGTGCTGAGCCCAGTTGGACATACAGAGGTGTAGCTGGCCCTGTAACTGTGACATAGATAGATATAAAGTAAAAATGTGAACGTCAAAGAGAAATGAAACAATCAAAATATAATACTGTGTTTGGATTTCAAATTGCAAGGAAACGTTTCCATTGAAAATATCATCACAACGCACAGTTCCTGCCAAGCATCTTGATTTTGCCAGAACAGCATTTTCTAACAGAAAACTGTTCTTTCAAAAATGTTCTGCCCAGCTCTATTCCTGACCCATGTTGCCACCCATTCCCGGTCTGGGCCTTGGCACAGTTTTGTGACTGTTACTCAGGTTGTGGCTCTGTCTTGCAGTCCAGATCCCTGTTAATAACCTGCAACCCTGCCCTTGATAGCTACCATAATATGTAGGCCTCCAACTTCCCCTAGTAGTAGCAGAACAGGAAACCTAGCGAAATCCCCTGGTTCTAGCTGGCAAGATGTGCCTTGATCTGGGAGTCCATTAAAATGAGGGGGAGTTTATCACCAACATGCTTCTAGCCAGCTGGGAATGTCCTGATCTGGGATGGTTTTAGAAGCTGGAAATGGAAGCAAATGGAGTCTGGGCTTCACGCTTGATTGCTTTCCTGATTGGTACTATAAAAAAATGCATTCAAGAGTGAATGTTTGATTTAAAGAGTGGCTGGATGTCGACACCATCTCTATTTGTTTTTCTTCCTTTAGCAGAAACCTTGTAAAAATTTTATGAAGCCTTAATGGATTGGAGATTTTCCTCCGGCACATTTTACGAGGTGAGCGTAACCCCTACACATTTGACCCAGTTTAGCACTTGAAAGAGGCTGAGGACAAAAAAAGGCACTGAGACGGCCTCCTGAGTTATTCCCTGCTGGAAGAACACAGAGAAATGGGCAGGGATGTGAAGTTTATTCCCATCCACGGTATCTGGAGGTAAATTAGACTGAACCTGTCTGGAGTTAGATGAGGAGGACCCACCGCAGCAAGGAGGCACAAGATTTAGTAGATGCCAATGGAGGGGAGGTGAACAGGTGCAGATATGAAAACTGCATTTCATAAATTAGCCCTGGCCCTGAGAACTCCAGCAGCTCCTCTTCGCTCATGGTGAAAAACCAGTCAGAGGAGAGCAAATATCAGAGAGGCTTAGCCCTGCACTCATTCCGTCATGGCTTCCCCAGCAATCTACTACCCCTGAAAATTGATCACTGGTGAGCGGGGGACGGGTGACACTATATGCATCACGCTTCTGTATTAGACAGTGTCTGCTGCCATCCTCCATTGTGGAAGGAAGAATGGTGTGGTGGTTAAAGCTCTAGGATGGGACTTAGGAGATTGTGAGTTCTGTTCCTAGATTGTCCACTGATTCCTTCTTTGACCTTTACCTTGCCCCTTCGCTTCCCCCCAAAGGATCATAACCTTCCATGACTCAGAGGGGTGTGTTGGGAGGCAAGTGTCTGTCTCAAAGAGAGAGATGTGTGGAGGGAAAGTGACAAGAGGTTAGAAGACTGGTGGTGAGGACAGGCATGGCCAAGGGAGGGGTACTGTTGAAGGAGAGGAATGGGGGGTAGGAGAGAAGAGCTAGCAGAGGCATGAGTGAGAGAGGAGAATCCTGAGACCTTCCCTGGGTTTCTTCAAGGCTGGGGTGCATGTGAGGAGATCAGAAGCAGTGCTGGGGAAAGAGCATAGCTGTGAGGAGCAGGAAGGAGAAGGCCAAGGGTGGTGGAAGTGAACTTGTCCTTCAGTGTATATAGCTCACACCATGTCCCTTGACAATATAGGCAGAGTAAGGGTAGCAGCCATGGATCTCAAAAAAATCCGGAATAATATTAGGCTCCACAGTGCTTAATGAGATGTTATTAGCCTGTATATTTTCCTTTTATTGCTGGGCCAGGCTGCCACACAGCCGGACAGCTCTGAATAATTGATAGGCCTTCGGAGAGAAGCCGAGTTTAGGTTTTGTGATTCAGCAGGATCTTTTGCTCTTGTTGACCTTACCCTTCAGAGGCACGTGGGCATTGCCGGGAAATCAATCAAGGCTTCTGGTTTTTTTGTGTGAGGAGCAGTGCCTGGGAGTGGGGAATGGGAAGAAGAAAATGGAGAGAGGGTAGCAGGAATGGAGGGAGGAAGGAAGAAGGAGGAGAGGTAGGAGTTGAAGCAGGAGTAGAATGGAGTGAACAGAGGGGAAGAAACACGCCACTTAAGGCTCCACTGCATGTGAGGTAGGGTCCAAGCACAAAGATCAACCCAGAGCCAAACTTCTTCAAAACTCAGGAATGTTCAGATACCTCTCTAGGCCCAAACTAGTATCTCTGTGGCAAAATCCGCTAGAGAGAGAGAGAGAAATCCGCTAGAGAGAGAGAGTGTGTGTGTGTGTGTGAGAGAGAGAGAGAGAGTGTGTGTGTGTTTTTCTTGGGCACCGGAGCAGGCCATCTGCTTGGCATTGATTCCTGGCACAAGCAAAGGCAGGGTGGGTACTATAACTATGCCTGGAATTATTTTAATAACATAGACAAAGTGGGCGAGGTAATATATTTTATTCTGTATAGCTCAAAAGCTTGTCTATTTCACCAGGAGACGGTGGTCCAATAAAAGGTATTACCTCTTGTCTCTCTAATATCCTGGGACCAACACGGTTACAACGCCACTTAATCAGATTGTACTACAGTAATATTGTTACCATATTGGGATTATCTTGTTATTAATTAGAATGATATTCGCAATCCCAACCCCAGCAGTATTTTAGGCCTTGCTAGAGAACACTTTAGCTCATTACATTCTTATTAATATTTAAGATTTATTTTAGCATCCAGTCTGTTCTTGGCACTTTACTGGTGGAGTATAAAATGCCATCTCTTCCCTGAGATGTACATTGCAATCTGAGGTGTGATTGCAGCTCAGGTGGATGCACCCTTCCTGGGGTAAATCTGTATTGCTAGGCTGTGCCGCTGCTCACACAGCTGCATGTATGCTGCTGCTTTTAGCCATGCGAGGGTGTGCAAAGCTAGCGTGGGTATGTCTAGCTGAACTTTAATCACACTGTAGCCAGAAATGCCAACTCCGTGGCTGCTCCGGAACTGGAGCACCCAGCGGCCGGGCCGATCAACTCCTCCCCCTCCCTCCCATCACCTCCCACTTGCCGTGATTAGCTGTTCAGCGGCAGGCAGGAGGCACTGGGCAGGGGAGCAAGGGTGAGGAGAAGCAGGATGGAGACGGAGCGGGTGCTAGAAGAGGCAGAACAGGGTGGCACCTTGGGCAAGGGGTGGAGCGGGGGCAAGGCTTGGGGTGGAGCGGAGGTCGAGCCCCCCTGGGAAATGACAAAGTTGGCACGTGTGCTTTAGGCTGTGTCTTCACTGTGTCTATACTGAGGTTGCTAATATGTTAACTGTCTTGATGTAAAGCCCTCAAGGAGACAATTTATGAGTAGTTTTGACCTTGACTACCTATGCCAATGGAAAAACACTCTTTTTTTGCAGTGAAAGTGAAGCCTAAATGCGCGGGGGAGGGGGGGGGGAATGTCAGCTGATGGCGGACTGCAGAATAGTACAGCAGTCTGGCAGAGTAAAAGCTCCAGCAGTAAGGCATGATCCTTTCTCATTTTATTAAACACACTGACCCATAGAACTCATTGCCCCAAGAGTGTGGTGGGTTTAGAAGTTGATCTGGATAACAAGAACTCCTGCAATTACACTGGGATAGAAAAAAACATTGTAAGGGATTCCTGCCTAAGTACATCAGCTGGTTGCTAACTATCTGGGGTTAGGAAAAAAAATTCCTTCTGGGACAGATTGTTGTGTAATTGTCCATGATGAAGATTATTGGAGTGTCCTCTTGAAAGGTGGTTCCAGAAACAGGTTACTGGGCTAGGAGAGGTCTGATCTGATCTGGCTAGTCCCATATTCCTACATTTCAGACTGGGTTTTAAGATCCAAAGCACAGATTATCCCTCTATCTGCAACTCTGTAGGCTCCTTCAGGAAGTTAAATGTTAACTCTTTCACTGATGCTCTTCCTGTACTGCTGCTGCATTCTATTGACATGCTTGTCTGGTATATCTAGCAGCAAAGACCAGGTGCACTCTTTCTCGAGCACACTAGAAATATGCAGCAGCAATCAAAGTAATTAACTATAATTGCAGAATAACTACCATACAGTGGCAGGACACAGAAATAGTCAGGTAATTACAAAGGATTATAGATGCATGGTTATTTCAGTCATAGAGGATTTATTTCTTGGGAATGTGTAGACTAGTGGTTAGAGCATGAGACTCTAAGGTGGGAATGGGGTGTTTTATTCCTGATTCTGCCCTTGTGTACAGAAAAAAGGAACGATGCTTGGTAGACCTTGTCTCCGTTAGTATTCCATCAAGCAGAAGCCATGATCCATCTCTTTATTGCCATGTCCTGTACAGCAGGATGATACCCAGTTCACTGTGCATATGAATAAGGACTAGTCATATGATATTTGTGCCCTGTGGTTTCTAAAAGTTGTTAACCCTTGATTACCTCTTATGCCCTCTCTTTGGAGGAAAGTTTTAGAGGCACGATGCAATAGTCTAAGGTTATTTGTAGAATTGTTCTAAAGACATTGCTAGGAACAGGGGGAAAAGCCTTTCAGAAACTAATACCAAACATCCAAAGACATATGAGCCATTAAGGAGGGCAAGATGGTTAGTCTCCCTACAGGAGACAAGATGTTATGGTGGTGGGACATCTTGAGAGATATGTAGCTTTCCCGATCCTGGCCGTGGCTCTCCAGAGAGGTTTAACAACATTAATGCCCTCGTGGTTGGCAATATTTACCATCTACTTAGCAGCAAAGAGGTTTCAATTATTTAAAGATGCATGAGGACATGGAAGCCATTAGGAACAGAGAGAGCCTCCTTCCCCTGAGATATTTCAATCTTCTCCAGGCCATCCAAATCCATCTTGTACTGCTTTTGACAAACGTCTGAAACTAGAAAGGTGATGGGAAATGTGCAGCATAAACTGGAAGGAGAACTGCTTAAGCATAAAGTTAGAGCTGAATTTCATGTTGAGTAACTTTGTCAGAATCCATCAGTGGGTGGGATTAGGGACCATCTCTACCTGCAAGGAGAGGGAATCTGGATCTGCAAAGGCTTGTGAAGGAAATAATGATACCAAAATAGGAAAGGAAAAGGATTGGCAAGAGGCTGTTATCTAGTGCTAGGCAAACCTCTGAAAGGATTCAGAGCTTAGATTTGGTTCAGATAAACATTCTAGATGATGGCCTCTGAACCGTTCAAAACTGGGCTGGTGATCACACTCTCCGATGGGATCTCATGCCCAATCACACTGGAAATACTATGAGATCTATTTTCTCATGATGCCATGGCATGTCAGTTCCTGATATCAGTTTAGACTGTGTTAGCTACATCAAGTTAGCTACCAACACACCTTTAAACCCTTGTCTCGACGCAGCCTGAGTCACTGGCAGTCTAGTGCCCCAGAGTGGCTTTAGGGCATTCTGCTGCAGGAGGCACTATCATTCAGATGTGATCTAAACTTGTGTTCCTGTCCATTTGCGATATTAAAGATCCCAGGCACTTCTTATGAGCATGGCGATGTTAGCTCTGGTGTCCTGGCCAAATTCCACCATCCCGCTTTTCTAGCTTCCTCCTGCAGTTTCTTCACCCTCCTCCCTTCTCTCCCACTCGCACCAAGCTGTTAAATACCAGGTGTTTCACCCTAGACATGGTGGATAAAGTAATTCATTTTTATATCATTTTGTGGTGTGTCTTGGGATCCATCACCATGAAAGGATGATGCATAAGTGGAAGGTTATTTTAATTACAGCTTTAACAGGAATGAGAACCTCTTTTATCATAGCAATAAACCATAGGGAATATCTGTGCATTGACCAGGGATTCAGGAAACAGACAAGGTGACCAAAGGGGTCTTTCCCATTTCTGTGATTTTATTCTCTCTCCACTGGATTACATTGGATTTATTATAACTGTAACCAAAAGCAATGTGAGAACCCAGGGAGAATTAAAAGCACGCATGGCATGCATATGATATACAGCAACTAATCTAGCCTGACATTTGCCGTCAATCAAAGGATGAGGGAAGATAACTAACAGTGCCTCTCGTGAGCTCCGGCCTTCTCTCTTCAGTCATGAAGATAAATGTCAGACATCAGGTGTCATTTAGGTACAACCCTCCACTGGCAAATGAAAGAACTGCAACAAAGTGCTACGTTCCAAGGCACATTTGCGTGGAATCCAACGAATACCCCACTGACAGTACCAAAATTCTACACCCAAACGTCACAGGCCCAGATTCTCTCCTGCACTGAGATCTACTTGGTGGGAGGCGACGAAGGGCAATTCAGGGTGCTGGTTACAACTCCCTGATTCTCCAGCTAGTTGAGCCCTGGCCTCTCCTGTATGGACTAAGTTCCAGCAGGTGGCTATGGTCTGCAAAGGACCATGCAGTAGCTCTAGTGGCCAGTCTGGCATGGAATCTCTGTTCTCACGGTATCATTATAAAGAGAGTTCAAGGCCGAACGATGTGAGTGGGTGACCCTGAGTGAGACCTCTCCATGTCTGAGTGTATCCACTTGTAGAACGAATGGAATCACTCCTATATAGGGGTGTCTGGGGACTCAATGTTTCCAAAACACTCTCAGATCCTGAACTGGAAGGTGTCCTGGAAGGGCAAATTTAATGATATTACTGCTAGCAGAACACAATTAATATGTACACTGTCGTCATCACCCACCACATCACAAAATACTTTATGGAGAGAGAATCGATCTTAAACAAAAGAAGGAAGGGGCAGTGTAAGGGGAAATTTAAAGAGAGGCAGAGGTGAGGAGAGGCCCAGATATTTTCTTTTTTCTCCCCTTTTCCCTTCTTCTTTTTTCTCATCAGTTTTATTTGCCAGTCAGTCACCCGTTATATATGTGCCAGGGCCACCTCATGGATCCATTGAAGCAGGGCAGACAATCTTCTTCACTCAGGAGGATAAAGCTAGGCAGAACCTGGGTGAGCAAAAGCCACTGGAGTGTCTTTGTCATGTCAAACTTTCTCAGGAAGGCAGAGGAAAGGGTGAGGGCATCCAACTGAGGAGCAGTGAGCTCTGCAAATGAAGCTGATAGCCGGCATGCAATCAGGTAGCCATTGGACTTTGATAATTCTTTGTCAGATCACAGGCCATTGTTTGAAGATTGGCGAGAGGGTTTTGCCTTGACATCAGTTCTTAGTTCCCTATGTCATGACTGTCACATCAGTGATTTCATTTTAATACCCCTGTAAATGCCCAGGGGGAAATCCTAACCCAGGGAGAAATCAATGGAAAACCTCCAAGGGGGAAAGGATTTCACCCCGAGCCTACAAATATCTTTAGTGTCTTAATTATTTACAACAGGGCTGAGATTTTCAAAGTTGCCTTATGATACTTGCTTGGATGCCCAGTTCCCACTAGTCTGGGATTCAAAGGCAGCTTGGGTTGGGTAAGGTGGCAAATCAGCCTAGAATTTTATCACCAGGTAAAGAAAAGTCAGCAGACTGAAAAGTTATAAGAGGTCCTTGCTTGTCAGGGACAGCTGAGTCAAAGGGGACCTAAGGGGAAGGCTGGCTACAGCAGGGAAAGCCCAGAGGAATTATTGCTCTGTGTTTCTCACTTGATTTGCTGTTGTTGTGTGGATGATAAAACAAGCCCAGAGGAAAAGGTCTTAAAATACTTTATTAAACAGGCTTCATTTCCCACTCCTGACTGGTGACACCACCCATTTACTGGGACATAAATGGTGAATGAGCCTTCAGCAGTTAATGTTCACCCTACTGGCTGTATGGGGCTTTGATGACCTTGGATGACAGGTGCCGTGTCGGAAGCATTACTGTTGATATTGACAGGAATACAAGTTTTGTATTGAGTTAGACCTGTCTCTGCATGAGCCCTAATCAGTTTTAAGCTGCCTTGTTAGAACTTTGCAAGCTGCTCGGTGGCTTCACTAGTTGAGGGAAGAGAAATAAATCTTCAGGCACTATTCTTTTAAGGCCCACTTTGAGGACTTAAGCGATATATAGGCCTCATGCTGGCCCCTCTGCCTGGGGGTGAATTTCACCCAATAGCCATATCGCCAACTCAAAACATTCAAAAAATCGTAAGTCAAGCCCCCCAAAATCAGGAGATATTTTTTTAAAAAAAATACATTCTGGGTCCTTTTTATTTGCTTTTTGGTGTTTAAGCCTTTAATAGATACATTTTCAAGATTTCCTCTCTAGCCATGAGAGGTAGAAACTTTTCTTCTTTAGAGGAAACTAACATTCTTCTGTGATCACATGACTCCACAAGCCGGGGCTTTAAGACAGAAACACCAACTATAGTAAGAGTTGGCAACATGATGATAGGGAATTAGGTTTCACAGCATCTCTGTGACATGAGAGATTGATTCCTAATGCTGTTTTACACGTGGCTAAAAGGGAAAGGGCCTGATTCTGCAGTCCTTACTCACACAAGTAGTTACAAGGAGGCTGGAAGAAGTAGAGAGAGGGGGACAGAAAGGAAGAAGGATGGAGTGAAGATGAGAACAGCTGAAATAAAGAGGTGGGGAAAGAACAGAAAGATAAAGACAAGCCTTTTGTGTAGGTTCATTGGCTGACTGGGAAAAGGCTTTGGGATTGATTAAGTGAGGCCAATTCCTGTAACTGATATTATAGCGGGTCAGGGAGGAGGGAACCCAGCCAGCCATGGCAGTATATGGCTGCCTCTTTAGATTGTGCCACTTTGGCTAAAACGGCATTAGAGCAACATAAAATGAAAGCACACACGACAAAGAGAGAGAGAGAGAAGTAAAATTACTTTAATTCAAAGACAGAGGACATTAAAAAAAAGCAGTGATTTGGGTTCTTTTATTCATTACTAACCATAAAAGGCCCAGAGTGTGTTGCCAGTGGTTTTAAAATCAAGACCCCATTAAAACTGAGCACTTGGAAACTCATTTAGAGAAAAAGAAGTGGGGGAGAGAAAAAAAGCCAATTTAATCAAGGGGAGACTTAGAGCAAAGAGCGTCACTGATCTTACCTTTCTGCCGGGAAAGCTTTTAGGATCAAACAGCTTAGACTGACTGTTTGCCTAAAGAAACCCCGTAGAATTGGCAGCATCCTGCTGCCTCCTGCCAGGGAACTGCTCTGATTCCAGCTCCTCAAAAAAGGGCATTGCCCCCCATTCCCAGGCATTAAACTAGGATTTATTCCTGCTGCCTGCAAGAGCCTGCAACTCAGGGGACGGTGGCTTGAATGAAAGATGAGATAAGAAAGGGAGAGATCAGCAGATAAATGGAATGGATAAAGCCTGCAGAGAGAGAGAGAGAAAGTTGCTTTGGATTAAGTTTCCTTATGATAAATAGCAGCCATATTTCTTGTTGTTTGAAGTTCACAGTGGGGTGTGGGTGCGAGAAGCCGCTGCAGTACTATGGGCTGTGATCAAGCAAGCTCGATCCGACCTGGTCAGTACCTGGTCAGGAATCTAAGGGCAAACACTGCAGGTGTCTGTAAGTCCAATAGGTGGCACTTCTGCCTCTGAGTCCATCCTAATATATCATTCCCAAGACCAAAAACACACACTTTGAGATGCCAGCTCTCTCTATGTACTGCTGCAAATGTCTCTCATTGCCAGTCCTGCAGTCACTGCCCTCCGTCCAGCTCAGATGAGAGTTATAATTAAAAGAACTGTTCCCTGAGACCCAGTGACTTATTGATTTTTGTGTGCGTGTGTCTGTGTTTCTTACTCTCCAGGGAAATAGAAAAAAAACATTCATTTTAAAAGTGAGACCTGGGCATGTGACAGTGACCTGCTCCAGGTTCCATCCCTCGCTCTTTGTTATCACGTGGGGATCTGTGCACTGGGATGAGAAAACAGCTCACTGGAAAGTGGTCACCATGACACTGGGGGCATCTCATGCACCTGCAAATTTTCTGCTTTCCACCTTCCACTCCCCCTTCAAAACACAGTAAAAACACAGTGTCCAGGAACGACTCAAAATGCCCTTCTCACGAAATTCTGTGTGGGAGGATTAGGGTGGCCATGTTTGGATGGCACAAGTAACATTTATTTTGTAAATAGAATGAGGAATACTTGTGGCACCTTAGAGAGTAACCAAGTTATTTCAGCATAAGCTTCTTGGGCTATAGCCCACTTCATCGAATGCATAGAATGGAACAGACAGAAGTAAGATGCATTTATACACACAGAAAGCAAAAAAAGTTGTAAATTACCATACCAGTCCTAAGAAGGTGTTTAATTTGGATGGGCCATTATCAGCAGGAGAAAAAAACACCTTTTGTAGTGAAAATTAAATGGATCTGTATCTGACAGTTGATAAGAACCTGTAAAAGAGACTTAACTAAGGAAATGCATTCAGTTAGTATAATGACAAAGCCATTCAAAGTCCCTGTTTAATCCTTGGTTAATAGTGTCCAAAAACCCTCTGTCCACGTAGCTCAATGTCTGTCCAGCCTTGAATATGGCGGTCTGTGTTTTGGACATAAAGGAACTTAAATTGCTTCTTATATCTGTTCTGAATGTCTCAGTAGTGGGTTAAGCACATCCAAAGACATTTAAAGAAGAAAGATTCCTATTAGTCACTGTTTGAGCACTGCATTTCGGCTGAGCCATCCAGAGAATCTATTCTGTGATGGAGTTCTTTCTTTGAAAGTAGGTTTAAGAAATGGTGGTGGCAGATTTCATTGTATGAAACCTAACTGGCTTGTGGAAGATGTAGGAAGTGTTATTTGGGGATTTATCCTGTTGTAATCAGCAAGACACAAAATCCACATGTTGTACTTGGCAAGGTATCCCATTATTTCCTCTTAACAAAGCTTTGTCCTTAACTAAAGGCTGAACAAGCCTTCACAAAGAATTAATTTTAGCCACCTGCATTTCAACAGCCCTTTATTGAGCTCTCTGCTGGTTTCCGTTCAGGACCCTGCTTTGCTCAGAGACATCTGCAGAGCATTCATTTTCCTAGAAAGACTTGCTTGCGTCTGCTATGTAGACTTGGAGGTAAGGAAAATCCAAAGATTATCCCTTATATCATCCCTGGATATAAATATTGTGCTGCCCGGATCTCTTCAGCTTCCAGCAGGCTCAGGCTATAGCTGAACTGGAGAACTCACTCAGGGTGTGCAGAAATAAGAAAATAGCCAGTTCTGCTGGAGAAGGGGCTATTGTAGATGTTATAACAGCTGGTGAAACCGCTTCACAAATCAGAATGAAAACAAATTTTGAGAAGTTGGAATTCCGCACAGAATGGAAATCCCGAGTTTCGAGAGCACTAATTCTGAGCTCTCTGGGACAGAGACTCGTTTAGCCCCATTTGCATGGTCTTAGGAGAATGAGTCTCTAATACCTGTTTGGATGCTTTGAGGCTACCAAAATAGAGCTGCTAATAAATAAAATAATAATTAATACTTAATTTAAATAATAGCCATTTTCAGTGCATATTGTTTTACTTTTTTGCATTTGACTCCATTTCAACAATTAAAACAGACACACCCGAGGTGACTTTGTCAGTTTCCCTTCTTGTTTCTGGTCCATGTCTGGCAGTCTAGAACTAGCACTGCAATGTCATATTTAACCTCAATAATCACCACCATCAAAAAAAGTTTGTAGTGGAATTTACAAATTATAGAAAACTGTAGATTATTCTTTGATTTGGTAAAACCTGGTATTTACTAAACTTAATTTTGCACTGAAGACAACTTGATAGTGACCTTTTAATTTAATCCATTCTCGATGTCCTTTTACTTGATGAGATGAAAGAAGCATGCTCTTTAGCGCACAGGTACCCGAGCACAGTGGGTGAAAATCATGCTCATGCAAAGCACACAGACTCTGTGAACCTCTTAAGTCCTCAAAATAGCGCTTAAGTGGGACTTAAATAGTGCACAGGCCTTGCTCTGCTTCTTCTGCACAGGGATGAATTTCACCCAGTGATGTCAGGCCGACCAACTTCATCCTGCTGATGTCCTGTCGTTGCTTTCTCGCTCCGCTAAAACTGCTGAGCTTAAAATCAGGAATTGGTTCCAAGTATGCAGCCATAAACCTGAAGGAAATATGCGTGTATGTGAGTGAGTGAGAGTCAGGGGGGATGATGAAAACAAAGCAAAACAAAAACCAAACCCTAAGCCCCTGTCCCTGTATTAATAATCTATTAGCTATACAGTTTTGATAAAAGCTTGCAAGTAGTGAATTTGCTATCAAGACTAATGTAGCATGGCAGATTTTGTCTGAGCTTGCAAAGGATCGCATTTGCAGCTCCTGTGAGGCGGGGAAGTGGGCTCAATAAGCTATTTTCCACATCCATGATCTGTTCAAAAAAAGGAAAAGAAGTAAAAGTCAATTTTACTTTTATTTTAAAAATCTCACCCTGGTTTTGGATGCATCTGCTGTGAACCTTATTGCCTGACAAATTGTGCGCTAAGTGCAAACTATACCATGGAATCTACCTGAGCTGGGTGCACAGAGTTGCTTTGGAACATACGTAGAAGTACTGCAGAGTTCTGGTAGGTATTTTATATTCATGATCTATTAGTATTTGTACTTAAACTTTGAATTTGCTAGTGGAATGATCTTTTTGTACTGTACTAAATCTGCAAGTCTTCTTGCTAAAATGGAAAAAAAACAAAAAGCAAAAAAACACACACACACCCACACCAAATGGACATATAGTATCTGCCTGGACTGCCACTGAAAGTTGAATGTCTTATAGTTACCTTCATAGTTCCTATTATTGATATTAAGCAAGAATTGATTTCTTCCATCTGAGTTTCAAGACTTATTGATCCAAAAGGAAAATATTGATAGAAGTGAAGGTCTAATCACCATCAGACGTCTGATCAAATGCTCATTGAAACAAAAACTCAATATATATTTTAATTAGAGCCAAATTTCACTTCTGTTATTGTCTGTGAATTGACCACAAACAGGTCACAGTTTTCTCAGCTGTATTCAATATTTAAAATGATTTGTCCAATCGTTTCAGAGAGTAATTCTCATACTGTAATTCTTTGTGAACTTTAGAAACTTGAGCAGTTTCCAATGAATGGCTGAGTCCAATGATGTATTTTTCTTCCCTGATTGGATGAGCATAACTTTAGATTCAGGTTACCAGTACAAATACTTATGACACACGTTTTTGATTGGATGACAGTGCTCCAGATCTTACTGTTACTTTGAGGCAGAGACTATCTTTGTGTTCTGTGTTTGTACATCCCCTAGCATGGTCAGGTTCTCATATGTGGCTGGGGCTCCTCTGTGCTACAGTACTACAAATAAATAATAATTAGTAATGCTTACTTCTCAGAGCTAAATAATAGAGATTTAGACTTGTCACATAATTGTTTTGACGCTTTCAGGCAATCATGAGGCGGGATTTTTCCTCACGCATGAAACAATTCTTTTTATTTTGGGATCTAGCTCTGTGAGTATTCTCCACGAAGCACTGCTGCTGATCATCCTTATCTGCCAGAACCTTTTGTCATTGCAGCTTGGGGACCCGATACACCTTAATCCTGACCTGTCCCAATCCCTGCACCATGCAAACATGGTCAATGCAACTGAACCCTGCTGTCTCACATGAATCCCACCAGTCACACCCTTGACTCTGTTTCTCATACACCATCACTATTGCTTACTCAGTAGCTCTCCGTTTATTTTGGCCCTGACCTGCAACACTCTGGATCTCATAGTCTAGGCCTTGCTTGAGGAGAAAGTGCCAGTCACGCTAGGTCAAGGGCTGATTGTTTTGGAGAATGAAAGCCTAGTTCCATCAAACTCATTTCATTTGGGAATTGCCTAGATTTGAACCCGGGGTAGCGTAAATCACTTTCTGGGGGAATCTGAGACCTCTCTCAGTTCTGAGGCACCCCTCTGAAATTAACATTCTGAATCCTTCCTGTTAGATAGTGCTTACAGCTGCTTTTCACATGTCCTCTGGGCTAAGTCCCATAAATTTTCCTTCTCTGAGCGGTGCTTAATAGAGAGCCATATTGCCCGAGCCGGGCATGCAGAAAAGTGTCTGTGATGACCAAAGTGTGTGTGTGTGTGTGTGTGTGTGTGTGTGTGTATGTGTATGTGTTTAGAAATGAAAGGGTGTCCATATGGGATGTTCATAGCAGAATTTGACCACTAACAAGGCCTTTTAAGAGAGTGGCAGCGTCTCTGTTTATTCCAGGCCAGTCTGAATGTTTCTCTCCTTCTCTCTCTCCTTCAGTTTGTCTCCTCCTCCCAGACGCAGAAACCTCTTGCCAAACGCTCATCTCACAAGGGCAGAAAGCTGTAAACCATCCAGTCTGTGATAACTTTGGTTTTATTTAGCATATTATAAAAGGATTTATGTGTAGCTATTTTCCTCCAGTCTAAAGGGCACCTACCTGGCTTTAACTTTGCATTTTGGAACATTCCCACGTCACACACTCTATAGCCCATTAATGTGCCCCTGACTGTGCTTGGATACTGAGCCTCTGGGATCCTCTACTGTCAATTTCTGTCATTCCCCCGCCCCCCCCCAGCCTCGAACCAACAGTAGCATGGCTGAACCCCAGTGCAGTCCCTCTGGGGTTCCCGCATTGTTCCATCAGGGCCTGTAAATGTACAAGACCATTTAGGCTTTTAAGACAACTGAAGCCACTTTTCATTGCAGGCTGAGTCACTGCACAGTTTTACAGGGTCATAAAAGCCCTGACAGGAGTCATAAAAGCCTCCTATTGCACTGCACAAACCCCGTGGAGTATATTTTAAGGACCCCTGAGTTTTCATTTTGCTGCTTTTATGGGGACTCATAAAAGCCACGACAAGCGAAGGCCCTGATTGGCTCCTCAGCACGAAGGTAGTTAAAATTACAGTCGTAGACAAATTGTTCTCAGTCCGGATAAATCAGGGGGTGGCGTGTGATGGGAAGGAGGACCCTGTCTCCCTTTTTCACCCAAAACGCTCCGGCACTCATGCACACACACGTACACAATGCTACCCACAGCCACCCGGTTCCTCTCAGGATCCACCCCCATGTCCCTTTCCACCAGGAAATAATACATCAGTGTTTTGCCTGTGATATGAAAGAGGAGGGCTGCATCCTTTTGTACCCCATATGCATGCATGCTCAGTGTCTCGCACACACACACACGCACACTGTGCTGCTCAGGATTTCTCTCTCTCACGCACACACACACACACCTTTCCAGCAGACCTCCAAGTGCTCAACACACATGCAAGCCTGGAGGAGCTCTCTCCTATCCAGATGCTTCTTCCGCACACTCTCCAAAAGTGCCAGCATCCATCCCTGAGACAGAGGGTGGCACTTCCGAAGTGAGAGTAGCCATGAGTGAGCTGGTGAGATCCAGCATGTGTAGCAGGGTGGCAAAGTTGATATCACAGTGCAGAGTATGTGTGTGAGCAAACGACTTCATTCAGAGCAGCTCACCTTAATAATTACAGGCCGGGACGGTCCATCAGAGCAAAACCAGAGGCAGAGGAATGGTAGAGACACCTGGGCTCTGATGTCAGGCATCTCTGTAGCAATTGGGGCAATGAACTATAGGCTTGTACAACCTTTGCACTGGTTTCCCAGCTTGGAAACAGCTTGTCATGGCTCAAGAAAGGGAAAAAGAAAGCGAGAAAAAAGACATGATCATAAAGGTTCTCTGTGCAAAGATAAATGTATCTTATTTCTGTCTCACTGTAGCTTTATATAGTAATTATATCAACTACAGCTGATCAAAGCATTTGTTAAAGAGAAAACTATCTCTCCTTTGCTTTTGTTACTGTTTGCAGCCAATTTGACAGGCTTTATATCTCTGACTACATTTTCTTTTATTTTCCACGCTTGATTTCTCTTTTTTTCTTCCTTCCCGCTTATTGGCACCTGGCAAGTAGATGTATCTCTCCTTTCCCCTTTCTCTATCTGGCTTAATAAAAATGTTTTTTAAGCCATCCAGGGGACTGCGAGCTGTGAGTTATCAATCCACCTGAATCTCTTGCCCTCTGCAGTCACAGCAGGTGGGAACTTGAGTAGCTGTAACCAACATACGCGGCTGGCCAGCGAAGCGGAAAAGTGAATGGGATCATTCTGCGGAATGTTCCACATGAAAGCTCTCAACTCTTCCCAAGCCACCCCCCATTTTTATTTTGTGTTTTCCATTCTGGTTTGTTTCTTCAAATATTTATAGGAATGTAACCTTTCCCCTTCAAGCTCCTTTCCTGAGACAGTCACATATCTGCTGTGCTTTGTGTTTGAAATATATCCATGTATCCTAAACGATAACCTTGCTTTTTTCCAGGGTTTCCTTTCTATTGGTTTTACATATCTCTACGATCTCATTTTAAAACCTCGTTTATGATCTCTTTTCTCCTTTATCCATGCATCTTTATTTCTCTCTCTGTTATAGGCTTTATGGCCAAAGGCTTTAATTTATTTGCCATACAATGTCTCTTTCACTGCTGCTTTGGGGCTACAAATTGAATGGAAGATTCTACAATACTATAAATGCTTTACCCATCTGTTTGACAATGCACAACAGTCTTGCATAACGACTTAGGACAGGGTGGAAAGAAGGATTCTGTATCCATTTGAAACCACTTGGGAAGATTTAAAAGGTAGAATGTAATTACCTTAGTTGGCATTTCACCAGGACCCAGGAATACCACGTGACTCACACAAAATGCGTCACACAATCATTAGTGCCCATAAGTAGTCAGCACCTATAGTAAGCTGGGAATATTTGGACAAATGGTTCCCCATTGAAAAATGCTGATTCATCTAAACCAAAACTACACGTAAGATAGGAACAGGTTTGATGAATTTCCAGATAAGACAAAATGTCAAGAAAAATGTTTGAAATTTGCAAAACTAAACATTTCCACATATTTTAAATGAAGATTTTTCTATTTTTCTAGTTGTAAAGGACTTGTATAGCACCTAGCTCAATGGAGTCCCTGACTGGGATGCCTGACCTCTTCTGCAATAGTGCAAACTAACAATAATAAGGGACTAAGTAGACCGCTGGCATTTGGCATTCGTCCTAACTTGAAATGCAGCTAAAAAGTGGAACACAGGCTCTTGAGAAGAAAGATTCAGAGACACTGGATTCATGACTGCTGTGCCAACCTAATGCTTGCAAAGGCAATGCCACTAGGAATTGGGTGTAGCAGTGAGCAACAAATAAATATGTGAGCTCCCAGTAAACCTGGTTCAAACATTATCCTTCAGTGCACAGAGCAAGTGACAGAAGCCATCAAGGTGGCTTTTTAAAATCCCAATCACATCTCTCCTCTTCAATTCACGCTGCTGCTTTTATTTGTGCTCGTGTGTCTCCCCGCCCCCCAACACACACACACTCAGAGTTTCAGCTTTCCTTTTCCAGAAATATCAACCCCTTTGGATAATGCACCCTGACAACTCCTGTAACCAGAGCTCTCACTGTCAATGCACAAGGCTGGGTGAGAGCAGACAAAAATCCAACTTGCAATCCCTTTCATAGAGTGAAAGCCGACCGCATTATGTGGGTAGGCATAACACCTGCATCGCTCAGCCCCCCAACAGTGTAGTACCTCAAGAGGCAGATCACAGCCATTGAAACTAATGCAAGATGGCTTAGCTGTTTTTTTTTTAGCTAAGGAAAAAATAGGAGGTGGGTAACATGGGTAGGATGCTTTACAGAGAGAAAATTGGACAACCTCACAGGGCAACGGTGAGAATCAAGCCATGTGACAACACCAGTTTTCTCATTTCTCATCTTTTTATCCCAGGCTGTACAGAACTGGTTGGGTAGAGCAGTTGGCTTGAAAGCTATATTATTTTGCAACCACCAGTTTTTATATCTGTGCAAGTAAAAATCATGGGTGATCAGCTCTTGTGGTTTGTTGCAGGGCATCAGCTGAGCCAGCAGGTGGCAGGGAGAAATTCTTCCACATCTTGTACTGAACGATGGGCCAGGTTCAGTCTCCCCCTCCCTCTGTGTCACTAGATACTAGATGCTGATCGGCTCCAGGATGGAACCATCCTGTGATCTGTGTACATCAGTTGTTCCAAGACGGACTTAATGTAAACCACAGAGTAATTGGCCAGAGTTGCTCAGGTATAAAGGGACATGAATGAAAGAAGAATACTTCCAGAGCAGGCTGAGTCATGCTATAAACCATCATCAAATTAATTTAATTTGTATGATTCACCTTCAGCCTGGCCAACTACTCCCTGCATCCCACGCTGGCTCAACAAGGGTCTGGGGGTCACCTGCAAAACCCACCGTGACATTTACAGGAACAGGATTTGGCCCAGAAAGCTGCATCCCTTCCCTCTGTGTGCATAGAACCTGTATAGAAGGGAAGGTCAAGTTAGACGTGCGTTGAAGGTGGAATGTGCCCCCCCCCAACTCCCAGCACTGATTTCTACTTTGCTGAATTCGCATGGTTTCTGGAAAGATTAAAGCTACATTTTAAAAGTCCCTCTTGTTGTTGTTACTTTTCTCTTCCCCCCGCCCCCGATCCCCCGCCCCTTCATCTCCTGGCGTGGCAATCACTCCTCGCTTTTCATCAGGCTCTTTGCTTTCAGCACAGAGAGGTTTCTTTGTGTTGTCAAAGCCCCTGGAGCGTCTTCCATTTTTAATTAAGAGTGAATGAAGGTAACAATGTGTTTTATAACTGGAGAGAATCCACCAGCAGGATGCCAGGGCAGGACGACAGGAGCCTGAAAGGAGCTTGTGTTGACCCCAAATCACCAGCGCCAGGAAAGATGTCCTGAAGTTCCCATCACCTGCTGTTTTAACTGTCCATTCCCCCAGCCCACAGCCGGCTGGGAAGTTTCTATGTTAACTCAGAATGTGCTGGCTTCTGCTACATCATCCCATCCTGCAGGGTATGTTAATGTTTGGCTGGGTGGGTGCAGGTATTTGAATACACACTCATGCATTATGTATGTGTATGAGCTAGATTGTGTCCCATGCTCATGGGGAGAAGCAGGGCTTTGCAGAAATCTTGGGCTGCCTCCCAGGGAAATATTCTGTCTGGTCCCTGGCCAGAACCCTGCCAGCCTGAGCCCTCTTCTGTGGTTGGACTCAGACAGCCCTTCTGGCTGGTGCATGGTACAAGTGGGGACCCTGTATCCATTAATTCAAGGGCAGGGTTAATCCTGTGATATATGGATTCTCATGGGATCAGCCCCATGATGTACTGATCTCTCTGTCAGAAGTGTGTTCTTGCAGGCAGAAACAAATATATATATTTTCATTTCTTTCTCTGCTTTATAATTTCATATAGTGTTTTGGGAGACTATAATATGGTTTGTTTTTAATGAATTAAACAAGCAACCTACCATCTGTAATGCTTTGCAGTCCCTGACATAAATTCCATTATGCTGTTTATTAAAAACTCTCTTCATCACTCTGAACAGTAGCCGCTTGATATTCCACTGCCCCTACACCTGACATTGACAGAACTAGCCCTGTTTACACCGGATCTTTGGACCTGGTGCCCTTTGAGACAGACAGTGCCTTTTTGTTCTATTTGTGTATAGCACCTAGCATAATGGGGTTCTGGTTCATGGCTAGGCAGGAACTACTGCTATGCAAATAATAAACAGTTAGAATAAAAGAGCATCCCTTTATCAGATCTACTCCTCCAAAGGCTGCACAGCCATGAAATGTGCCACTTTTAAAAAGCTGCTCAATAATAGTAATAATGTCTAGCTCTTGTATAACGCTGTTCCTCAGTAGATCTCAAAGCACTTTGCAAAGGAGCTTGGTATCATTATCCCCATTTTACAGATGGGGAAACTGAGGCATGGAGAGGGTGCAGAAACTTGCCCAAGGTCATCCAGCTGGCCACTAGTAGAGCCAGGAATAGAGCCTAGGTCTGCTGAGTCGCAGCCCGGTACTCTGTCCAGTGGGCTGCACTGCCTCCCACATAGAGGAGAACGTTTCACAAATATGTTGTTAGTTATTTTTATTGTATTTTGCCTCCCCTGCCCCTGAAAAGGTCAAAAATTCCAGCCAGTTTTTTCATAGTTTCACCACCTGGCAGGAGAATTCCTGCCCTAACCAGTAAAGAGGTGTCAGTATCTGTGGGTTTTGTGAATGAGCCGCAATGCATTTCAGCAGTGGGTCCAGTTTGGTAATCCTGACCCAGTTCTGAATCTATGAAAGTACAAGCGCTGCAAGGAAGATGATATAATCTATCTCTCTGTCTGCCTCATTATTATGTATTGATTATGTATTACAACAGTGCTTAGGACCTTCCCCCTCCCATCTTTTTGTGCTGTGTTTGTCCAGCACCTTGTACAATAGGGTTCTGGGCTATGATTGGGGTTCCTAGGTGATCTAGTACTATAAATAATAGTCCAGAACCCCATTGTGCTAGGAACTGTACAAACAGCACAAGAAGACAGGCCCTTCCCCAAAAGGTTTACAATTAAATATATTGACAGGAAACCATTCCAGGACTGGACCTCCGCCACATGATGACATTAGTTCATTGCAATCTGGGATTACATGAAGATGGGGCAGTTCGCTTCCATTCAGAAGTCAGAGAGGTCAGACTTTCTGACGAGTGTGTGTTCTTTCCAAGCTGAAGTAATCCATATGGTAGGAGCCAGTGGCTTCTGACAGGGCTGGACTGTGGGAGTACTCAGCATGCTCCCTCAATCCATTATGTGTTTAACTTTATGCCTGTGGGTGGCCTCACTGGGGCTATTAGTGCTGTGCTGTGCCAGGGTCCTTAGCAGTGTGTATATATAGCACGGTATATGTGCAACAGCACCTCTTAGCATTGAGCTCTTACTCGGTTGAGGGGCGATCATTAAGTGTTTCCAACATCAGAATCTAAGCACAGTTTTGTCCACCTTTAGATGTTCAGAAGGCCCCGATCGCCATAGTGTTGAAGTGCCAAAAACTTAGACCGTGCTTTCTCTTCTTGGCTCCCTCTGAAGCTGTCTGTTTCTATGGGAATGGGGTTGGAAGTGAGTGACAGCCATCAACAGACTTGTTAGGGCCTCTTCTAAATTTCAGCTGATGGTGACTGGTGCCCCGTTTCTTCTCAGGCTGGCTGTCAGTGTTTGAGTTCTCTCTGATATTCCTATGGATCCAAAGCAACATCCCAGTTGGTTGGGCTGGTCAGACTTGTTCACTGGATGTGCAGCCTCCCACCCTCTTTGGAGATTCTGCCTCTGCAGCTGATTTACAATGACAGCAAATTTGGAACATTTCTCATGCCAGCCCCTTCTGAAATGTGCCTTTACATGCACTCGGAATCAATCCGAAATGCCAGTGCACAATAAGTCACACTCTGCTCTCGGTCATGTCTGTGCCAATCCCTATGTAGTCAAGTGTAAACAAGAGCAGAATTTGGATGGACAGGTACTCCACACCCCATGACTTAATACAATGAGCCAGGTTTCACACTGTTCTGCTCCTTGTCATTTACACCAATGCAAAATGGGTGTGACATGCTTCTATTCTGCCTGGGGTAGCTCATGATTGTGTTGCTGTTAGGGGGAAATTTTCAAAGGTACAAATGGTAGGTGAGGTGCTTAATTCCCATTGGCTTTCAGTGGTGCACAAAGGCAGTGTGTGCCTCTGAAATTCTCCCTCTACATGCTGTGAAAGACTGTGGAGTGTCAGGCCCTGTGTGTCTTCTTCTGATCAGAGAAGAATCAAATGGGAGACTCATCTCACTATAATAAATCTCCACTCACATGCACTCTCTCTCTCTCTCTCTCAAACAACTGAATTGAGCGGGAAAGGAAGGATGTTGAATAAAGTGTGTGTGTGAGTGTATGGAGAGAGAAAGTGAAGAAGGCTTTCACTGGAGTGAACAGATCAGCTCTCTAGCCCCTTTCAACAGGAGATCTGGCAGTGCATTGCATAATGTAATTATTTATCTACCGCCACTTTGCTCTCATGAGAACAGGCGTTATCCCTGGGCAAACTGAGGCATGGAGAAATTAAGCCGCTTACCCAAGGCCACTAAGCGAGTCATTGGCAGCGCTGTAACCCCTAGAACCATTCCCTGGACATGGATAACCTTTCCTGCCTTTGTGGTTTATTCCTTGTTTTTCTCCCTTGTGATCTCCCGTCTCTCTGTGCTGGGTCACAGCCTCCTTGTCTTAGTCTCTAGCTGCAGCCTGTTAACCTCAGTTTCCTTCTGAGCACAGTGCTCCACCTGCAGTACCCATCTGTCCATCCCCACACCCTGAAGGGATCTGACTTTCTTGCTCTAATACCTCCAGCTCAGAGCTGGCCCAGGCCGAGAATGCCCGGGCAGACCCTGCTGTGGCATCTGCTCTCCATCTCTGAGTGCCTGTTTCAGCTTTGGCAGGGCAGTGAAGGCTCATCACACACACACACACACACCCGCACTCTGCCACAGGCGATATCGCAGGCTCTGGGCAAGCGCATTTGTGGAGCTTTTTCAGATTTCCAAAGCCGCTATTCGAGGACTCTTAAGAATGTGGGCTGGCGATAATTGGATTTGTAAGACAGTGCAACGTGTGATAAAGCACTCCTGTTGGACAGGATCCCAGATTTCTTCTATCATTCCTATTAATGTGATAAATGTTGCTGTCGCCTCTGATAGGGCCACATTGGATAATCAGATGGGAATCTGCTTTGATTTCTTCAGCTCCATTCTATCTCACAGCTCAGCAGGACCAACTGGGCAGCATCCTGGGGAGAGTGAGTGTTTGAGGGAGAGTGGGCTATACACTTCCATGGGGCGCCTCTTTGGCAAATTTCCAGGGTCATCAGCTCCCCTTATTGGTGCCCTGACCCCTGCTGAGAATGCCAGCACCCAGAAGAATGCAGGGGAGGAGAGAGCACCCTGCTATTGCTGACGGCGGCCTGTGAGAAAGTGGGAGCGGGGGGTTCTGTGCGTCACCAGATAAAACCTCTCTCAATTAAAGCTGAGAGCAAACAAATATGAGCCAGTCCAAATGCAGCTGAGAAGCACAAGTCCAATCTGGAACTGAACAGCTGTGAAATTCGACCTCTTAGCCACAGCTGGGGCCGGGATAGGAGACTGTGAGGAGCAGAGGAAAATACGTTGGTGGGGGACAGCCATTATTCATTATTATTTAATCATTAATGTTATTGTAGGGCCTAAGACACTAGTCATGGATCCAGGGCCCCGTTTGGCTAGGTGCTGTACAAACACAGAAGAAAAAGGCAGCCTGAGGAAGTGTCTGTCTCCCCCTCCCTTCTTGTTCTGTAGCTCACGGTTCCCTTAATTTGCCGCTCCTTTCTACCACCCATCTCTGGGCTTTCCTCTAGCCACCCAGCCCCATTGCCGTCCCGGTGCGGGATCCTGAAAGCATGCTGGAGGATTTGCCCGTGGCACAGTGATGTTCTTGGGGTGTTCAAGAAGAAAGATGGTGCCCACTGAACGACTGTTTGCCACGTAAGCAAACAGAGATCTCTGAAGTCCGCTAGGAACTTTGGTGTTCAACCAACCCCCTTTGACTCTGTGAGAAAGAGTCCTGTGGCACCTTAAAGACTAACTAAAATTTTTAGAGCATAAGCTTTCGTGGGTTAATACCCACTTCGTCGGATGCATGAATCCGATGAAGTGGGTATTAGCCCACGAAAGCTTATGCTCTAAAAATTTTAGTTAGTCTTTAAGGTGCCACAGGACTCTTTGACACTTCTGCAATTCCAGACTAACACGGCTACCCCTCTGACTCTGACTCTGGTAGCTTCCAGGATGCGAGAGCCACTATTCATTGACAGAGCAGGCCCCAGCCCAAGCCTCAGGATCAAATCCATTCACGCCATGTCCATAGAGCAGAGCACGATGGGTCCCAGCAAATCCTGGAAATTATGATCACTCAGCCTTGATGTAAAGACACGGTAGGCTACTTTCTAAGCCACGTGTTTGCTGGAGGCTCCTGCCTCTGCATCTTAAAGGGGCAAAATCTTTGTCATTTGGGAATAGGATCTTTATCTTTTTAAAAAAAAACACAGCTTATTCGGTAGTGCTCCAGTAGTCATAGGATCTACATCCTGCCGCAGCACTGCTTTCACAGGAGACAGTGGAGTAGGGTTCTACCGGCCCTTGCTAGTGATTCCATAGGGGACACCCTCTCTGAGTTAGTGCTCAGCTAATCCTCCCTCTTCCTTCTTGGATGACCTCGCTGCTGGAGGTGCCACCGTGGAAAATAAATGGAAACCCAACTCGCGACCCACGGGTGCTCATTAAAGAGCCCATGGGGCTTTCAGCAGGAATACAGATGTCCTGGCAAAGGAAGCTCTGCCATGCATCTTTGTTATTCCCCTTGCAACTGGGTTGGCTTCCCACCCAGTCTCAAACTGGCATGAAGAGCCACAGTGGGGGGTTTTCAGCCATTGTCTGGTATCACCGTGGAGCTGGCTGCTCCTTGGGGATGGGCAGCAGCGAGTCTCCTCTCTACCGCCAGCCTGCACAGTCAGGTTAGGAAAGTTTGCGAGCTGTGTGAATGAAAGGCACCGTATCAAGGCAGGGGGGTTATTGCTATTATCTTCATCAACGTTATTATCATTAGGCACCCTTAGTTACCGTGCCGCTGTTGGCTTCACACGAAGGCAGAGAATAGCACGCACCACTCAGAAAGCCAGGCGAGGCACCCCGTCCGGCTGAGTCCCAGTTTTGTAAATGTTATTTCTATTCTTCTTTGACTTCCCGGCGTGTCCTTTCCAATAGCTTTGATTGCCTGCCTGTTTCATTTTGGGAAGTGGGGCGTTTCATGCTCTCGCTGATTGCTGTGATGGACATGAAAGAGGGGAACCCTGCGGACACCAACCCAGCGTATTTAAAGAACAAAAAAGACCCCACTAGCTGTGCCGTCCGCAGCTCGGAGGTTGCTCGCTCGCATGCTTTAACTTTAAAGGAGCCCAAGGGAGTGAGCAGAGATGTAAGATCACAGTGAAGTGTTTGCTCCAGTCTCTTAGGAAGGGATTGCCGCAGGTGTCAAGAGAAGTCATGTCTTGCACCTCAGTTTGAGCTCTAAAAGATGCCCAGCTAA
This sequence comes from Dermatemys mawii, assembly GCA_007922305.1. Taxonomy (NCBI): domain Eukaryota; kingdom Metazoa; phylum Chordata; order Testudines; family Dermatemydidae; genus Dermatemys; species Dermatemys mawii. The sequence goes on along the minus strand of ML677397.1, from coordinate 4,762,272 downwards.
CCTTGCAAGGGCTCCAAAGAAGATCTATTAGTGAGAACTGTGATCCACCAAAATTCATGACATTGGCAGCACTGGAGCCTACCCAGCCCAGCACACCCTCACATCATGCTAGAATGTAAGAGTGGGGAGAGGGCTCATACCTCTTGTGGGGCCTGATTAGATTGGTCTATGGAAGCGACTTCTCTCACTGACTGCCGATGCTCAAACATGAGCTTCAGTCTTCCAGGGGTGGAAGTTCTGTGACAAGGAGACCTGGTCATCATCTAGACCATTTTAGGGCCAAATTCTGGCTTCTCCTCTGTAGGGCTCCATCCCTTGTGAAGCGCTTTAAGCATGTGAGTGGTACCATCAATGTCAACATCCAGTCCTGTAATTCTAGACATCCTTGAGGCTACTAAGCCAAGTGCTGGAGCAGGGCCTAGGGCTCTTATCCCTTCAAAGCTGTATCTCTCTGTTGCGCATTGTGTGCTCATTCCTCATTTCATCCCATATGCTTCTCAGATGCACACTGCAAGGACAAGAGACCCCAGAGCAGCACCACTGTCCTTAAAACATCCTCCTCCCCATGCCACCTGGCTTCATAACCAATGAGTCTGTCCTCACGGCCAGATGTTGCCACGGCTTTGACATGATATATTTAATGGAAATTCAGCTGAGTGTAATCAGTGTCAGACAAGCAGAGTTCTGCTATCCCACTTGCCTAGGAGATAACATCAATAGAGAGTAGGACACTATCACAGACTAACAATTTCCAGCTGCTAGATAAATGCCAAGCAAAAAGCGGAGACCTTTATTTTCAAAGCAGGAGACATTGATCCTGTGACAATATTCCTCAGTCCCAGTGACTTTGCTTCTCTTCATCCCCCATTATAAGGAGAGAGAAATGCAATAGATTTCTGGTGTAACAAGAGTAACAATTGCTCCTGGTGCTGTTATAGCAGATGTTGCTTCCTGATTGGTGCAGAGAACTGGATCCTTCTGATCTTAGATCTATTCGGAGCCCTTTTCTTTACAAATAAAAAAAACTGTGTGGTTGAAGTGCAATGTTCATCACCAAATAAGGTTTCTGAAATTGATCCTTGCACCTGCAAAATCTTTGGGAGATTTTATGAAGTCTAAGTAGCTTTGGAGTCCATTTTCTTATAAATGAAAAAAATGTTTGTCTTATTGAGGGATTGAATGTAATTCCTCTAGCAGAGAGACATAGCCAGTGTGAAACCTGGAAAGCATTATAATCTTCAAAGGACTATTTTAAGCAATATGCCAGACAAGAAAGAACTTTGGAGACAATATCCGTGAAATGGATTTCCTCGGAAATATCTCAGGGCAGGTGAATGCAATTCCCTTTCTGTGCCACACCCCAGCCTCTGGTTATACAAAGCCCAACATTTTCAAGCTATGCCCTGAGAAGATGTTGGTTGTCTGCTGATCACCTGTTCCCAAGAACCCAAGATCAAAGCCCCAAACTGTATCAAAGAGTGATTTATAAATCCATGATTGCTCTTGTTCTGAGCAAAGTGACCATCCTATGGTGAGGTTTTCAAAGACTAAATCCTACCTGAGCCTGAGGTTGGAGTTTGGGGGTGAGGTGATCTCTGATAAGCCCCCTTTAGCATGCATGTGGATTCTTTTGTTGTTTTAATAGGATTTTTTTATTGCTTTAATCTTAAGAATAAATGTGCTTGCTTAAAAAGGGCTGAGAGGTAACTTTTCACTGTGGGCAATCATACTGTTGATAGCCTCTGAGAAGAAAGCAAAGATTTCCCACCCTGAGTTCCAAGAGAGATCTGAGCCTTCCCCTTGCTTGGACAACACATCATTCTGTCTTGTGAGTTGTGTCAAAGAGAGCAGGGTCACGCTTCTTCCTGATTGTCAGTGTAGATGAGGATGGGATGGGATGGTCCAACAGTTATCTCACTTTGCCTAGGACTTGAGAGACGTAGGTTTAAGTCCCTGTTTGCCCACAGACATTGTCTTATGACCATGGAGCAGTCACTTAGTCTCTCTGTGCGTCTGTATCCCATCTGGGAATGTTGGGGATAATAGTGCTGTCCTGCCTCACAGGGGTGTTGTGGGAAATAAATACATTAAAGATATTGAAGGTCAGATAAATACTTCAGCTAGAAAGACATAAGTGCAATTAACTAACAAGCAGACAGTAATTGCCGGGTAACTGCAGTGTGAAGCAAGAAGACACTTAATATGGCAGTGAAACACAGCCACAGAGCATTTGTGCCCCGTGATGTTACATGTTACCAAGCAGCCTCCCGCTGGCAAATTTTCTTAAATTAAATCTAGATGAAAACCACGAGGGTCGTGCTGAATGACCCTTAGGAGTTGGCAGATAATCACCCTTTTATGCTGCACTTCCTTTTGCCAAGGCGAAGCCTCTGTTCCTCTAGTAACCATCAAGGGCCTTGGTGGTAGAGGGGGGCTCCCTTTGTCTCTGCTCTTTGCTTTTCCGGGAGCTAGGGATCTGTAGTAAAATGCCCCTTTTTATCACCTAAGGAATAGTGCTGGATTGCGTCCTCTTTTCAGTGGCTTCACACCTGGAGCCTTCGATCCAGACTTTTGTAGCATCTGTGACTGATTGCTGCAATTCACCTGTGTTCCAGCCCCACTGCTAAGACCCTCCGTGGATTGGAGAATGGTCACAAGGGCTGCAGGCAGATTACTCTCACACACTATCACACTCGTTCTTAAGTCATTACTTGCATTGGCTTCTTCTTGTCCTATGTATTGACTATAACATTGTGCTTTACAAGGCTTTAAATGCCTCATGTGTGCTTATAATGCCTTGATCATTTGGCGCACGTGTGCTACCTTCTCCGTGGTGCATTTATTAAACAAAAGTCTTTTGGCTGTTCCATGGCTTAAGTTTTCTGCGGTCTAGTGCTATTTTAATTTTGCCCATGGATATAAGAACACCTGTTCACTTAGCACTTTAGATGCCATGTTGAAGTCTATTATTAATTATTATTAATTAATTTATTGTTTGTTTATTAAATGTAGAGTTTTTAATCTGGAGAGAAGTGATATTTATAATTTACCCCGTATAGCCTGGTAATTTACATTTGTATAAAGCTCTCAGAGAAGTCTTGGACATGAAACATATTATATAAATAAAGAACAAGTCTTGGGGGGACTAATAAAGGTTCCCCCAGCTTTCATGGGAATATGTGAAGTTATTAGGTAATTCAAAGCTCCCTTGACATAAGGAAGATGGGGGGAAGGCTTGGGAGATTGGAAATAGGAGGCTAGTGCCTTCCGCAGCAACTTCGCAGATTCAAACCCACTCTAGGTTTATAGATTTTAACACTTTTCGATCATGAAGGTGGCTCATGATTGCATGTATGGCCAAAGCTCTTTCCTAGTAGACAATAAAAGATGACACACTTACCGAGATCTTTGGCTGTGTTTAGAGAAAGGCCAAGACTTAAATGGGCCATGGAGGTTGCAGTACTGTCGAGGTGGTAATACTGGCTCAAGGCTGTGGGTACTGTTGAGGAAGTTGGCATTGTTGTTGCCATTGTGGTACCTGGTCTGTGGCTGTCAGGGCCTCATTCTCCAGATCTTTCAGGCTGGCACCTCTCACGGAACACACATTAAAGAGAAGGGGAAGCGTTAATATCACAAAACCTACGTTTGCTGTGGATAGCACTCTTTAGGCAAGGAAGATCACTGCCCGGGATGACTTTCTCATCATGCAGATGGTTTACGGGCACCAGTGCTGTGTAACTGGTGAGTTATTAGATGGTTATTTTGCTGCCATATGAAAAGTGATACCCAGTGTTCTGCTTCCGTGTACTCCATCCTGAAGCACAATGGGAAACCCTCTCTAACCCTGTGTGCCCTCCTGTTCCACGTTGAACACTGCATTAGAAAAGGGTAAGCTGAAATTGCTTGGAGTCTATGGCCTGATTAGTCCTCGCTGCTGTCCAGGGCCTATGGGATGACCCCTTAATACAGTCCAATAACAGTCACTGAGGCAGTGGAAACTGGCCCTTGTTCAGTAGTAAAGATGCAACTTTTTATAGCCCTGATCCATGTCAGCTGAGTCCCAGGGCCAGGTAATAAAGGTGAGTCCCTCACTTGGTACCTGGACATAACTTGCAGCCATGACTCTCTCAGCCTGGGTTAACAAACTCAGGCTAGAGGGGCCAGTGCTCTAAAATAGCTGTGTAGACAGCCCTTTGAAGTTGCCGCTTAGGCTCTGAAGCCGGAGAAGTCTGAGCTGCAGGCCAAGCCGTAACTTCAAAGCTCTGTTTACGCATCTATTTCTGGAGCAGTAGTGTGAGCCTGGATCTAAGGCTCACTGCCACAGGTTTTGAAAAGAAGAACATGCAGTGGTCAAGCCAGCTGGTGGTGTAAGGATACCCCTGGTTAGGTCAGCTGCAGTGATTGATCTCTAGGACCTCTGCATCTCCAAGTTTGAGACTCTGTCTTTGAGCTAAAGGATCCCATAACTGTTAGCTTGCAGGGCTTCTCAAAGGGACTTTTCTCTCTTCTACTCCAAGTCCAAACCAAAGTCAACAGAAGAGCGCTCTACCATCAATGTCTGTACTCCACCTCCCCAAGAGGCAGAAGCTATGTTGACGGGAGAGTGACGCATAGACACCGCAGTAAGTTGATCTAAGTTATGTAGACCTCAGTTATGTAATTGACTTAGACTTAGCATAACTTAGATCGACTTACCTCATTAGTGTAGACCAGTCCCTAGTGTGATCTTCTGTGTTGTACAGGCCAGAAGAATTCCCTGAATTAATTCCTTTTTGAACTAGAACAGATCTTTTAGAAAAAATCTGCTCTTGATCCTGTTGAATCAAGAAGTAAAATTCTACTGTGTGACCAACTTAGTGAGCAGGGGGCTGGTAGGTAAGGCCATGAAAGCACCTAGTTTAAGGTTAGCAGTGATCACTAGATGATCAGTCTGAAGAACCTGGAAATGGTGATTCAAAGGGTGACTTTCTTTCCAGTAAGTCACCACCGAACCCCTGGCCCAGCATGGCATGAAGGGATCATGTGCCATGGGAGTAATAACAAGATATTGACCACTGGTGGTCACTGAAAATTCATGGGACTTGTCACAAGGGTGGAAGTATTAACCCTGCTGCCCTGGCCAGTTCCAACTCTTCTAGGACCAAATTCTCCTCTTTTTCCACTGGTGTAAATCCTTAGTCCCTCGAGCTTAGTAGTGTTGTTCCAGATTTACAGTGGAGTAACTGAAAACAGAATTTGGCCCTTAAGTTTTGCCTTTTTAAATTTCCCTGCTTTTTTGATAGAAAGTGGATTCTTCACTTCCTGCCCTAGACTGTTTGCAGAGTAGTGCCGTGCAGTGTTCAACAGCTGCTACAATTCTGCACAGAAGTGGCTGCGTGTTTGTAGTGGATAAAGTGATCCCTCCGTATAGCTTGAGTATAATTTTTCTCCATGTGTGACGAAATCCTGGCAGCTCTGGGGTTGAAAGGAGCTGCAGAAATGAGAAAATTATTAAGAAGAAAATCTTCCCCCAGACCTCCACAAGGACAGCCCGACCAGATAGGGATCAGGTACCTAGACAGAAACATTTAACCTAGCTACTTTACTTCTCTATAACTTGTTATGCATCCACTGGTGTGGCCTCTGAGATCAGTCAGATACTCCAGTCAACCAAGACACTAGCCATTGACTCTGTGACCTGCTACTGCCCATCACTTAGGCAGACACAGGCCAGAGTACGGGGCAGTGAGCAAGCTGCATGTAGCTCCAGGATTCATTGTGACATGGCGGTAGCCCTCTGAGTCCCAATTCCTTCCCTTTCCCCTCTCTTGCTCAGGAGGGTGGGAGTGGGCTGGTAATATTTGTTGGTACTCTACCCCATCAGTAAAATCCTCCTCCTCCCTCTCTCCTTGCTGGTTCAGCTACATTAGCCAGTGAGAAGGGGAAAGGGGGAAGCATCCTGTGGAATCATTGATTCTGGCTAGCCAACAAAGCTCCGCCCGTTTCTCGGCCACCTGCTCTGAGGAGGAGCTAAGCAAAGGAGTCTCCTCCACTTACTTCTACATGCCTGGACCCAATGCCCAGGCAGGCTGTGTTGGGATATCAGAAGGGTGTCTCTGATTCTCTTGCATGGGCATCTAGTCTATGCCACAATCTAGCCCTTAGTAAGCCTCCACGTATGGGACCTCAGTTCTAGTGCTGGTTCCATCTTTTACACTGGGAATTTTTTTTTAATCAAAAATGGCTTTTGGGTATTTTTTTTAAACAAAACCAATTTTTTGGGAAAAAATCCTGTGAAAACAGCATGGAGAGGCAGCAGAGGGATACAAGGGATCAAAAATAAAAAAAAAGTTTTACTGGAACTCTTGGGGGGGAAAGATTTTTTTAAGAATGCAATGAATACATTTTCTGACCAGCTGTACCCCAATTCAAACAACAAACTTAAGACAACCTTTTGAATTGGTCCAAGACAGTCTGCAGACTTGAATATAGAGCTGGTTAAATTTTTTCATCTGAAACATTTTTTGTGCAAAAAGTGCAGATGCAAGGACAATGTGACATATAGCAAATTCACACTGGTTTCAGCAAATTGTTTGATTTGTTTTCCAAATAAAACATTCTCAAATAATCAACAAAATTTGTTTTGATATTTTCAAAATGACCTATTTTGATTTTTTTAAAAATTTGAAACCACTTTTTGTTTCAAAATTTACACTGGCTTTTAAAAAAAACAAAACCAAAAATGTTTACAGATGATTGAAACTGAAACAAAATATTTTGATTTTGTCAATATGGAATCTTTCATTTTATGTGAAAAACACCCAGAAAAGCCTTTTGATTTGTTGAAATTTTCTAACATTTTCATTTTTGTTCCGATTTCAGAAGCAATTTTATATTTTTATTTTTCCAAACTGCGGATGAACTAAAAAATCTGTTAATTGCTCAGCTCTATATGAGAACCAGTTTCTGCACCCAGTGATCCATCTGTTGGTTTGGGGAAATCTTTTTGTGTATTATCCATCTATTATCTGTATAAAATACCTTCATACCTTGCTGATCAATCGACTGATCTTTCTTTCTTTCTTTCTTTCTTTCTTTCTTTCTTTCTTTCTTTCTTTCT